>JBCNJP010000009.1:9103578-9219819 GCA_039602395.1 Deinandra increscens subsp. villosa | reverse complement strand
CACTTAACATTTACCGTCCCGACAACACGGTGAAGAACATGACAACTCAAGACACAAGACTCAACTAAAGAAGATGGCTCTAGTGAATATTATTTATTGTTTAAATATTTTCACTAGTTGGTAGTTTTACTAATATGCCCTTAGTGAGTTTTGTAGTATATATAGTAAGTCTTTCTCATGTGAAAGACTTGATGATGATATATGTTTAAGAGAGAGTTAGTCATGGTTCCTTGAAGCTTGTCAAGGGTTCTTGAACTTACCTAGTAAGCTCAAGAAACCCGGGAATGCGTGGGGTAGGTAATGTAATCATTCGGTTATTGTTAATCATTTGGTTATCTTTTGTTATCTATCTTTCATGTTGTTTATCGTTGATCTATCTTGCTATTCTATCCATGTTTCTACTAGCTTTGTTCTTCATCATCATCACATCTCAAACACCATCGTTGTTCTTATCCCGGTGTTCATTTGTTTCTACCAAAACGAGCTACACAAAGACTCGATCCGCTTCCGCAACCAAGGTATTTGGTCACCACCTCGGTTCTACACCATGCATGCCAACCAAGTATGGGACTTGGTAATGCGACCTCCTAACTCCAAGGTAGTTGGAAGTAAGTGGGTCTTCAAGAAGAAAACCGACATGCATGGGAACTTAGACACATTTAAAGCTCGACTTGTAGCAAAAGGTTTCACTCAAACTCAAGGGATTGATTATGATGAAACTTTCTCGCCGGTGGCAATGCTAAAGTCGATAAGGATATTATTTGCCATAGCCGCCCATTATGATTATGAGATATGGCAATTGGATGTCAAAACGGCTTTCCTAAATGGATATCTTGAGGAAGATGTCTATATGGCTCAGCCCAAGGGTTTTGTTGATCCAAATCATCCTAATAAAGTGTGTAAGTTAAAGAAATCAATCTATGGATTGAAACAAGCATCAAGGAGTTGGAATCACCGTTTTGATGAAGAGATAAAGAAATTTGGCTTCATCAAGAACGAGGATGAGGCTTGTGTGTATAAGAAGGCTAGTGGGAGTATAGTCACTTTTCTAGTGCTGTATGTCGATGACATTCTATTATTTGGAAATGACATTCCAACCATGGAAGGTGTAAAAGCCTGGCTTGGAAGTGGCTTTTCCATTAAGGATCTAGGTGAAGCTGCCTATATTTTGGGAATAAAGATCTATAGGGATAGATCAAGGCGCTTGATAGGTTTGAATCAAAGTGCATACATTGACAAAGTCTTGAAAAGGTTCAAGATGGAGAACTCTAAGAAAGGTTTGGTACCTATTCAAAGAGGGACTATATTGAGTACGACTCAATGTCCAAGCTCAAAGGATGAGCAAGACAAAATGAAAGGAATCCCATATGCATCTGCTATTGGATCGATTATGTATGCTATGATATGCACCAGACCGGACGTGTCATGCGCCTTAAGCATGACAAGTAGATACCAAGAAAATCCAGGAAATAGTCATTGGATGGCTGTCAAAAGTATATTGAAATATCTTAGAAGGTCTAAGGATATGTTCTTAATATATGGATCCGATGAGAAGGAACTCGTTGTAAGGGGTTACACGGATGCGAGTTTCCAAACGGATCGAGATGATTCTCGATCACAATCGGGGTATATCTTCATTATGAATGGAGGGGCGGTCTCTTGGAAGAGCTCAAAGCAAGATGTGGTTGCATTTTCCACTACGGAATCAGAGTACATCGCCGCATCTTTGGCCGCACAAGAAGCCGCGTGGTTGAAGAAGTTTATTGCCGAACTAGGAGTTGTTCCTACCATTCAAGGACCCCTAGAGATCCTTTGTGATAACGAGGGAGCGATTGCTCAAATCAAAGAACCTCGTGATCATCAAAAGGTGAGGCACATCAAGCGGAGATTCAACTACATAAGGGATGAAGTTGCAAAAGGAAAGATATGTATTCGCAAAGTTCACACCGACGACAACGTCGCCGATCCACTCACGAAGCTCCTAGAACGCCCAAAGCATGAGGGTCATGTTTGTGCCATGGGACTTCGACATTCTAGTGATTGGATATGATTTGTGTTTTGTCTTAGGATATAGGAACAATTTTTATTCTGACACTTTTATATGAATGTGGGATTTCATTTAAAATTGTGTAGTGTTACATTTTTGCATGTTTAAATCCGTGAATAAGTTACTTGTTCTAAATGTCCGTAGTCGATCATATTTGTGGGAACAAATATGAAGGTAAGACTAATATGAAGTTGGATTGGTGGATATTCATAAGGTATGAATATGGAGCAATGGGTTGCTACCAAAGTTCATAGATATTTGTGGGAGACAAATATTGGACGACCCGCTCTCAAGACTTACCCCATGGAATCTTAATTGATTAATCATAAGTAAGCTTGAGTAAAGGAGAATATCATTTGTATCCTCTGACCTGAGATACATATTGGATCTTGATATTCACCCAGTATTATGCTTTGACTTAGTTCTTTGCTGTTCTGAAACATATTGGGAGATTGTTGGACTCGGTCTGCCCAAGACACATACTAGATTGATGTGGCTAGTATGTTATGATCCAAGACGGGTCGTACCCAATAACGAGCTAGACAAACACCCAATGGATATTTATTTAGATATGATCAATTAAATAAATATCACCTAAAGAAGATATTTGGAAATGGGTTTCTAAATAATTGCACTTATGATTAAATCATATGGATGATTTAAATTGGAGAAGTAAAGTAGCAATGGTATTTAAGTGGTTAAATAAATTGTTACACAACATATAAAAGGGTTATATGTTATATTATATTTTTGGTCTTGTTACATGTCATATAAGGTGTTACATGACATGTTACAAGTAAGCCTCATAACAAAATATAATACATTGATTAAATGGGATTTGTAGGAGGGAAGAAAGAAAAGAATTTGAAATTCTTCTTTTCCCCCTCCTTTTGAACGGCCCCTCTCCCTCTAATAATGAGGGTGGGTGGCTTTTGTAGTGTCCAAGGCATGCAAGAGTGTCTAGGTTCATTTCCCCTTGGAGCTTTTAATAGCCAACACCCAACTACCTTCTCTAACACACTATTGAGTTTCATTAGTGCACAAGAACTCTCTCTCTCTCACCCATCCGTTTTTCCTTGAAGGAAATCAGTCCCAAGGGTGAAAGAGACTTGTGGAATTCGAATTCAAGCAAGGAGACAAAGAGTTTTCATCTTCACCAAATCCTAGCAACAAAGGTGTTTGTTGTTCGAGCTCGTGGGTATCATCACTTGAGGCTTTCAAGTAAGATAGCAAGCGGGTTCATCCACATCATCTTCTTCATAATCTTGAGCTTGGAAGAAGGTAAATCTAAAACCCCCTATGGTTGGTTTTAGTTTTGATAGCATGCATACATATTTGGATCCTCGGTTTGGGTTTTGATAAACAATGTTAAAAATCGGTTTTAACATTAACTAACATGATATATGATTTTGTTTTCCGCTGCGTTTTACATTTTAAGGAGTTAAAAATGGCTTTGATAATGTTCTTAAAACCCAACACTAAGCAGATACAAAATTATAGAAAACATAACCTTGAACTCATTGAGGAAATGGCAAGTCTAAAAGAAATCAGAGAATACTCTAAGTATTAGTGCATTAAAACATGAAAAAAATCCAATCTTGTTACTCAAATCAAGGATCTGCTCTCTAAACTAGATTTTGTAAACAGAGAAAATGAGGAAATAAAATCTGAATTGAGTATATGTGAAATCAAATTTTCTGTTGCTATTGCTGACTGTGAAAAACTACAGGCAAGTAATGAGAAACACCTGAAACCGTGGCAAAGTCAGAAAGCAATAGGGAATCATCTAAATAATGGAATTGGGTATAATAAAGTTACTTATCCTGATTCATACACTGAGTGTGTGAAAAAGGTTAAGAATGAAGAAACTAAAATTGAACTTACACCTTATCCCATTATTTCAAAATCCACTGATGTGTTAGAATTACAAACTGAGAAAGCTTCGTCAGTAACTGCTGTTTCAAATGAATCTCAGATTCACAGCAACTCTGTTAAAAACAAGAAAACTCGTTGGAAATTGAAAGACACCAAGGAAACTGAATCTTACTCCAAGCAAAACTCTTCAAAAGAGAAAACATTTCAGTCTAAAAAAGTTCTGAGTTTAAAACCAAAATGATAAAGGAATTTTTGATATGTGGAAAAATTGGTCATCTTGCCATCGATTGTCATCACAATCCTTTTTTTAATATTAGACATACTGTCAAAGTCAAAATGCTAAAAAAGGGGAAAATAAATCAGAATTTGTTTGTGAAAGTTTTGAAAAAGTCAACTCTGAATAATCAAAAAGTCAAAGTAAATACCACTCAGAACTGACAAAATCAAACTCAGTAAACAAACAAAGATTTGAAAAATTCAGCAATCATGACTTTAAGAAATCTGAACAGCTTCATGTCACTAAAACTCAGAAGAAACAAAAATCTAGGAGTAATTATGCTCCTGAAGGAAGAAAATTTGATTTCGAGATAAAATTTATCTTGAAAGGCAAAATTCATGATCCCGAGGTAAAAATTACCTCGGAGGGACAAAAACACTCTGGCAAGCAACAAAATAAACGAAAAAAGAGCGCCCGAGATAAAAGTTATCTCGGGAGGCAAAAAATTTGTACCCGAGGTAAAAGTTACTTAGGACAACAAAAGTTACTCCGGAAAGAACCCTAGGACTACAAAACGACAGTTGTTTCTTAATCAAACTAAAATTGTTTCAAATAATCAAAAGAAACAAGTGTTTTAGAGAAAATCTTCAGATTTCGATCCCACAAGTTCAAATTTTAAACTAAAATTCTCTTAAACATCAAAAGAAAGAAAACAAAGGGAATATAGGTCAAGAAGGTATGTCACAAGACAAAAAGCCATAGACTTTCAGTCTAAAATAAACTCATTTTCTATTTCCCAAAACAGTCAAAATTCTTCAAAATATGATCAGTCAAAAGCTGAAACTTCAAAAAATGAAGAAGTGACTCAAACACTTGTGCTCAAAGAGTACAAGTAGAATGATGCAATGGGAAGACCCAAGACCACAAAGGCTTGGGTCTCTCTCAGAAATTAACTCAGAACACATCGAATAAATCTCAGAACAAATCTGGGTTGTAGATAGTGGATGTTCTTGCCACATGACAGGAAATAAAGAACTATTAAAAAACACAAAAAGAGTTAATGGAGGACCAATTGCTTTTGGAAGCACTGAGGGAAAAATTTCTGGACAAGGTATAGTTACCAATGGGAAGCTTACCTTTGACAAGGTAAATTATGTTGATGTTCTCAACTTCAACCTTCTAAGTGTCTCACAAATGTGTGACAAGAAGTTGAATGTCGTGTTCAATGAGAAAGAGGCTATCATCCTTAAACCAGGTATCAAAATTTCTGATGAAATGATTTTGATTAAAGCACCTAGAAAGAATGGTCTATACACTCTGGATATGGCACATACAACATCTAAGGATGGTGTCACATGCCTTATATCCAAGGCTTCTATAGATGAATCAAATTTATAGCACAGAAGATTAGGTCATGTGAACATTAAAACTATGAACAAACCTGTAAAATTGGGATTAGTCAAAGGTTTACCAAATAAAACATTCACATGCACTGAAAAATGTATTGCTTATCTAATTAAAAGGAAAGCAACACAAATCTTCTCATAAGCCCAAGTTGGAAAGCTCTATCTCAAATCCTTTAGAATTGCTACATATGGATTTATTTGGTCCTACAAGAGTAAAGAGCTTAGGGAAAAAGTCTTATTGTTTTGTAATAACTAATGATTTTTCAAGATACACCTGGGTATTCTTTCTTTCATCCAAATATGAAACCACGGAAATTTTAAAGCACTGATTACTCAGCTTGAATATCAATCAAATTTAAAAGTTAAAACAATAAGAAGTGACAATGGTACAAAGTTTAAGAATCAAGTTTTAAACTCCATCTGTGAAGAAAAAGGAATTGTTAGACAATTCGGTGCAGCTAGAACTCCTTAGCAAAATAGTGTTGCTAAGAGAAGAAATAGAACTTTAATTGAGGCTGCAAGATCTATGTTGGCTGAATCAAATTTACCCGTAACATTTTGGGCTGAAGCAGTAAACACTACATGCTATGTGCAAAACAGGATTTTGATTGTGAAAGGTCAAAACAAGACTCCTTATGAAATTTGGAGAAAAAGAAAACCAAATATTTATTTTCTAGAATCATTTGGTTGTCCTATTACAATACTTATAACCAATGAGCAACTGTCAAAATTTGCTGAAAAAGCTGTAGATGGCTATTTTGTGGGATATTCTAGTGTCTCTAAGGCATACCAGAGTATATAACACCAGTTCTAAAATTATTGAAGAAACCTTAAATGTGGTACTTAATGAAAAATCAAAGAACACTTCTAGAAATTAGCCCTCATGGTTATTTTTTTGATATTGACTCACTAACCACTGCTTTCAATATAACTATTGATAAGCCTGTTAGTGAAAATGTGCAGACAGAAGTACTACAAAAAGCTACAAATGGTAGGTTCAAAGATGTTGATCCTCCATTCTTCTCATCTGTAAGCACAAGACCTTTTGTACCAACAATCAGTTTAAACTTAACTCCAGGAGATGTTATTCAAATCAATTCTGATGGAACACCTATTCCTCATATTGAAATTAAATTAGAACAAACTGCTGAAAATCATCTAGTAACTCATCAAGACACAGTAGTAAATCTTGGAAACTTAAGAAACAAAGATGATCTAAACAACCAATCACAGGCTTCAATACAAAATTAGATAGGAAGCAGCAACTTAACCTCCACTTTACTTGAAGGTTTAAGCTCACCTACTCCTGTTGATGACATCAATGAAGAAATCATTGAGCCTGCTGCATCACAAAATCAAGATGTTCAAGAATCACCTTCTTCAACAGAAATACCAAAATTAGTGCTTATGAATGAGTTTACACTGTTAAGCCTCTTTGAGCCTAATTGTCATCATGAATTCCCACCTACTTATAACTCTAGATTTTTGAAAGATCATCCTCTAGAAAATGTTATAGGAGAAATGGAAGCACCTGTACTCACAAGAAGCAAATCAACTGATGCAAACATCTGTCTACATGTATGCTTCTTGTCACAGGAGCAACCAAAGAAAATAAATGAAGCTTTAAGAGACAATAGTTGGATTGAAGCTATGCAAGAAGAACTGTTTCAAATCAACAAACAAGGAGTATGGGAATTGGTGGATGTACCAAAGAATGCACCACCAATAATTGGAACCACATGGGTTTTTAGAAACAAGAAGGATGAAAGGTGCATTGTAGTAAAAGACAAGGCAAGGTTAGTAGTTCAAGGCTTTGCTCAAGAAGAAGGAATAGACTATGATGAAGTTTTTGCACCAGTAGCAAGATTAGAAGCAATTAGGATATTTTAAGCCTATACTACTTACAAAAACATCCATGTCTACCAAATGGATGTTAAAAGTGCTTTTCTGTATGGATTACTAAATGAAGAAGTGTATGTATGTCAACCACCTGGGTTTGAATATCCTCATCATCCAAACAAGGTGTGTAAACTGATAAAAGCTCTGTATGGTCTTAAACAGGCACCAAGAACCTGGTATGAGACTCTCTCTTGTTATCTAACTAAACATGGATACAAAAGAGGAGCTATTGACAAAACTCTCTTCATTAGAACTGTTGGTAAGGATCTTTTAATGGTACAAATTTATGTTGGTGATATAATCTCTGGTTCAATAAAAGATGCTCTCTGTATGGAGTTTGAAGCCCTAATGCAAGCAAAATTTGAAATGAGCTCAATGGGTGAACTCACTTTCTTTTTAGTTCTTCAAGTAAGGCAGACAAAAGAAGGCATTTTCCTGAATCACTCAAAATATATTCAGGATATGGTAAAGAGGTTTGTCATGCTGTTATCCTCCACTGCCAAAAGTCTTATATCAACATCACACAAGTTAAAATCTGATGTAACTGGTGGACCTATTGATGAGCACACGTATAGGGCCATGATTGGTTCCCTTATGTATCTTACAGCAAGCAGACCTGACATCATGTTTAGTGTTTTCCTATGTGCTAGATATCAGGCTGGACCAAAGGAATCACACTTAAATGCTCTTAAACGAATTTTTAGATACCTAAAAGGACAACCAAAGCTTGGGTTATGTTATTCTAAAAATAAAGACTTCAATCTGAAGGCTTTCACAGATAGTGACTATGGAGGATGCAATTTTGACAAAAAGTCAACATCTGGTGGATGTCAATTTCTGGGAGATAGACTTGTTTCATGGCAATGCAAAAAGCAAATATGTGTCTCAACTTCTACAGCAGAAGCAGAATACATTGCAGCTTCAGCATGCTGTGGCCAGGTACTTTGGATACAAAATCAGATGATGGACTATGGCATCAACTTCATGGAAACTCCTACGTATGCTGACAACACAAGTGCCATCAGCATCACCAACAATCCTATCAAACATTCAAAAACAAAGCACATTGAGATCAGGTATCATTTTATTAGAGATTGTGTTGAAAAGAAATTAATCAAACTCCATCATGTTCCAACAGAAAATCAATTGGCTGACTTATTCACAAAAGCATTTGATGAGGCTAGATTTTCTACCTCACAGCCATAGGCATGATGAATTTTGATTAAATAAAATCATTTTAAATCTAATAAATATGTCTTTTTCATCTCTTAATACAAAAGAAAAAGAACTTGTTTTGAATACTTTTGAAAAGTCCTTAATTGTTGTTAAAAGTACTACTGAGATAATCTCACCCGAGATAAACTTCATCCGAGATAACTAAAATTACCAAAGAAAAGTTATTTCACCCGAGATAACTAAACCCAAGATAACTATATTTATATCAGATGACGCCATCTCACCCGAGTTAACCTCATACGAGATAACTAAAATTACCAAGGAAAAGTTATTTCACCCGAGATAACTACACCTGAGGTAACTTTATTTATATCGGATGACATCATCTCTCCGGGATAATCTCACCAGGTCACTTAAAAGAGATTAAAAGAGTTATCTCTGATGAAAACCTCGTCCGAGGTAACTTCACCCGAGATAAATTTTTACCTAGGTCATTGGTAAAAATTATCTTCCAAGATAAAATTTTACTGATAACTTAAGAAAAGGGTAATCTTCTCAAAATATCTATTGCAAGTTGTCCAATGGGACGACCGTAGGTCCAATAAGAAGAAGTCACGTCAACCACCTTTTTCTCTTTTACCAGACCCACTTGTGCTTTTTACAATAACCGTCCCTTCCACATCCCTAATTTAAAGCAAAAAGCAGTAAACTAAAACCCACGATTCCACAAATTAGTTGCACGCAGTTACTCACCTTTACTCCCATTTACTTCCAAACATTCACTTCTCTCCACTACTTGCTCATACTTCTCCGATTCTCTTCATCTTCAAACAAACATTAACAAATGGCACCGAAAGGTAAGAAAGGGGAATCATCATCTAATGCAAATGCCCTATTCCATGCTAACCACAATATAGTGGCACTACTGTCGAAAACAGAGAAAAGCTCTATGTTTCATAAAATGATTGATTTCTAAAAGCATCACACATTTGCTATGTTCTTAGAGTTTACCCAAATATTTGCGAACTTGTGATTGCGGAATTTTGGCAAAATGCCTTAAGTACAAAAACTACTAAAGGAGTGTATGAAGTACACTCAAAAGTTCAAGGTCACAAGGTAATAATCACTGAAGAAGTCATCCGAACACATCTAAAGTTCAATGACCAAGGAGGATACAAAGAAGTGCCCTCCTCTGAGTATCTTGCAACCTTAAGGGATGTAGGGTATGGAGGGTCAGAAAAGAAGTTAAAGAAATCACAATTGCCATTCAAATGGAGATTTCTTGCACATGTGTTTTTGAAAAATCTATCCTCAAAGAAGAGTGTTGATGAACTCTCTTCAGTTTAGGCATTAGCTTTTCATTCACTGGTACAAGGTCAAAATTTTAATTTTTCTAGAATGGTGCTGGATGGGATGGTGGATAATTTAAAACCTAACAATGTTCATTTCTTTCATATGTATCCCAGATTTTTGTAGCACATTCTAAGGTATTTGATACCCAACTTAAAAATATCAGATAAAATTTATGAATTAAGGGTACCAAATGAAAAATTATTTTCATACCTGTCAAGCAATGAAAAGAACAAAGGGTATACAGGTGTTGACACTGACCATTCTATACATGTGCCATGACATGCAGTGGGTGCACCAGTGGTGCAACCACAGGCAAATCCTGAGCCTATTGCTCCAGTTGACAACCCTGTGTTACTAGTAGTGGTTCAACCCCCAACTGCCAGTCCTTCCTCTTCCAAACAAGTCCCACCTAAAAAGAGGAAGTGATACTCAAAATTTGTCAATATTTCAGCCATTTCATCCCCTCCCAATGATCCAGAAAATCCTAAAAAAGAGGGTGCAAGGTCTACTCTAACTGTGTAACCCAAAGCCACCCAAACTATAAGCCCTACCAAGGATAAAGTCCTTAGGCAGAAAAGAGCCAAAAGGGATAGCCAAGCAACAGGTGACTATCCTAAAGGAGATGAACCTATAGGGTTGAATGTACTTCCCTCATTCACTAGCAAAACTCCAACAAGACCAAGCCGGTTTACACCTCAAACTGAAGGTGATGGCAACTAGACCCTCTTCTGACCCCAAAGGCACCTTTAGTGGCGCCCGAGGTAAATGAAGATGTGACTAGGAATCCCAGGAGCCAAGACAACCAAGGTGAGGGACATGATCAAGCAAGGCTTGATGGTCCTTCTTTGCTCAAGGATATTGGTTTCAAACCAATAGAGATCAAGCTTCACTAAATGAATTAACAGTTTTGTACTAAAACTTACAAACACAATTCACTCTGATGTCACATACTGTGAAATTGCAGGGTGAAGAATGAAGCAAGTCAAGTATCAACAGGTTCCTTATGCAAAAGAAGAAGTTACCGGAACCTCAAGCTCAAAATCTAAAGCCACCACTACACCAAAAGAACTTCGTACTAATGAAGATGATGCAACCAAAATGGAGGGTTATAGGGCTTACATAGAAGAAGATATTACTGAAATTAAATGGTATACAAGAGTACCAAAGGAGATTAGATTGAAGTTGTTTCAATCTATGGGAAGAGAGCCATTTACAATTGAAGAAGCATGGAAAGAAGTTTCAATAGCTGACAACTTGAAGGAACTATTTCTCTTCACTATGATAGCAGTAGGAGCTCTTCCTGCCTCTATCAGAGAAATTCAGCAAATTATTGAAAGAGATTTTATTACCCCTGAAATGAGGGCGATTGCTGAAGAAGAAGGAGTTGATCTTGATGCTGAGACATAAGTGATGGATGAATTTGATGATGAAAATTATGATGATGATGATGAAAATAATGGTGATAATGGTGATGGAAATAAAGATGATGAAGAAGTTCAAAGTGTGTTGAAAGAAGACACTACTGACAAAGATCAAAATATTCAAGATATCAACAAAGATGTGTACAAGATCGATATGGATATTTCTGATGAACAAATTGAAGAAGTTTTGAAGGATTATAGAGATCTGATTGATCCCGAGGTAAATGATGAAGTTACCTCGGAAGCTAAAGAAGTTATCTCGAGAGAACATATTACTCCGGGTGAACAATTTACCTCGGAAGAGAATGTTATCTCAGGAGAACAGATTATCTCGGAACTGGCTATTGTTGCTGCTTCTGATCAAGTTACCTCGGAGCAAATATTTACTCCGGAGGATGAAACTAACACTCGTATGTTCTATGCAGCAGACACAGAGCAGCCAACCAGGTTTGAGTTTACTCAAGCAAACATTTGGGAAGAAGCAGAAACACTGGCAATGCTACATGCAAAAAGGATTTATCAAGGAATTAGCTTTTCTTAGTTAACTTCTGCTCCTTCTCCTCCTGTTAAACGTGAACAAATTCTGATGATTGAAGCTCCTCCAGTAGATTTGGGAGTTGTTAGAGATGAAAGAGAATATCTCATGGAATTTGGACCTTACTTCCCACCAACAAAAGACTATTCAGAAATTGTTCCTGTGGCTCCTTCAACTCCTGTGGAGGATATAGTAAGAGATATTTTGGCCAACTACTGGGCCAAATATAAGCCAGTAACATGTGAGGTAAAGATCAATTCACTGCCACCATTTTTCAAGAGAGCTGCCATCAGTGACAAAGTCATAACCTACCAACTGACAATCCAAATCTTGGGAAGGGTAAGAAGAAAATGACTGATGATGAACTCCTACAGGCAGAATATGAGAAGAAGTTCAAACCTGCCTACAAGAATGTGTCATCTCCTGAAAACAAAATAGACTGTTTAAGAATAGTATTTATTCCTATTCTTGACAGGCATAGTGAAGATCTTGATGGGAGAAGAGCATGTGACAAGGCTCTGATTAGAGAATTCAATGAAAGAATGATGAGTCCCATGGCTCAGTTGAAGAAATTCAATGAGATGAAAAGAAGAAGCAGAGAAGGTGTAAAGATTCCTGCAAAATTGTTTGAAGCAAAGAAGGCAAAGGCCACAGAAACTACAAAGCTTCTGGATGGGCAAGAGACTACCTTACCTGATAGTGATATAAGTATGATACACTCTATACTTGCAGTTGAATTAATTGATAGAATGGAAGAGGAAAGACTAGACAAAGAGATGGCAGAGGCTTTTGTGCTTCAAGACAACTTGAACAATTATCAAGACAATGAAGAAGTTCTTGATATTATAAAAGAAGCAAAAAGAAGGTCTATAGAAGAAAGGAAGAAGAAGCTATACCAAGCCAAAGAGAAGAGGCATCAATCATTTTTTGAAGAAGCCAACATTGCTGTAAACAAAGAAAAGGAACAGATCAAGCTAGCTGCAAATGATGCTAACTGGGAGTTACTGAAAAGATGGAGAGACATTATCTTAGCTAGAGGATGGGTCACCCCTGAAGCCATTAGCTTGACCTCTGCTAATGATTTATGTGATTTAATGTCAATGGTAGTAGAAGAAGAAAGAAATCTCAGGCTCAGCAAAAGACTTGAAGCTAATAATATCACTCACGAGCAATTGAAGACTGAGGAAACACAGAAAATTATCAAAGCTCCTCTTACAAAAGCAGAGGAGACAAGAGCACTCAAAAGGTACTTCATTGAGATTTTAGGAGAAGAAAAGAACACAGTCAATCCCTATTCTTTAAACACCTTAAGACGAAGGTATGGTGAGATAAGAAAGGAGCAATCAAGGATATCAGAAAGAACAAGAATTCCTAGACCTCCAGGAGTTTTCTCAGGTACACCTTCTCTTCCTCCTAAACCTATGAGTCTCATAGACTCACTTCTTGGCAATACACCCTCTACCCCACCCACTACCACACAAATCTCCACCATTCATATCAAAATAAACCCACCTAGGGCCAGCAAACCTCAATTCACAAAGCCACCAACCAAAAAGTCCAAACCTAGCAAACCCATTCCACCAAAATTCAGAGCTGATAACTTCACCCCCATTGAACCTCTTATCAAACCCATAACAGAATCATCCCAAATTCATTTAATCCAAAAATCAACTCACCATTCCACACTACCACCTTCTGCACAACCAACCTCAGCACCTACTAAAGCAACTAACCCTGTGAACCCAGCAGAATCCACAATAGGTACCTCAGGGAGAAAGAAATCAATGGAAAAATGTAGACACTACAACCGCCCTCCCAAGCTTCAACCCACGTGTCTACTTAACATTAAGTTAATTACAGATATAGAAAAATTAACATATGGGCATGAGAAGTTACAGAAGTTAATGTAAATGGTTGATTAAACACCTGATAAACAAAGCCCGAAGCACTACAGCATATGTTAATTGAGACGCAAATAGGAACCAACAATGCAGGGAATCCCCTCAGAAACACACATCCCGTTTTTTAAATTACAGATGCAATCCTGCAAACAAATTATATTAAAAATAAATTAACCAGCAAAAACAAATAATGTACATGATAGAATCCAGAAATTCTATTGATTAAAACAAGATCGTTGGCCTCATTCAAGATAGGTGCTAATTTAGATAAACAAAGATAAGACAAACTAATCTAGACAATACTTGGAATTAAATAAAGATAACTTCCAGTGGTTTTCACCCATTTCCCCCACCTCCTAAATTTCTGGATCACCCTGAATTCTTGACTTCTTATTTGCTTTCCCGCCCCCAGCACCAACCGGGTCTGGCCCGACCCTTTTTTACCCTGACTCAGTTGTGGTATCATATCAGTATACGATGCTAGTTCAAAAAAGAAAAATACCCGAACAAAATGCTAGACTTCAAGCCGTGTATGATCTCCTCAACAACTTCAGATTTCATCTAAAACCATAAAAAGATAAATGTTGGCATCATCCTTCAGAAGTACCTAATATATATTCTTACATTAACAATCATATCGGTTACTTGAGGATCTGATTTACCCATAACTTATAAATATTAATACACAAAAAAATATCTATAAAAACACACTCGCATGAGTATATTTATGAATGTGTGTGTATGTTACACATATACATACACAAACAAAAACAAAAGCCAATGTAGCATGTACTGATAGAGATTGAGGAAAACAAATGCGACCCACAGTGAGTGTAAGATAGAGATTGAGGAACCCTTTTGCTCCTCTCCTCCTGCACCAACTTCTGCATATTCAACAATCATGTTAAGAACTTTATTTTAGTATATGCCAACTAGGATAAACCAATTGAATCTTTCTCAAATAATTATTAATAAGAGACGTTCTTGAAGAGCTTAGAAATAACTAACTGTGAAGATTCTATAACTAAAATGATTGTTGTTTTATAAGTAAGCTTGCATATAGAATATTAAAAGGTACATATAAGTCTAAAGATCCCTATACTTGTGAAAATTTCATACATAATGATTAAAGTCGCACAATGAGTGGATTGTGAACATGGGTTTGGTTCCAAACTGTTGAGTCAAGCCTACAGTTTTTTGTTAACATCTTGAACATTTTAAAAGAAATTTATAGGATATTGCATTCATTTGAATACACTTTAGGTGACTTATGATCCGTTCCACACAATTGACACCTTTTGTTGTTGGATATATTACCAAAGAAATGCAAACCAAAATGAATAAAATTTATATATATACATATATATATATATACATATATATATATATATGTATACTCTAGATGAACGAAATTTCACAATATATATATATATATATATATATATATATATATATATATATATATATATATATGCAAACCAAAGTGATAATATTCTAGATAAATATAAATGAATAAGATGAATGAAATTCCATAATATATATATATATATATACATACACACACACATATATATATACACACACACACATTGAGGGTCGTGATATAGAACACTTACAGGAGCTAGAGATAATGCTCGTAACATCAGCAATGCCCCAAAGATATTCATAAGAAAACCTATCAACCAAAGCTTATTAGAAGCATATGCTCTTACCACCTACAAAATAAAGCATTAAACAAAATTTACAAATTTTTAAACCAATAAGGCAATATCTTCTCTTCAACATGTACATGCAAACTTCATTGTTGATATTCCACATAGGTTACAACTTACAAAAAGATAGAGATTTAATCTGCAAAATGTATTCTCAATCAAAGCTGTAACTTTAAATATACGAAGTAAATAAGCCAAAAAGAGAATTCTTTATAACTCTATTCTCAACAAGTACACATGAAAGAGCATTCTTTATAACTCAACTTGATTAACTAAATGTCAAAAGACCGGCAAAAGGCATAATATGACTTCCTTGTATGCAACATAATATGAACTAATGATTATGTATTTCAGAACCACCTCAAAGCAGAACAGTTTAAATCTTTTAGCATTTCTCCTAAAAATCAAACACAATCAAACTATTAAGATAATCTAATGTTCTTAATTCATAATATAAAAATCAAACTAACTATGATTGAAAAAACAATACTATTAAGTTATAAACACTAGAAATAGTTATAAATTAACCTGAACAATACTATTACAGAAATACAAAGAGTATTCAATAGCTATAGTTGGAAAGAAAATAACATTTTCATAAATATTTTAACTCAAAAAACTCTCAAAATCCAACATAGATGATATCTTGATCTCAGCAATTCATGATAACAATCATCCATTGAGTAACAAATACAACCAATGTTTCAATAACACAAACATCTAATGAACTTAATACATCTTATGGTAAAATCAAATTAACACTAAATAATTATTAACTTAAGAACACCAAAATCAAGTTATGAAGAGAACAAATCGGATATTTTCAAGCTTTTTCATAAGCGAGACGAGGAGTGAACTTTTAATTTTTGTTCGTTCACTCTGAGGAATCTTCAAACCTCGTCCCATCGCTTAAAATCGATCTGAAAATCGATGTTTTTGTAAGTAAAACAAATCAATAACTGATACCATGAGAAGTTCTTAGAAAATTAGGGTTTAGAGTAAAATTGAGAGATGAATAAGAATCCGTAAAGTAGTAAGCGACCAGAGGTTCATGCTTTTGCAATTCATCAGCACGTTGAAGGTACGGTAACAGCCGCTTCGCTGGTTCGTTCTCGTCATGACCATCAAAAGCCTCGAATATATCTCTGGATTGGGGAAATAGGGTCCGCTTAGGCAGATCGACCTCCGTCGTAGCTACGGATTCCGATTTGTGAAGCTCAGGTGTTGACACGATGGGTCTGAAGGTTGTGTATCATCGTTTGAAGCTCAAACTAGGGTATACTGATAAAACCCTAGCTGATGAGGGGCGATGGTTGATGATCGATGAAGGGAGCAGATAGCTTGAAATTATGTCGGAAATGGAGCATAAGTGGAGATTAGGACAAAATTAGATTAGAGAGTGATGAGGGGAAAAATTAAGCGAAGTGATGGCTATTGAGGGGATAGAAGCGAGGGTTTTTTTAAGGAGCGGAAATTTATTTTTATGGAGCGGTATATGAAAATATAAATTGACAGAGTAAGACGATGCACAAATTTAACAACCGTACTCCGAGTTTTTTTAATTTATGATCGATATTTAATGACACGCAAAAATGCGCGTCATCTACCCTTAGGATTTTACATTTCTTGACAATTTTTTTTATGACACGCATTTTTGCACGTCATTAAATCACCGCCCGTCATCGTTCGCACGTCAAGAAAGACCCGGTTCTAGTAGTGTATCATAGTGAAGAGAAAAAGCTCCTTCAGGTTATATTGCTGTGAAGCTACTACAAGAATGTCATTCATTGAGAGTTATTTCCATGCTTCTTCTACAGTAAATGGTTCTACTCCATTAGACTTAAACAACTTCATATGGACCTCCTTGGGCACTCCTGTATACCGGTCACAATCAGTGAAATCTTCTTCTTTGTATGTATTATACCCTCCCATTATGGTAGCATCATCTTTATTTGCACCAAGTTCTTGTGGTGGGCAGGGGGTTTTGAGTTTTGATCCTTCACTACCGGAAACATGAGTTTTAGCAGGAGTCGCCTGCTGATTCTTCACCTTTTTCAGTTCTTCACCCAGCACATTCGAGGTGTGTGAAAGCAAGGTGACTTGAGTTCGAAGACTTTAGTACAATAACGTCAAATTTTTAGTGATAACTTGCTCTCCAGTGGTTTGACACCAGTATCCTTGAGCAAATAAGGACCATCAAGCCTAGTTTGATCATGTCCCTCACCCTGCTTTTCTTGGCTCCTGGGATTCCCAAGCACATCTTCTTTTACCTCGGGCACCAATGAAGGTTCCTTCGGGTTAGAAGATGGATTAGTTACCATGAATTGGGTCTTATCTATATTACCTTTGACCACAGGTTCTAGTAGGGAACCAAGTATAGCGACAACCTTTTTCATATCAGCCATATTTACACTCCCATGGTTGAACTCCTTTTCAAAGTGTGGTTGGGGTGAGTTTTCTTTGAAACTCTTAAAGACATCTCCTGCTAACAAGGCGTCTGGAGATGGTGTATCATAAGAGGTACAGAAAATGTCATCACCTTCACTTTGGGGTGTATGTTGGCTTGGTTTTGTTAGAGCTTTGCTAGTGAATGATGAATGTACATTCAGACCTATAGGTGCATGTCCTTTAGGAGAATCACCTTTAGTGTGGCTATCCCTTTTAGGTTTCTTCTGCCTAAGGACCTTGTCCTTGGCAGGGTTAGAAGCTTGGCTGGTAAAGGGTTGCATAGGTGGAGTAGACCTTGCACCCTTTTTGACGATTTTTTTTCTAGAATATTGGGTTGGGATGAAATAGATAAAATGTTTATGAAGTTTTGACTGTCTCTTCTCTTTTTAGGTGGCAGCCTTTTGGAAGAGGATGGTTTATCAGTTGTGGGTTCAACGTCTGTTAGTAACACAGAGTTGTCACTGGAGCAGCAGGCTCAGGGTTTACCTGTGGTTGCACCAATGGTGCATCCATTGCAGGTCTTCGCACATGTATGGGATGGTCAGTACCACTGCCTGCATAGCCCTTGTTCTTTTCATTACTAGAAAGATATGAAAACAGTTTTTCATTTGACATCCTTAGTTGGTACAGTTTATCAGAAATTTGTAAATTTGGAATTAATCCACTTAGAATGTGCTACAAATATCTTGGATACATGTGGAAAATATGAATGTTATTTGGTTTTAAATTGTCCAACATGCCATCGAGCACCATTCTATAAAAGTTAAAAATTTGACCTTGTACCAAGCCATGAAAAGTTAAGGCTTGTGAAATAGAAAGTTCATCAATGCTCTTCTTTGATGAGAGATTGGCAAGAATGACATGAACCAAATATCACCATTTGAACGGCAATCGAGACTTTTTCAGTTTCTTTTCATTGCCCCCATAACCTACTGCCCTTAAAGGGGCAAAATATTCAGAGGAAGGTACCTCTCTGGATCCATCTAGGTCTTGAATCGTAGGTGTATTCTTATGACATCATCAGAAATGATTACCTTGTGTTCTTGAACAGTCAAGTATACTTCATAGACTCCATCGGCATTCTTTGTTCTTGATGCGTTTCTCTAGAAGTCACTCATCACCTCTTCACATATATTCGGGTATATAGTAAGTGCATAGTGAATATGTGATGCAGTAAGGAAATCAATCATCTCATGGAATATCGTATTCTTCTCTGTTTTAGACAGGAGAGCCACCGTATTGTGGTCGGCGTGAAGGAGTGCATTTGCATCTGATGATGATTCCCCTTTTTATCTTTGGGAGCAATTAAAGTTGATTATGGTTTGAAATGAACAGAATCGGAGAAATAGAAGTAGGAATTTTGAGACTAAGGGTTTGGTAGTTTGTGAGAGATTCTTAGAGTAAATGGGAGTAAATGGCTTGTAGAATCGTGGAGTCATGGGTTTAGGTTAAAACTGTCTCGCGTTAAATGAGGGATTTGGAAGAGACGGTTACTGTAAAAAGTGCAAGTGGGTCTAGTAAAAGAAAAAATGTAGAGTGACGTGGCATTTTCTCCTTGGACCAACCGTTGTCACATCGACAACTTAGCTTGATAATTTCTTAAGAAGAAAACCCTTAATTAAGTTTTCAATAAAAAAAATATCTCGAAAGATATATTTATTGAGAACCAAAGTAAATTTTATCTCGGGTGAGATTACCTCAGAAGAGGTGTTCACAAGAGATTCCCCATTTTAGGTATTAACCCGGGTGAGGTTATCTCGGGTGAAATACCTTCATCCGACATAAATAAGGTTACTCCGGGTGAAGTTATCCTGGGTGAGATTCCTTCTCCCTGAATAAAAGAATTTATTCCGGGTGAAGTTATCTCGAGTGAGATTACCTCGGAAACAATTTTAATAAGAAATATTGTGGCTTAAGAACTTTTCAAAGGTTTTTACCCAAGATAAGTTATTCTAGGTGAGTTTTTCATTGGTTCTCCGCCTTGGAAGAAGAAAATAAATTTTCTTTTTATTTTTGTATCAAGAGACGGATCCAAAATTCATTTTAATTAGTTTTGATAAGTTTTTATTTAATCAAAATTCATCATTCCAATGGTTGGGATGAGGTAGAAGAATCTATCCTCATCAAAAGCCTTTGTAAATAAACAAGGTAATTGATTTTCAGTTGGGACATGATGAAATTTGATAAAAAAAAATTTAACACAGTCTCGAATAAAATGATACCCGATCTCAATGTGCTTTATTTTTTAATGTTTGACTTGATTGTTGGTGATGCTGATGACACTTGTGTTGTCAGCATACATAGGAGTCTCCATGATGTTGATGCCATAGTCTATCATCTGATTCTGAATCCATAGGATTTGACCATAACATGTTGAAGCTGCAATATACTCTGCTTCTGCTGTAGAAGTTGAGACACATGTTTGCTTCTTGCATTGCCATGAGACAAGTCTGTCACCATGAAATTGGCATGCCAATATTGCATCCTCCATAGTCACTATCTACGAAAGCCTTCGAGTTGAAGTCTTTGTTTTTAGAATACCACAACCCAAGTTTTGGTTGTCCTTTGAGGTACCTAAAAATTCTTTTCACAGCATTTAAGTGTGATTCCCTTGGTCCAGCTTGATATCTAGCACACAAGTAAACACTAAACATAATGTCAGGTATGTTGGCTGTTAGATACATAAGAGACCTAATCATGGCTCTATATGTGTGCTCATCAACATGTTCACCAGTTACATCAGATGTTAACTTTTGTGATGTTGATATAGGATTTTTAGCAGTAGAGGATGATATCATGTCAAACCTCTTTAGCATATCCTGAATGTACTTTGACTGATTCAGAAAAACGCCTTCTTTTGATTTCTTTACTTGAAGTCCTAAAAAGAATGTAAGTTCACCCATTGAGCTTATTTCAAATATAGTTTGCATCAGAGCTTCAAACTCCTTACAAAGAGCATCATTTGTTGAACCAAAGATTACATCATCAACATAAATTTGTACCATAAGGAGATCCTAACCTACTGTTTTGAAGAAGAGAGTCTTTTCAATAGCTACTCTTTTGTATCCATGGTTAATTTAATAACAAAAGAGAGTCTCATACCATGTCCTTGGTGCCTATTTAAGACCATACAAAGCTTTTATGGATCTTCAAACCCTAGTAGCTGACACACATAAACTTCTTCATTCAATAATCCATAGAGAAAAGTACTTTTAACATCCATTTGGTTGAATTTAAGTTCTTGTAAGCAGCATAGGCTAAAAAATATCCTAATTACTTCTAATCTTGCTACCGGTGCAAAAACTTCATCTTATTCCTTCTTATTGAGTAAAGCCTTGAACTACTAAGCTTGCCATATTTTTCACCATAATGCCTCTCTCATCCTTCTTGTTTCTAAAAACCCATTTTGTTCCAATAGGTGGTGGTGCATATTCTGGTAAATCTACCAGTTCCCATACTCTTTGCTTGTTGATTTGAAGCAACTCTTCTTGCATGGCTTTAATCCAACTATTTTCTCTCAGTGCTTCAAGAACTTTCTTTGGTTGTACCTGAGACAAGGAACATGCGTGTAGACAAAAATTTGCATTTGCAGATTTGCTTCTTGTAAGCACAGGTGCTTCAACCTCCCCAGTTACATTCTCTAGAGGATGACTCTCCATCATTCTGGAGTTGTATGAGGGTGGGAATTCATGACTGAAATTAGGCTTAGGAAAGTTTAAAGGAGTAAACTCATTCATAAGCACTAATTCTGGAATTTCTGTTGAAGAAGGGGATTCTTGAGATATTGATGCAACAGGCTTAATGATTGTTTCAAATGATTCAGTTTCATCAATAGGAGTAGGTGAGCTCAGTTTCTGAGGTGAAAGAGAGTTTGAGTCATCACTATCAGTTGGAGTTAAGGCTAAATTTCGTGATTGATTATCTTGATTTCCTTGATCACTTTCATTGCTTGAGTTTCCAAGACCATCAGCCGCATCTTTATACATTATGAGATTGTTTTTATATGATCCATCTGTCTCACTTAGAATTTGAGGAATATGCATTCCATCAGAATTGTATTCAATAATAGCTCCTAAAGTCAACTCAAATCTGGTTGTTGGGATGAAAGGGTTTGTGCTTACTGATGAAAAGAATGGAGGATCAACACCTTTGAACCTATTAAATTCAGTAACTTGAGGTACTTGTACATGCACATTTCCCCATGAAGGATTCTCAATAGTTATATTGAAAGCAGTGGTTCGTGAGTCAATATCAAATAACCATGAGGGCTCTATTTTAAATTTGTTCTTTGATTTCACATTGAAGATAACATTTATAGTTTTTTCCACATTTATAAAACTGGTGTTGCATACTATATATGCTTTAGAAACACCAGAGTATCCAACAAAGTAGCCAATATTAGATTTCTCAGCAAATTTTGATAGCTGCTCATTGGTTATTAATATTATAACAGGACAACCAAATGATTTAAGAAAATAGATATCTGGTTTTCTTTTTCTCTAAATTTCATAAGGTGTCTTGTTTTATCCTTTCAGAATCAAAATCCTATTTTGTACATAGCATGCAGTATTTACTGCTTCTGTCTAAAAAGTTACAGACAATTTTGATTCAGCCAACATAGATCTGGCAGCCTCTATAAGAAGTTTGTATCTCCTCTCAACAACACCATTTTGCTGAGGGCTTCTTGCTGCACTAAACTGTCTAAGAATTCATTTTCCTTCACAAGTTGACTTTAACACATGATTTAAAACTCAATACCATTGTCACGTCTTATTGTTTTGACCTTTAACTTAGACTGATTTTCAAGCTGAATAATTAATGCTTTTAAAATTTCAGGGGTTTCATCTTTGGTTGCAAGAAAGAAAACACAAGTGTATCATGAAAAATCATCAGCTATAACAAAACAATAAGACTTTTCCCTAAGCTATTCACCCTTGTTAGACCAAAAAAGTACATATGCAGTAATTCTAAGGACATTGAACCAGAGCTTTCCAATTTGGGCTTATAAGAACATTGTGTTGATTACCCTTTAGACAAGCAACACATTGCACAGCACATTGCACATCACACGTGAACATTTTATTAGGTAAACCTTTAACCAAACCAAGTTTTACAAGTTTGTTCATTGTTTTAAAGTTCACATGGCCTAGTCTTCTGTGCCACAAATCCGATTCATCAACAGAAGCCTTAGATATAAGGCAGGTGATATCATTCTTAGATGTAGTATGTGCCATATCCAAAATATATAAACCATCATTCCTAGGTGCTTTTTTTTAAAAATCATTTCATCAGGTATTTTGACACCAGGTTCAAGGATGATAGCTTATGATTCATTGAACAAAACATTCAACTTCTTGTCATACATTTATGAGACACTAAGAAGATTGAAGTTTAGTAAATCAACATAATTTACCTTATCAAAGGTAAGCTTCCCATTTGTGACCATTTCCTGTCTAGAAATTTTACCCTCAGGGCTTCTAAAATAAACTAGTCCTCCATTAACTATTTTTTTGATTTTCAATAATTCTTTAATTTCTGTCATATGGCAAGAACATCCGCTATCTACAACCCAGATGCTACTCTGAGATTTATTGGATGTCTCCTACACATAGTAAGACAAATGAGTTAAATTCTGAGGGAGACCCAAGCCTGTGTGGTCTTGGGTCTGCCCATAACATCATTATATTTGTACTCCTTGAGTACAAGAGTTTGAGTCACTTCTTTGGTTTTTAATGACTCAGCCTTTGACTGATCATGTATTAAAGAATTTTGACTCACTTTGGGGATAGAAAAAGAGTTTTGTTCAGACTAAAATTTATAACTTTTTGTTTTTTAGCTGCTTTTCTCTGCCTATACTCCATTTGTCTTCTAGCCTTTGATGATTCAGAATATGTTATTTCAAAATTTGAAGATTGATCATGAAATTTTGAAGGTTTCTTTAGAAACAACTGCTTATTTTGGCCTTTAAAGAAAATCTCTTCTTGATTAGGACGAAAACCTTTTGTTTGAGGTGTAGAATTCTTTCCGGAGTAAAACTGTTCATCCGAGGTAATATTTACCTCGAGACAGTAAAATTGATATTCCGAGGTAATTTTTACCTCGGTAGCCCATTTTCTTTCTTTTAAGTGTCTTTCGGAGTAATTTCGTCCCTACGAGGTAACTTTTACCTCGGGATAGTAATTTTTGCCTTCCGATGTAAATTTTATCCCGGGATCAAATTTTCTTCCTCTAGGAGTAGACATACTCCTAGATTTCTAATTGTTATGAGGTCTTCTTGAATAATTGTGTTCTAGGTCCTCATAATCATCATTATTGAAAAAATTGGTCTTTGCTTGCCAAAAGGTTTAGATTGTCTGAATTCCGAATGATGATTTAAGCTCCCGATATAGTGTTTTCCCATTTGCTCAAAGTTTCTTTCTTAATAAGATTGATCTTAATTTAACTGACTCCTTATAGTTGGCTTTCTTGTTAATAATATGATCATTACCAACAAATCTTGGTTTTACTGACTTTTCCATTTTTTCAACTTGACTAATTTAAAAAAGTGGATTTTGGTGACAGTCAATTCCAACATGAAATTTTTTTCAACAGATTATGCATTCCTTCAACATCTTAGTTTTAGGAACAACATCAAGTTCTTCAGAAAAAGTGACTGAAAGTGCTTTCTTGTGTTTTTGAAGTATGTTGTAAAGCACTAGATTCAGTCTTTTCAATTGACTTTAATTTCTTGTGATCTTTAACAATTTCATCAACAATGTTGTATAACTGTGATCTAACAGCTGGAGTGACTACTGTTTCTATCGCAGCACTTTCAGATGAAGTTTCATCAGTTTATCAGTTTTGGTTGTTAATTTAGATATATCATTAGAAATTTTAGTTTCATCACCAGTTTTAATAATGGGGTCAGGGGTAAGTTGAATTTTGTTTCTTTAAATTTAACATTTTCCACACATTCAGTGTAAAAATCAGGATAAGTGACTTTATTGTACCTAATCCCATAATTCATTTTGTTTCCTGTTACTTTCTGATTTTGTCATAGTTTTAAATGTTTTTCATTGCTGGCCTGGAGTTTTTCCCAACTTCATTCTGACCTCCTTGGGTACTCTTGTAAACCGGTCATAACCAGTGAAATCTTCTTCTTTATATGTATTATACCCTCCGATTATGGTATCATCATCTTTATTTGCACCAAGTTCTTCTGGTAGGCAGGGGGTTTTGAGGTTTGATCCTTCACTATGGGAAACATGAGTTTTAGTAGGAGTTGTGATGTGTGTGGTTTTGGATATGAAAATATAGTTGATTTCGGGCTGAAAAACGTTAAAATAACCTTGAAAATATTAATTTATAATTGTTTCTGATGATTATTGTGAGTTTTCAGGTTAAAACAAGTTTGGCATGGAAAACGAGGTGAAAATGAAGAAAAGTCAAAGTTCGGGTCAACCAGTCAAACACGGAAGTCAAAATAAAAATTTGCAGAAAATCTTCACGGCTTGCATGCCTTGAAACACCCTTTCACGGCCTAGACCAAGGTGATCTATACCAATGGACAAATAATAATTCAATGGACGCCACAAAGATCATTCAAAAGGAAGATTTAATAGTAGAGGATAATGATCTAGAAGATGAAATACCAGAGGATATGGACGAGGAGCTTCCCACGGATGATGACATGGTTGATGAGGATACATACTCTTCGGATCCAATTTGGGATTGGTCAGAGGATGAGGACAACATTGTGTGGGATGAGGAGTGTGAGGATGAAATCGCAGCAAATGCAACTACTAATGAGGTAGCGGAGGACAGATGTGAAGAGGTGCTTCAAAAGGGTGATTCGGATGACGTGTTCGAAGCACAAATGGTAGAAATGTTTGGTGAGGAGTGGACGACGATGTCACCAGAAGCGGTAGATGAGGATCGATTTGACCCCGAAGGTGATTTACAGATATTAGAAGAAATATTATTCGGGGAGCCGATCAGTGAAGGTGAAAATGTCCTACTCGAGGAAGAGTTTTGTGAGATTAGTGAGGCTCAAGAACCGAAGCATGAACCGTACTCAATCTTCATTCGAGACATGTTGAGGTTTCAAAATCCAACCATGAGGATAGAAGATAAGGAGCTTAAGGATGTCCCACTAGATAATTTAGTTAATCTAGATGATGAGGCTGTTTATAGTCCAAGTGTGGGGACGTTAGAGGATGTTAGTTGTAAGAATGACCCGAGGTTGAACTATATTGTGATTATTAAGTTGATTCCGAGTAGGTTTAAACATTGGTGGGTTGACTGGTTACTAGGTGTGATTTTTGGAGGTTGGTTAGCTAATGCCTTTGGAATTCTAAACGATTTGCTGATTAGGGGTCTGACAAATAAAAATATTAAGGAGAAACCTCCTGATGGAGTTTGTTGAATACTCGGAAAAAGCCCGAGTTGTATTTTTTTTTGTAACTTACTCGTTTAAATTTTTCTTTGTGTGTTATTGTTTGGTTTTCGTGTTTTGTGTTTTTTTGGAGTTTGCAGAAAATTCCAGAAGTTCAAGATCATTAAAGTAAGTTTGAAGAATTCCGGGTACACCATTTCTACTTTGTTTTTTTTTTATTTCTTTCGTCCTTATTTTTTTATAATTTCGTGATTTTATTTTTCGTATTTTGTTTCTAACGTGTTCGGTCGAGTCGAGTTTTGTTTTTTGACTTTGTTTGCAGGCCCGATGATATCCAAACGTACATGATCAACGTACTAAAATGGAGGACCTGCGGTTACGAGCTCGCTTTCCATTCATCCAAATTAATAACCAGGGGAGTCCATTCCGGTTTATATTCTTTTGTTTTTATTTTTGTTGCAATTTTTTCTTTTTTTTATTTGTGTGTGTTTATTTTTATTTCTACTTTGTTTTATTCTCATTCCATATTGAGGGCAATGTGTGATTCAAGTGTGGGGATGGGGGACTTTCGTCTTGAGTTTGTTTATTTTGTTCAAAAATGTCTGAGAATCTGGCTGCAAAATAATAGAAAATGATAGTACAATCGGGATTTGGCTTTCTAATAATGTGCTTAAACAGACATGTTAAAAGTTGAAAACACTCTTGTTTAGTGATGTATTGATAGGCCCAGCTGACTTAGTAAGGCTTAATTATCCCATTGTGTTTATTCTTATATAAATATGTAATTAATCAGTCTGTTAGTGGGTTCCCATTTTAGGAGTAATAGAAATACTGAAACTGATGAGTGGAAAGAGACCACTTTAGGCTAGATACTTCTATGTCCTTAGAATAACCCGGCACACCAATGCGGTGGCGCCCCATTTTTCCATCATGAGCATATTAGGTAATAAATTGGTTAATACTTTAGAGTGAACGGACAAAATACTCATGTACAAACTAAGGATAGTATCCCGTGGTGAGTGCCTCTGATGATGTTCTGGATCTCGCGGGCAAAATACTTACGTATGATTTTAGGGATAACATCTCGAAAAGAATGCCTCTGATGATGCTCGTTGGTAATCTTAGTTAAAATTGACCAATAGGAAAAAATTGAAAAAATTGAAAAAAAAGAAAAAAAAGAAAAAAAAGAAAGAAAGAAAGAAATGAGAAAATATAAAGAAAAAAATATATATAGTAGATTAGAGAATAAATGATTAAAAGTTTCACATTCCATCCAATTCCATCATTCTTTAGACATCTTTGTATCTAATTTAAAGGGGGTGGTGAAAATCTAAAATTTAAATCCTTATTAACCTTCACTTGGACTGAATGTGATTTGTGATCAGGTTGAACTTGATCTTTCTAGAGTGGGACACATAGGCAGACTGAACTATATCTGGTAATTATAAACACCTTGGGGGCTCAAAAGTTGGTGATTGGGTTTAATCGGATCAAAATATCGATAATCGCTACCGGGATGTAAATATGCTAATAGAAATAATAAATTAATGAGTAATAATGTATTAGAGATTGAAGCCCTGGTTATGATTTTATTTGCGGTGTTTTTCGAGAACGAAAAAAGAGTAAGTGTGGGGATGTTTAATGTGTGCTAAACACATCTAATATTCCTTTGTATTTTGTATATTAGTTGAGTCAGTTTTGAGTCGTTTTATGTGATTTTTAGTTAAATTATAGTATGTGTCTTAATTTATTAAGTCATTTTTGTACAATTTAAGGTTTGTATAATTGCTCGAGGGGATGGTATGAAAGTACATTAAAGTTCAGGGTCTGAATTTAAAATATGTGGAATTAAGTTATATGAAGAATGTGAAGTCGGCAGGAGTAAATAAAGAAAAAAAAAAGGAAAGAAAGACTCAAAAGAGATGGGTACTAGAATTCGATGATTAGCAAAATATGAAACGGAATTCGAAAGGAACAAAAGGAGGAGGGGCTTAATTATAATCATTTGAAAATAAAATACTGGAAGAACTAATCGTGAATTTGGCTAAAGGAAGAAAAAGAGAGTCAGTGGAATGCCGACTATTTTGGCGTATTATATCCCTGAGCGTATGGCTTGGGGAGTTCCTTTCAACTAGCGATACGCTAGTATTGTAATAAGCAGCAAGCCCAATTTGTTTAGCTTTAATTCGACGTTCTGGTGTCACTTAAAGGATTCGATTAATTCAGCCGACCCTAGAGAATTTGGAGGACGAATTTTGGACGTGAGGAAGAGGAGAATCAAGGAGGAATCAATCCGGGTTAATCATTCGACTTCAAATTGGTGATTCAGTTTCTTTTTATTCTTGGTTTTCAACTCGTATTTAACTTAGCACTATGAACTTCTGTCAAGATTCTTACTTTATGTTTGATTTTGCACTGATCATGGTCCTAGGCTAAGCACATAGTGACTCCTAGGCCATTTGATGACTATTTCACGTTGTTGATTTCTTTTGGTTTATGACACTTGATGTTGGATTTGATGTTCTTTAAAGTTCACTAATTTTCTGCAATTGATGTGTGTGACTACATGTTTTAAGTTTAGAATTGTTAATCAAATCATACTTTGTTTGTGGATGTCTTCTAGCTTGAGTAGAGTAGTTGAATTGCATGCTTTATGTTTGTGATTTACATGATTGCTAATTAGGGTTATTATTGGTTTGGTTGATAGTTATTTAGTTGATTCATGTGGGCTACTACCTTTAGACAAGCTGGAAGGTGATAAGGGTAATGATTAGTCGGGTTGGTTAACTATCTAGGATCAAATTATCCCACAAGGAAATTTCCTAGGTTAGTTAGTTAATCTGCTAGTTGTGTTAATTGTAGAACTTTAGTGAGGCTTCGTCTATCTTAAGGTGCCCTAGAGTCTGTCAAAGGTGGTTAGGATAGGTGGGTTGGGACGAACTTAAAAGGTGAACCAATCGTTCAAGCACTAGAATAATCAGTTAGGGACAAGTCGGGAGGTGACCTGACCAATCAGTGAGTGTATTCGATTCTTAGAGTTTCCTATTGCGTCACACCCGGTAAATGGTCTGGGGTCCACTAGGGTGTTCTTAGAGTTGTCATTAAGATCCTGATTCCACCATCTTTGTCATAGCCGTTAGAAGTCAATAGCATGATTTAGGAGTCTAGGCCTAGGTGGTACTATTTCTCTCATCTGTTTTTCTCTTAGGTTTTCTCTGCTTCCGTTAATTAGTTAGTTTAGTTAATTTAATTCCTAAATTCAAAAACCCAAATTTTACACAGTATTTCCTTTCTTAGGTCCTAGGTTATGTCTTGTTTATAGAGTCTCCTAGGTTTCTATATCCCGGTCTTCCTTAGTTTTACTATAATCCGATAGGTACACTTGCCTTTAGGGTTCGGTTAGTTAGGATTTTCGGTAAAATTAGGTGTGTCTAGGTCTAGGATTAGGTCTAGGTTTTATTAGTATTTTTAGTGCACTTCCGAACACATCAACATCATTTTCTCATTTAGTTAACTTGTTTAACAATCAATTTTCTTGCAGCAGAACCTTTGAGAAGCTCACATGTGACTTATATCGAGTAGTCCAGAAGCCGGATGAGCCGCTCAGAGTATACATCGCCAGATTCGGACGAGAATCCCTCGAGATTCCTCACCTGGATATGGTTGCAGTCGTTGAAGCCTTCAATATAGGGCTCCGAAAGGATTTCCGTTTTTATGAAGATCTTGTGATGACTCCTTGTAGGAATCTCGATGAAGTACGCATCAGAGCTCTGAGATTCATCCGTCTGGAAGATGACAAAAAGATCCACCAAAGGACGGATATCCCTAAATCCACCGGGAAGCAGTATAGATCCCGGCCATATTCCAAACCAGATAACCAAAGAGTCAATGTTGTAGACCAAGACGACGACGAAGAAGACTACCCTAAGGTATCTGAGTATTGTTTTTCTGTTGATATTGGTGGCTTGATGTCTGCAATGCACGATCTTTGCGAAAAAGCGAGATGGCCTAGAAAGAATAATAAGCAAGGATCCTGGAAAGACAAAACCAAGTGGTGTACCTACCACGGGGATTTCGGCCACCTAACCGACGAATGCATAGCACTTCGAAAGGAAATCAACTACCTGCTCAGCAAAGGGCACCTCAAAGAATTGTTGGGCAGAAAGAAGATCAAGACTCAGGAAGCCGACAAGATTCCTTAGAGAGCAGCTTCTCCACCTCAAGATGCTTAGATAATCAACTTCATATTAGGAGGCTCAAACATCTGCGACACCTCTTATTCCTCAGCCAAGAAACATGCTAAAGAATCCAAATCTGAACACGGCGACAGACCTATCCGGACATCCACCCTAACTCAAAACAAAGTAGCGACCGTTCCAATGTTCAGGATCCCTATCATGATAGTCTTGTGGTAACTTTATATGTTGCTAACCATTTTCTTCACAAGATCCTGATAGATAATGGAAGCTCAGTGAATATAATCCGTCTTGATGTGCTTAAAAATATGGGCATCCCAAAAAGTGAAATAGTTTCCAGATCCTCAGTTCTGGTTGGCTTTAGTGGTGAGACTAAAAGCACCATTGGGGATCAGGTTACCAGTGTATATAGAGGGGGTAAACTCTATGCAAAAAGTTTTGTGTTATAGATTCTCTTTCTTGTTGCAATATAATTCTTGGCAGGCTATGGATACACGAGATGAAAGCTGTCCTTTCAACTTATCATCAATGCATCAAGCTTCCCACACCTTGGGGAGTTGTATGGATTGAGAGCGATCAACAGGAAGCCAAGAATTGTTACTCGACTTCGATGAAGAACACCACCAAGCTGACAAAGGGATAGCAATTACAGAAAAGAGCATTTGAAGAACGGGAGGACAGGGAACTTGATGTTAAAGAAGTTCTTTTAAACCCTGAGAATCCTGAAATCAAGGTGCTCAACGGGACCAGCATCCCAGCGGATACAGAACGGGAGCTGATTCAGCTTCTGAAAGCTAGAACCTCTACTTTTTCTTGGAAGCATGAGGATATGACAGATATCCCTAAACATATTATTACTCACAAACTTGGTTTAGATCATTCTTTAAGGCCTATACAACAAAAGAGAAGGAAGTTCGCTCCCGAAAAGAATGCAATTATCCAGGAAGAAGTTGATAAGCTTCTCAAAACAAAGATGATCAGAGAGGTTAAGTACCCAAAGTGGCTAGAAAATGTGGTGGTGGTCTAGAAAAAGAATGGGAAGTGGAGAGTTTGTGTTAACTACACAGACTTAAATAAGGCCTATCCTTAGGATCCTTTCCCACTTCCTCATATCGATGCAATGGTGGATGCCATAGCTGTTCACAAGATGCTCACCTTCATGGATGCCTCATCAGGATTCCAACAGATCCAAATGGAACCCTGTGACCAAGAGCATACAGCATTTATAATTCCAACAAGTATCTACTGTTACACTGCCATGCCTTTTGTGTGACATCCGTCACTTTAATTTTAGATTAAGAATGATAAGTTAGGATTTATATGGACTTATTTAGAATTAATTGTGATTATGTGGATTATTTGAATGTTTTAATATTAGATAAAGTCTCGTCACTATGAACCGACCAACGAAACGAACAAAATAATTTGTTTTGTTTAAATATTGAGTTTAATATAAGTTCGAACCTTTAGAGAAGGTTTTACGTTCGGTTAGTGACGAAATAAAGAAAATTACGCGATTATGGAAACGAACCATGTAAAAACGTCACGACATTTGGTCACCGACCAACTGTGACGAAACTGGAAAATAATTATACGGTTTAGAGCGTAATTTAATTTCATGAATTTCCATGTATTTATTGAATTCAGAAAAATACATGCGAAACACGACATACACTGTGTATTAACTATAGGTTTATAAAAAAAATTAAAAGAGAGTATGTGTGTGTATATGTGTCGTATATATACATGTATAGGTGCAAGTGTGTGCAACAAGCCATATTAATAAGAAGTGATATAATGTACATGAGATTTATGAGTATAGGTTATCATTACACTTCAATTTTTATATATAACCTATACATGAATTACATTAAAATAAAAAAAATATAAAAAAAAATTTTAATCTCCCCCTCTCTCTCTATTAATCTCGACACCCCCCCCCCCCCTCTCACTCTCATCTCACTCACTCTCTCTCTAAAACACACACACAACTCTCTTTTTTTTCATATTCATCAAGATCTTCAAGAAGGTTCATCAACCTTAAGCTTTCTTCTCACTCTAAACAAGAAAACAAGCTCAAGATACCATGATCTCTTTCACATAAACTCATCTTCATCTCAAAACCCACCATCTAAATCAAAGATTCTCTAAGAACAACACTTTATAACATCAAAGTTAACTTAGAAATGGTGGATTTAGATGAATCAAAGCAAGAAACACTCAAGTTTTGTGTGGGAAACCCACACACACACTAAAAAATTCATGAGTGTGTGAGTGTGTGTATGTGAGTGTGTTTTGCTTAGGGTTGGGTTTGATTACTCAAAAACCCACATGCATGTAAGATCTAGCCACAAATAAAGATTTCTAAAGAAAGATTTATGAGAAATCTTAAGGTTAGAACTCAAATTTCATGGATAAAAACAAGAGCTAGTAAGTTAGATGATACATGCATGAGCTAAAACTATGATTTTATGTGATTTTATGTGTTAATATGAAGATAATGTACTCTAGAAATTTGTTAGTGATTGATTTGGTGATATATGAATGTTATGTATATAGGATATTGGGTTATGAAACCCTTTGGATTTTAATAAAATCCGAGTTATATAAACATATATGAGTATATATATAAACTTGGAATAAAATGAGTAAAATAAAACAAGATATGGTGTTATAATCGTAGTAAACCCGCGTCATGGTCATCAATGACGCCTACACGGTCGGTAACGATTGTCACTAAGAAAACGCCGTGACTATTTCTCATAGTAATCCCGCCTAAAGACGGTCGGTCAAGAGGAAACACGAGTGGTACACATTAAGTATGTAACACTGGGAAAAATATGAAGTTAAATATGTAAAAATTATAACAAATAAATAAAAATTATAAAAATAATTATAGATCAGAAAATTTATGATAAAAATTAAGAAAATATTGTATTAAAAGCTTAAAATAAATGAACCCCATGAGTGGGTATATATTAAATGGTAAATGACTTGAACTTTTAGTGTATTAAATGCATTAAATTGATATAAAAAGTAAAAATACCTCAAGAATCAGAAAATTTGAATTATGTCAGTAGCTTAAGACTTTTAATAAGTAGAAAATAGTTAGGAATATATTTTAAAAATTTTGGAATTTATTTAGCGAATTAAAGTAGAATTATGGGCTTAAAAATGCTTAAAAATAGAATAAATTATGGAAATAATATGAAATAATTTGAGAACTTATTTTATACAGTAAATAACTAATATAAGTAAAAATAATTGAAAACTCAAGTGAAAACGGCACCCGAGCCCTTAAAACGATAAAATCACGCGTTAAAACATAAAATTTGGTAAAAATACGGTATAAAATATAAAAGTGAATAAGATCAGTAGTTAAAGGAGTTGGAACATATTAATAAAGTATATGAAACATATAAAAATATTATGGAAGTGAAAACTAAAGTATCGGAGAAAATTTGGACAAAAACCGATACTGAAAAATCGTAAAAATAAGTAATTTGACAAGAAAATAAGAAAAATTTATAAAATGAGTTATATACAGATTGTAATAATATTAATTAAGTTTAATAGCACTTAATGGGCTTTAGAATAAATTTCATGGGCAAAGATTAATTTCTTTCGCCTTATTTGATGAAATTAATCGAATAAGGGCAAAATCGTCATTTTGTCCGAATATTCTAAAAATTCAGAATTTGCCCCATTATTTAAGTATAACCTCATAACTAAACTGATATTAATGGAAACTAGGACCAAGGTACCCAAAACCTTTCAAATAGAAGCACATTCACACTAAAAAGCAAATGTGAGTTTCACTAACTAATGCCCTAAATTGAATTGATTTATTTTGCTAAATGTTTTGGGCTTATTATTTATGAATATGCATTTTGAATTGAATGATTGATTGAGAATATTGTGGGTACAGAATTAAGCGTAAGTGTCGGCGCACGCTCATAGAAAAGATGAGCTAGGCCTATACTGAATGATGAATTTGGAATTTGGATAATTTAGAACAATGCCTTCAAGATCATTAATGTAGTGTGACATGTATTGGTAGATCTACTGGGGTTGACCACCCGTACTCACTGATCAGTCGCTCTGGTCGCGAAACATGGTGAGAAATATGATCGAATATGGGTCTAGTTTTGATTTAGAGCTTACGATTAATTTGTGCATCGTAAACCTAGCTAGTTTACGAACCAGAAATGTTCTCCATTTGGATTCACTCTCTTGATTCATGAATTGAATAAGTGGGATTAAATGATAAAGTGGAAACCAAACATTTTTTGTTAATGGACTCACCAACCTAGTGTTGACATTGTGGTTTTAAACTATTTTTCATGTAACTAATGGGATGCATGGAGATATGGATTTGGTGGTACGAGGATGACTACGTGACGTGCTATCGAGTCTATATTACGTTTTAGTGGTGGTGGAATGTAATAGGGACCTAAATATGGGATGCTAGATTCATCCTAAATCTTTTGTAAACACTTTAGGGGATAATTAGTATATCCCGATTTTGGAAATGAAAAGTGTTTTAATATAAAATACGTTTCACTTATTAACACTACTAAAACGATGGGCTAAATAATAAATTACTACCACGTAAGCCTTCCGCTATAATAATCAAAATTAGGGTGTTACATTTTGGTTTAAGAAATACAGGTGCCACCTATCAGAAGCTCATTAATATGATGTTTAACGAGAAACTAGGGAACACAATGGAGGTCTACATAGACGACATGGTAGTAAAATCCAAGAAGGCTAACGATCATGTGAGGGATCTCCAAACTGCCTTTGACATCCTTGACCAATATAACATGAAGCTCAATCCCTCCAAGTGCCACTTTGGGGTGCGAGCTGGAACGTTTTTAGGCTACATGGTTACTGAAAGAGGAATCGAATCAAGCCCCGAGCAGATCGAAGGAATCTTAAATTTGAAGTCCCCATCAAATGTAAAGGAGGTATAAAGGTTGACAGGAAGGATCGCAGCACTTACCAAATTCATCTCAAGATCCTCAAAAAAGGTAAGGATTTCTATGATATCCTGAGGAAAAATAAGAGGTTTGAGTGGACTGAAAAGCATGAAGAAGCCTTGAGATGCTTAAAAGACTACCTGTCAACAGCCTCATTGTTAATGAAACCAGAAGATGGGGAGCCGCTGTATTTGTATCTCATTGTTTCCGGAAGCTGAGTCAGCGCAGTCCTAGTAAAGGACCACCAAGGTCAGTAGCGTCAGGTATATTTGTAAAACACAATCACGATCTTGCAAATGCATGGTTTAACCGGATTTGGTAACAAAAATGTAAATAAACTTTTCGTTTATTGATTTCCAAGCTCAAACACTCTAGAGAGAGATTACAGGTTACACCAGAGAAAACACACAGTTAAAAGCTCTCTAACCTCGACAACTACTCTCTCTAACTGAGCTAAAAATATTTATATAAATTATGTCCAGCGGACCAACTAACCAGCGTACCAGATGGTCCGGCGTACCATCTGGTCCGCCTCTGGTCCGCTAAGACCAGAATACACAAACTTATCTATTACATAACAAGACCTAGCACTAGACAACAAAACTTGTTCTAACAAACTCCCCCTTGTCTTGTGCTAGTCTTCAAAAACTTCCGTCTGCGTCTTCTTCCAATGTTGAGTCCGGTTGTTCCCAACATGAATCTCAAAAGCAAAACAAACTCTGAACACTCGTTGAAACTGCAACACTTGTTCAGCATAATCAGTCTTGTACAGAATGTTATTATGATAGAGCTTGTCAATATCATTCTTAGACAGATTGATCAACCACATTGGATCATACAACCTAACCACCTTGTTCTGCTCTTTCACAACCACCACTGCTTCACCAGTAACTTCATCATAATACCACCATCTTAACGTTTTGATGAAATCTTGTTCGAGCTTCTTCAAAGGAATCTTCTTCAGTTGTATCGGCTTCTTATACTTCAGAATCACAACCGGCTTTCCAGTGACAGGATGAATATCTGTTGGATGTTCAATGCACTTCGGTCTTTGCGGAGTCAGAAACCTAAAGTTGCCTTGACATTCTTCTTTCAATTTGTTCTTGAACATCTCAGACAACACATTTCCTTCATAATTCAAGAATGGCCTTCTTGACAGATCTCTAACATCACACACCGGAAGTGTATTAAATCTTGTAGCATGTTTCAAATACATCACTCCAAACTCCTTCTTGATTGCATAACACTTAAGTTTTGAGTCATACATCCAGCTTATTATCCCACCAGTAGCTACACCACCTTTTCTGTCAAAATACTTCTTCTGATCAACAATCTTAGCTGGTTTCACTACTGGCAACTTCTTAGCTCTTTGTTCTTTTAACCAGGCTTCAAATAGTAATTTCTTTTCCTCTTCTTCTGATAATTTCTCAGATTCATTCAACTCTGGTTGTGCAGTTTCAGATTCTTTCTTCTTTAATTCTTCATCCATCTTTTCTTCATCTTCATTTCCAAAGAAATTGAAACCTCCAGAATGATCATCAGAAGAAAAATTTCCATACACCTTCGGATCATCCGGATATTCTTCAGCCGTCATATCTTCAACTTCAACAGTCTCTTCTTCATAATCCACATGATCATCTGAATTTTCTTCTGTATAAGGATCAGCAAACGGAACATTATCCACATCATCCACATTTAACGAAAAAATAGTAGCTAATTGCTCCTTTGAATATGGATTGATAAATTCTCCTTCTTTCAATTCAACCCTGGACACCGGAGTTACATCATACACGTCTTTTTCTGACGACTCCCCCTGAGTTGTGGATAGTCCAGCAGCAGCAGAAGATACTCCAGCCGCACCAGTACCAGAACCACTACCACCAACTCCTCCTTCAGGGTCTGGATCCTCATTCAGATATTTCAAAACATCATCATCGTCTTTACAACTTTCCTCAGGATCTGGTCACCTCTCCCCCTGAGCAGGTAAAGCTTTGAGCAAGAGATTTAACTGATCACCCAGGGAAATTGATAATTGTTGTAACTTGGCAATCTCACGATCCTTTTCATCATCTCTAGACTGCAAACTGGCAATTTCACGATCTTTAGTTTGATCTCGAGAAACCAATTCCTTTACCAGATTCTTTAACCCTCTGATTTCATCTGCCTGCTGACGATTCGTTGATTCTAACTCATCGAGTCTAGTTTGATGAAGTGCCAGCTTCAGATCAGCAGAAGAAATGGTTGACGTTGTAGAAGATGTTGTAGTAGAAGCAGAAGCAGTAGTTGATGCAGAACCAGAAGGTATTCTGATAATCAACTTTCGTACTGGTGGAGTACTCGAGCTTTGAACATTTACAGACTTTATGGTTGGTTGCACAGGAATAGAAGACGGAGTAGACACTTTATGTTTCTTACTTGGTGGAGTAAGACCTGACTTTCTGGCATCAGCAAGAAAAGAACCTAGCTTTACTGAAACATTTGGCCGAGCCATTCGTTTAAAACGCTTGCCAGTACTCATCATAGGAGCTTTGCCTTTATCCACTGTCGTAGTTTTTGCAACAGGTTCCTCCAAACCAGGAGTATATAATGGATCCTCATTTTTATCCTCAACCTGGTTGGTTATAGTCTCATACATTGAAGTATCCAGATTCTGAGACTTTAAGTAGGCAATGTGTGCCTTAGAACCTTTCTTCACTGGAATTTCTCTGGTATTATGCAAAATTGTGACATAATCACCAGAATTAGAATCATTGTCAGCCGACGACCAATCAGTATCATTTTCAGAAACACCAGCATCACCAACTATATCATCAGCTAGAGTATTAACAGCTTCAGGTTTAGTAACATTTTCCGGAAATAACTTGCTCAGGTTGTTCTTGTTGTTGCACAGGTTGCTGATCTTGTGCTATCGGTTGTTGTACATTTGGAGCTTGATTTTCTTGAAGTTCAGGAACTTCTTCTTCATTCTCAGCAATCTCAATGGGAAAATCGTTATCATTATACTCTAATTCATCATCTGAACTATCAGGATGTTTTGCAGCACCATCAGCCGGAGCTACATAGTCTGGATTAGCAAGATGACCAATCAGCCTTTTCACCGGAGGAGGAATATTGTTTCCTTTTCTCTTTTGAGATACAGGAAGTTTTCCAACCGCAACTTGGTTCATATGCTTCATTACCAAAATAGCATTCTGATTCTTCGAAAGGTTTGGATGAAGATCATTTAAGATCATTTGTATGAACCGCGGATACATAATACTCTTCACTTGTTTTGTCAAGATGTTTTCCTTCATATAACTGAAAATCCACCCAGAAAAATTGAACTGTCTATTCATCACCATAGCCGCAAAGAAAGATAGGACTTTCAAATCAAATTCCTCTTGACCTCTAGTACGATTTCCAAAACATTTGATAATCACGTGCATCAGATACTTGTACGGAGGACTCAAATTGGCCTTGAGATACCATGTAACATATAACTGTCCATCATATATTATTCTTCGCAATAAGGCAATCAAATCTGCTTCGTCGAATTCTGTTGGAAAATCTGCTTGATCGTTCAATCTCAATACTCGTCGAACATCACCTTCAGAAATAATAACATATGTTTGAAGAATTCTTGCACGAATGACTGAAGGCTCAACAGAACAATCGACTTGTGCTGAGGTCCAAAACATCACAAGTAAATCTTTATACGATGTACATTCATGAGTAGCAGCATAGTAAATCCTCGATCTTCTCATAAAGTCAAAAATACCCAGAAAATGAGGTCTTCAACGAGCTGAAGCATCAAGAAAGGTACAAACATTATGTTCTCCTTCTGATTTAAACTCTGCCATATCTGAAATACTCACAAACACAACCAATCATTAGAATCAAAAGATATTAGTATAATTACTAACGCGCAACTCTAATTTTACTTGAAACACTCAAACGATTAACATTTTTGAAAAATTTGATCAACGGACCATTTGCGGACCAAAATTGGTCATACGGACCATGTGGTCCGGCGGACCAGATACATTGGCCGCGTACCAGATTAAATCATCTGATCCGGCGAATCACCTTGCGGATCAAATTAGTCACGCGGACCATCTGGTCCGGCAGACCAGAATGTTGACCGCGTATCAGATTTAGTCAAACGGACCAGACACGGACTAATTCAAATTTCGTTCAAAAGTGGTCCGCCACGGACCATTTGGTCCGGCGGACGAATAGTTAACCGAAGAGTCTTTTGAAAATTTGACACACCAAATGGATTTTGTTTTGAAATCGAAGCATAAGAACGTGTTCTAGACACAATTCCGCCCTGGTACATGTATTTGAAACCGATTAAAACCAACAACAACCTAATTAACTCTTTTAATCCAGTTTTTGCGAAAAACCCGAAACTAAAAACTTAAAAATCTCACAAATTAAGCAACCAAATCACAAATGAAGACCATCAATAGATGCGGAATTGAAGCACCTACCTTTAACTTCAAAATTCACGAGCAACAGTTCGTTATCCAGAGAAATATCAAAGAAAAACCAGATCTGTGTGTGTTTTATGTGTTTTTGGAAAAAGTTGATGGTCCGCGGGTTATGAGAAACCCCGGATCAGATTGATATATATATACCTAATGTGGTCAGCCGAGCGTACCATATAGTCCGCCGGACCACATTAAAGACCATTTTGCCTTTTAACCCTTAATTCTCACATTTTGCACCCGAAACTTCACCGTTTTCAAAATTTAACACATGACGAGCTGATTTTAGCATCGATTGTGGTTCTTTCATAAATAAATTGCCATATCTGAATTCAGTCGATCGAAAATAAAGCAGAATAAAAATATTTTTGACTTTTATCAAATTTATATCAAAACACACCTAAAATCTTTTTGATTTTCCAAACTTATGCTAAAACTCACCAAAAATCTTTTTGAAATTTTCTGAAATAACAACAATATGAAAACAAGAAATTTAAATGCGATAATTTATGTTTTTGTGAGAAAGATCACAACGTGAGATCATATCAGTGAGATGCACTTAACACATTTCAATTTCAATCTATTCAGCATGCAAGTCAAGCAGTTCACGAATACAACATTTTCATGTTTATTTCAGTCAAATCAAATCAATGTTTACTGCTTTCTGATATGAATTAGGTATATTTATCATGCGTAGAAATCATGGTACCCACAAATTCAAGCAATTTGAGAATTTGATTTATTCTCTTTTTATCTATTTTAACTTTTCTTTTATTCATCCATGAATATTTACAGATGTAAGTCATTCGTAGTGTTTCATGCAAAAAGAAAGCAGAACCCTAAACAAACAACAATCAGGTCGATCTTTCGATACGCAGAGAAAGTCCGATTGTTTAGGAAAATAAGAAAATAAAAACAAGTTGAAATTGTATAACTCAACAACAATCAGGTCGGTACTTCCGTACACGCAGAGAAAGTCCGATGAGTTATACGAAACACCAAGAAAAATAAAGCAGAACGTCAAACGAACAACGATCAGGTCGATCTTTCGATACGCAGAGAAAGTCCAATCGTTTGACAAAATAAAGAAAATCAAACAAGTTTAAATCTTTCAAAAGAACGCATGCATACACTAGAACACTTATTTATTCTGTTTTTGCATTTTTCCACCTTTTATCAAGATTACTCAAACACAAGAACTATGTTACACCACTGATTTCAAGCAAGCATTATCTTTATATCATACTAGCAAGTATCAGATATTGATTAACACATTCAATGAAACATACAAGTACCTACAGCCTTTCAATCTAGTTTATCCATGGTCAGTAACATTCACCGATGTAGCATCATTTCTCACAAGGTTGGATCACATTTCTCAATTTTGTATTTTTTCAAATTTGTTTTACGTTTTTGGATTTTCCAAATTTTTTATGCTTTTTCATGTTTCAAGACAGAAAAACACACATAATTCACACTATTTTGTTTGTATTTTTCATATTAATTTCCCCCTAAAAAGCAGAAAAGTAAAGAAAAACAGTAAAAACGAAAAATTGATCAACTGAATTAGACGGCATCCAGCTTTGTAATCCCGTTAATTTGCAACAAAAATTTAAAACGAGTTTTGTCAAAAGCTTTTGTAAACAAATCAGCTCGTTAAAAATCTGTATGAATCTTTTGCAAATCAATTAATTTCTTTTCGTAGCAATCCCAGATAAAATGATATATGATATCAATGTGCTTAGTTTTGGAATGCTGAATGGGGTTTTTCGTGATCGAAATAGCAGCTGAATTATCAATAAAAATTGGGGTAGTTAAAAAATTCAAACCATAGTCGCGTAGCTGCTGTTGTATCCACAAGACTTGAGAACAACAGCTAGAAGCAGCCACATATTCTGCCTCTGCAGTAGATGTTGCAACCGAGGTTTGCTTCTTGCATTGCCAAGAGACCAATCTCTCCCCCAAAAACTGACATCCAGCAGTAGTTAATTTAAAATTGATCTTGCACCCACCATAATCCGAGTCAGAGTATGCTGATAATTCAAACTTATTATCATTAGGATACCAGATACCCAGATCCAGATTACCCTTCAAATAAGCAAAAATCCGTTTGACCGCTAGCATATGTGAAGCTTTTGGAGCCGCCTGATACCTAGCACATAGACAAACAGCAAACATTATATCAGGCCGAGATGCGGTTAAATACATAAGAGAACCACTCATAGCTCTAAACAATGTCGGATCAACAGATGCACCGGATTCATCTGGTTCGATACCATGTGAAACCTGAATTGGAGTACTAGGAATCCGAACATCGCCAATTTTGAATCTAGTCAACACGTCAGACACATATTTTGATTGATGCAAAAATATGCCTTTAGCAGACTGTTTAACTTGCAGACCCAAAAAAAACCCATCTCTCCCATTGAGCTCATTTCAAACTTAGTTTGCATAACCCGCTCAAACTCTTTGCATAAACTGTCTTTTGTGCTACCGAAAATAATGTCTTCAACATAAACCTGAACCAGCAACAAATCTTTCCCGAACTTCTTAGAAAAAAGCGTACCAAGCCCTGGGAGCTTGATGAAGACCATATAAAGCTTTGTCGAGCTTGTACACTTTGTCAGGAAAATCGGGATCATAAAAACCAGGTGGCTGCTTCACATAAACCTCTTCATGAATCTTCCCATTCAGAAACGCACTCTTGACATCCATCTGATACACTTTGAATCCGTGATGTGCCGCGAAAGCAAGAAATATTCTGATAGCTTCAATTCGTGCGACAGGAGCATAAACTTCATTGAAGTCAATGCCTTCTATTTGGGAAAAACCTTGAACCACCAATCGTGCCTTGTTTCTGACAATGACACCACGATCGTCTTTCTTACATTTAAAGACCCACTTTGTGTCACACGGTTCCTTAGAGTTTTTGGGTAAATCAACGAGATGCCAAACACCCAACTTTGTAAATTGCTGCAACTCTTCTTGCATTACTTCTACCTAAGAAGCATCCTCCAACGCTTTAGCAACATTAGAAGGTTCTACCTGAGATAGAAAACATGAGTGAAAAACTTCATTCTGAACCCCAGATTCTCTTATTTCAGCAATCAAAGCATCAACATTTTCTGCTAATTGATGTCGTGTACGAACTCCCGAAAACGGATCTCCAATAATGTTTTCTTGAGGATGAATATTGTTAATCCTGAAGAATTGTTGAATCAGAAACTGCCTGATTATCTGCCAAATTGTTTAAAGTTGCCTCTGCCACTTCTGAACTTGATAAATCACCAATCGGTAACGAATTTGGTACAGAAGAGCTTGTACTTGGCAAATGAATTTGATCATCTACAGGTGTAGATTCAGCTTCATGAAACATACTTTCATCATCATCAGAAGAACTCATAGTGTCTATGACTAGAAGCACTCTGACTAGACGAAGCAACAGCAGTGCTTGAAAGCTTTGGAATCCATGAACCTGGACCAGGAGTTGTCAATGAGTGTAGCATAGCAGCTAAAATATCAGGATCCTCCTCTTTCTCAGATCCAGATGGTGCAACCGTGAACGAATCAATTAGAGACTTATAATCATAAGACTGAGCATCAACCGATTTGGGATGTACGAAAGTATGCTTCTGACAATCCACATTCACATGATTCTCAATAGTCTTGGAAGACGGAAAGTAAACACGCTTCATCGGATGATGATATCCAACAAAAACACCTTGAATAGCTTTTGAAGCAAACTTCCCACCTTCTTTGAGAACCGTGCAAAGACACCCAAACGGTACAAAGAAATTCAAATTAGGCTTTCGACCTTTAAGTAGTTCATAACTTGTTTTATTGAATCTCTTGACAATCAGAACATGATTGAGCACATAACTTGCAGTGTGCACAGCCTCGGACCAAAACTTTATTTGTAGATTTGCATCAGCCAACAAGGTTCGAGCCGTCTCAATCAAAGTTCTATTCTTCCGTTCAACGACTCCATTCTGTTGCGGAGTATACGACGCACTGAATTCATGAACAATCCCAAGTGAATCACAAAATGCTGCCATCTTAGCATTCTTAAACTCAGTTCCATTATCAGTACGAATGCGACAGACTTTATGCTTATACATTGATGGAAACTTGGATAACAACTTCTGAATTTGATTAGGAGTTTCATCTTTTGACGCTAGTCACACCACCCATGAAAATCGAGAAAAGTCATCCGTAATAACCAAACAATAATAACTACCCTCAATGCTACGAACATTCACAGGACCAAAAAGATCCATATGAAGTAGCTCTAAAGGAGTCACAATCGAATTTAAACGTTTAGACGGATGAGACTTTCTCTTTTGCTTACCTTTCTTACAAGACACACAATCATCATGTATAGAAAATTTATTCTTTGAAACGCCTTCAACCAGATTATGATTTACCAAATAATTCATTTTCCGGTAATTGATGTGTCCCATACAGCGATGCCACATGATGGAATCTTTTTCTGTAGCCTTAGAAATAAAGCATGTAGCAGAAACTGCAGAAGACGTCTGATTCATGTTCAACACATATAAGTCACGAAATCGAGAAGCATCGTACAACAATCCAATCATCAGGAATTTGAATTCCAGGCTTCAGAATTAAGCACTCAGAACTTGTGAAAGCAGTAGTGTACTACTTATCACAAATTTGAGAAACACTCAGCAAATTGTGTTGCAACTCTTGCACAAATTGGACCTTGTCAAATGTGATCTTTTCATTATCCATTTTGCCCTCACCGGTAATCTTACCCCCTTTATCGCCAGCAAAGGTAACATTTCCTCCTTGAATAGGTTTAACATCTGATAGCAAGGAAATATTACCCGTCATGTGCCTGGATGCTCCACTATCAACGACCCAAAAGTTGTTAACAGCTGGCTTTCGAGCACCCTGCACATGTTAGCAGATAATTAGTGAGCATCTGGACCCAAGCTTTCAGCTTTGGGTCGACCGGTGTCTTCAGAAAAGTCCTCAGTGGCTTTTGAGGTCAATTTAGGCAGCCACTTTTGCCTTAACCCAGAAACAGATGAATCTGTGGTAACATCATTTGAAGATGAACAATCAAATGATTGTTGAGTTTTTAAAAAATTTTCTCTTTTGAAGAATTGTTTTGTAACCATTTTTTCATCTACCTGTTTTGGCTCAGAAACATTTTCATATTTTTCAAAACTAACAGCGGAAGCTCTTTTCTCAGCCAAAACCGGACATCTTTTTCTTAAATGACCCTTTTGATGACAATGATAACACCTCCTACGATCAACAAAAACTGCAGGAAAGTTACCTCCTGATTCAGTTGAGGTGTTACCATCAGTCATATGTTTAACCACTTGACTTGGTTTCTTAGCCCTAAATCTCCGAGATTTATGCTTTGGAAGTGGTTTAAACAAAGGACCAATATAACCAAATTGATTATAAAATCCATACTCATCAACTCCACAGTTTTCAGAATATCTTTTGGATTCGACACAGTTGCTTTTGTTTTTTCCAAACAATCCAAAATTTTGTTCATAATGACCAAAGTCATCATAAAAATCATAATCTTCACAAAAACCGTATGATTCATAGTCAAAATTGTTAGTGTTAGCAAAAAATTGACCATCAGAATTATAAAAATTCTTAGGTGAATACTTTGAAGGTTTTGATTTTGATGAAAATTTCTGAACTTTTTGAGTGTGAGTCTTGATAGAATTCTGATCATCAGAACTAGTTCTGAGTTTCAGCAAAGAACCAGTTTTCACATGTTCATGATCAGACACACATTTTTCATCTGAATCAGCATAAAACACTTTGGAAACTTTTGTTGGATCAACACAACATAATGGAAATGCTTCATCCAAAAATATGGTATCACTACCTTTCAGACAATACATTTTCACTTTCTAAGACGATTCACTAACTTCAGTTTTACCTTTCTGTTTGTCATCAGAATTCCCAAACTTGACATTTTTCTTGTCTTTCTGTTGAACTTTCTGAGGTTTCTTTTGATTGACCTTAGAAACTTCATCAGGATGTCCAAATCCGATGCCATTAAACTTAGCTGATTTCGGTAGAGGTACCGGAATTGAGTTCACATCCGGTGTACCAGGTGTTACTTAAAGTTACAGACTCATGTTCAAAAAACAAATCACAACCTTTTGTAAACTTTGTCATTTCAAATTCTTTCATTGTTTTTTCAGTTTCAATGATTTTTTGTGCAGCCTCTAAAGGTGTAAGTTTGTTATTCACCGAAACACCAGATTCAAATTGTTTTAGAACTTCTTTGTCAGATTTGGACACAAGTTTGACAGGCTTTCTCTTATGAGTGCCCATGGATTTATCAGATGCACCCTCAGCAAACATAGAATAATCAAACACAACAGCTGGTTTGATCTCAGGTTCAGTTGGACCTTTGCCATGAACAATCGGTGGAGGAACTGAAGTACACCCTGATTCTTTAAGCACTTCTTTTAAATTTTCATCTTTGCAAAGGAAACTTGCAAAGGAAGATGAATTCTTGAAATTTTCTAATTGTCTTTGAAGATCCAATATCTCAATGTATAATTCAGAAATTTTAGAATTTGCTTCTGCAAGCTTTTTCTCAAAAAAAATATAATCTTCAGTTTTGTTATTTAACTCAATTTTTGTGCTTAGAATCACGGCATGCTCACTTTTTAGTTCAGCTTTAACAGCCTCCCACCTTTGTTTGTAAATGGTGACATTTTCTTCTGCTAACATGTATATATCATAATACATGACTTTCTCAGCAGGAAGTTCTTTCATTTGATTAGCAGTTGTCATGCAAAATTCACAGATATTAGAGTTAACGTGAATATCAACCATAAAGGCTTGATGACCATCAGCAAAGAAATCTTCTCCCGGAAGATCAGGATCATCTTCAACAGCTACATTTTTCTCTTCAGTGCATAGGAATGCAGACTCATCGGGACAATCTGCAGCCCAGTCATATGCTTCTCCGGTTTGAGATACCAAAGCTTTAGAATCTGAGTTTAATCCACCAGCATTTGTATTTGAACTTGATGGATTACCACTGCTTCCAGATGCTTTGTTACTCTGAGCAACATATTTCTGATATAACTTCGAAGTCTCCTGTTACTTTTCCGAGCTACACTCTTTTGCGAAGTGACCATAATTTTGACAATTGTAACATCTGACTTTGGATTTATCAAATCCAAGTTTACCTTCGGGATTGAGATCTTTTCTGCTTGTTCTCTTTATAAACTTCTTACCTCTTCTGACAATCATAGCCATAGACCAATTGATATCCATCAATTCTAAATCATCCGGGTCTATTTGTTCATAGTCTTCATCGGTTAATTCAGCACTAGTCAATTTTCCTGCTATAACTCCATCATACGACGAAACCATCGCTGAAAATAGTGCCATAAAATCATTTGTTGTTTTAGCTGAAAAAGCACTTTGATTTGATGTTGGAATAGAGGATGATTGACTTGAATAAACCGGGTAAGTCACTGCAGCTTTTTGAGTAAAAGTGTCACTTGAAGAACCCCCGAGACATATATGCTTGGCCACTTGAAGTATTTTCAACATAAAATGCAGTTGTTGGTGGATTTGAATTAGCTTTGGCTTTTGCATGCATAGATGCATTCTCACCAAAATATACACCCGGATTTTGAACTTGAGCTGGTTGAGTTTTAACTCGTTTCATGTCTAATTCCTGAGCCAGCAAGTTTCTTGTAAGATCATCATATGTAATGTCATCAAAACCCTTATCATGTGTCATAAGCAAGATATAACCTTCCCACGATGCAGGTAAAGCATCTAATAGCTTTTCCTTCAGTTCACCCGCTTCTTTACTCACTCCGACTATGTCAAGTTCACTTACCAAATGTGATAATCGGGAAATCAGATCATTAATAGTTTCATTTGGAACATGACAAAAACTTTCAAATTCTTTCAACAGCACTTTTTTCTTACTTTTCTTATATTGTGCATTTCCTTCACATCTGTGACATAAAGCATCCCATAAAGCCTTTGACGTTGAATGCATTTTGAATTGATGCAAAATATCTTTTGGTAAAGCCATTGATAAATTTGAATAAGCCTTCTTTTCCAATTTAAAAGCTTCTTTTTCAGCATCATTCATCTTATTGTACAGCTTTACTTGACCAGCCAGCCAATTTACCAGTTAGAAATTTTGGAACTTCATAACCATCCAACATTGGTGTCCATACCGTAACATCCGTTACACCAATGTATGATTCGTAACGAGTTTTCCAATTATGAAAATCTTCAAATCTCATCAATTTCGGAACTTTGTTTGTAGTTCCTATCTCGTTATCATAATTCAGTATTGCTTGAACAGTTGAAGACATCGCTGCAAAAGCCTGGAACGGATCCATGATCGTTTACTCAAAAACTGTTCTGGCGAACCAAAATATCGACCTCCGGACCAGAATTTCGATCTCCGGACCAAATTCAAATCACCGGACCAAAGTGATCCGCCAGATCAGATTACTAACGGACCAACTGGTACGCTGGAGTTACACTTGACGGACCAATCTGGTACGCTGAAACCGCCACGGACCAGAATAAAACTGCCACGGACCAACCGATGAAGATTGCCTATCGGACCACCCTCAGCGGACCACACTCTCGATGAAGATTAACGAGCGGACCAGCTGTTCTTGACCCGTACCAACACCGGACCACCAGCGGAACAGTGTAATTTTGAACAAATTTTATGATTCCCGGTTGTTTTCGCTTGTAATCAAAGCAGAACTCAACCAAATCGATCCAGGAGCATCTTGAACGTAAAAATCATACTGAATTGACGTGAAAATGAGACGAAATGATGAAATTCTTACCACAAATGTCATTTCTCTCTCTAAAACCAAACAAACCGATCTGCAACCACAGCAATCGAGCAAACCTGCTCTGATACCACTTGTAAAACACAATCACGATCTTGCTAATGCATGGTTTAAACAGATTTGGTAACAAAGATGTAAATAAACTTTCCGTTTATTGATTTCGAAGCTCAAACACTCTAGAGAGAGATTACAGGTTACACCAGAGAAAACACACAGTTAAAAGCTCTCTAACCTCGACAACTACTCTCTATAACTGAGCTAAAACTATTTATATAAATTCTGTCCAGCGGACCAACTAACCAGCGTACCAGATGGTCCGGCGTACCATCTGGTCCGCCTCTGGTCCGCTGAGACCAGAATACACAAACTTATCTATTACATAACAAGACCTAGCACTAGACAACAAAACTTGTTCTAACAATATTACGTAAGTAAAACTCTGCTAGACGCAGAATCCAGGTATTCCTACCTTGAAAAATTAATTCTAGCTCTTATAATGGCTTCCACTAAACTTAGACATTATTTTAAAACTCATATTATAATTGTGAAATCTAATTATCCTATTAAGGTAGTTCTCAGGAAGCTGGAAATGTCAGGTAGGATGGCTAAGTGGGCAGTCAAGTTGAGTGCCTACAACTAGGGATGTTCAAAAATATTCGAGTCCGAATCCGTATCCGAATTATACGAAATTCCGTATCCGAATTATCCGAAAATTTCGGATATCCGGAATTTCGGATATCCAAAACTCGGATATCCGAAAATTCGGACTTGGACTTGGACAAGAATTTACAAAATTTTCGAAAGTTTCGGATACCCGGTATCCGAAAATTTAAATAAATTTAAATAAATTAAAATAAATTTTATATTAAAAAAATAAGGAATTATTGAATACTTGGACTATGTTTATTTGTTTTGTCGTTTTTTAGGTCGAACTTATGTTTATTTGTATTTGAAGACTTGGAATATGTTTATTTGTTTTGTCGTTTTGTCGTTTTTTTTGGTTAAATTGTGGTTTTTTAAAAAAAAACTGGATTTTCGGATATCCGTTTTAACTATCCGAGTCTAGTCCGAAATTTCGGACTTAGACTTGGACAACGAAAACTGATATCCGAAATTTTCGGATATCCGAAATTCCGGGTATCCGGTTTTGAACACCCCTACCTACAACATCAAGTATGAGCTAAGGACAACAATCAAATCCCAAGCCTTGGCTGAATTTGTGGCGGATTTCAGCAGTGATATACAACCAGAAGTTGATAAGGAAGTCCAGCAGCTTGAGAAACTTGAAGAAAAAGGGATCCTTTACACGGCTCCTAAAATGTTAGAGGAACAGGGCTAGGCATCCTGCTAAAATCGCCACAGGGAGAATAATACCACTATCCATATCTTGTGAGTTCCAGCTACCAACAACGAAGCTGAGTATGAAGCTTTGATTGTTGGGTTGCAACTGGCCAGAGATATGGGAATCCGGTGTATTCAAGTGTTTGTTGATTCCCTTCTATTAACTAACCAATATAATGGCTCTTATGCAGTGAGAGGAGAGTCTAATCAAATATCTTGATATTTTGTTAAACAATTATCTTTGCTTTTTGAAAATTTCAACATTACGCAGGTTTCAAGAGAAGACAATTCAGAAGCCGATGCTTTAGCGAATTTGGCTTCATCACCCAGGATCCCTAAGGATATCAGGATTCCTATAACACACATCCTGACACCGGCAATAGCTCAACAGGAAGCTCACGCGATTTATGACAATGAAGATATGGATGTTAGGGATCCCAAGGATATTCAAGAGTGCTGGACTTATCCGATCATAAAATATCTTAAAGATGGGGAGATTCCCAAGGGTGAAAACCCCAGGGTCTTTCGCGCCAAGGTAGTACCCTATCTCATTATAAATAACATATTTTATAGAAAATCTCTTGCAGGTATATACTTGAGGTGCCTAGAAAAGTCAGAAGCTCTTGAGGTGCTTGAAGATATTCATAGTGGAGATTGTGAAAACCACACTAGGGGCAGAGCACTCTTCTCCAAGGTTCTCAGATTTTTTTACTATTGGCCTACAATGAAGAAAGATGCCATGAGCTTCTCACAAAAGTGTGATGCCTACCAAAGGCACTGCAATATTCTACATCAACCAGCAGAGCTTCTGCATCCCATAGTATCCCCATGGCCATTCATGAAGTGGGGCATGGATATTGCGGGTAAGCTGCCCAAGGCTCCTGGAGGAAAAGTGTTTATGCTTGCAATGACAGACTATTTCTCCAAGTGGATTGAAGTAGAAGCTTATGTGTGAGTGAGAGAGAAAGAGGTAATATCCTTCATCCAGAGAAACATCCTCACCAGATTTGGGATTCCGGCAGAAATCACATGTGACAACGGCTCCCAGTTTATTGGTAAGAGAACAACAATTTTTTGTGCAAGCTGGGGCATCAAGATGATTACTTCAACACATGTCCACCATCAATATAATGGACAAGCGGAATCCAACAATAAGATCATCATCAACAACCTTAAGAAGAAGTTGGGCTCCAAGAAAGGAAATTGGGCTGAAGAGCTACCGTTTGTTCTTTGGGCAGATAGGACAAGACCCAAGAATGCAACATGTCAACCTCCATTCTCATTAGTGTTTGGAGCTGAGGCTGTAATTTCCACGGAAATGGTGTTGCCTACAATCAAGATCAACTGCCAGGATCCCGAAACCAACAGTGAGACTCTGCTTCAGGATCTCGAAACAGTTGAGGAGCTCAGAGATATGGCCAGAATCTGGATGGCCACTTATAAACATAGGGTGGCGAAGTTTTACAACAGGAATATCAGGTTAAGAAGATTTCAAGTGGGAGACTTGGTGTTAAGAAAGGCATTTCAAAATACTACCAACCCAGCCGATGGGAAATTGGCACCTAAGTGGGAAGGCCCATACTTGTAAGACTCTGAAGAAGGAAAATGGGCATACCTCTTGGTGAACATGGAAGGAGAACCCATGCCAAGATCCTAGAATGCCATCCATCTCAAAGCTTACTTTATGTGAGAATCCCTTTGGAATCTCAAGGATCCTCACTGCCCAAATACTACAAGGTATGTATACTAATCTGATTTCAACATTATTCTTATTATTTCCATCACATAATACTGGCTTAAGCATCGGAGTGGTGTTAGCTAAGCTAACACCCACCCCTCACCAAGTGTTGAGTGTTTTGCAGATTCTTAGAATTTTGTCTAAGTTAGAGGCTAGCCACCTCTCCTTCACTTAAGGTATCCTGCATACCTTCTAAGGTTTGAGAACCTGACTCCTCTCCTAAGTTTGGGTAATCCCCAGTAGCGCATGACCCTCTCCAGGAGCTCACATTGTCTACCAGTACGCTCAAGATGGCCGGACCAGTCCATCTTATGGGTGGCTGACAATATTGTCATTGTAGGCTGATGGCGAATTCTCAAGGTTTTTAACACTGGCGTGTTAATTAAGGTTTCGTCATACTCATGTCACTCACGATGGCTTAGTCCCAAGTATGTAAGGGCTTGACCCCAGAATTGGCTTAGTCCCAAGTGAACACGGGTTTGTCCCCAGATTTGGTTGTCCCAAGAAACTTGGGTTCATCCCTAGTGTATTTTTAATTGTTATCTTATTTTCATAAAACCTCCTTCGGCCACTGGCCAGGATCCTTTTTAAGCTCTTTTCATGATCCCAAAATAGGATGCTGAGAAGAACTAGCGAAGTCATTCTCTCAGGATCCCTGTTAGGATCCTCGACGGGATATTGAAAGAGGTAATAGTTTAAATTAAGAAATCATCTAAGGTAAAACTTGAAGGTCATGTAACTTATGTCTTTATTTGATTTTAAACTTTGACCTTTTCAAATTCAATTATTAATCTCAAATGGTTTTCTAAATATGCAAATGTTCTTTAAGATTCTTGATAGAATTGGCCACATATAACTTTTTCTATACGCAGAATTTAATTTGAAACACAACATATATAGCCAAAAGATAGTTATATTATTAACATACTAAAACGGGTTTTGAGCTCCCCAAAGTTCGTCCTGAAAACCTCAGGATCCCTCCGCTTGGGGAAGCTCGATGGTCAAAAGTTTTAGGAATCCTGGTTTCGTCTTGTAAAACACAAGATCCCTCCACCAAGATCCCTACCATTGTCTATCATTGTTTGTTACTTGTTTTTTTCTAGCAGGAACCACAAAGAGTAAATTGTTTTACAACCACCATCATCCAAACATGAAAACATAAAATCTGGGCTCAGACCTTTGCATTATCCTCATCGCCTGTCACCTTCCCATCCTTCTCAAGCTTCTCTCCCTTGCCAAGCTTCACCTCGAACACCCCTTTCATCGCCTCCGGAGATTCTAGAACCGTCTTCGAGGAGCAGCCTTCATTCCTATCCTTCCCAGTTTCTTCCACCTCACCATCGCCTCCTCCCAGAGATTCCATAATTGACCTCCAAGCCTCAGCATCCAGCCGGGAACCTTGAAGCTAGCCTCTTCAGCTTCGCCCGCCATTTGGATTCTGCATTCCAGGACGCACCGTGCAGCTGAGAGTTTGCCGACTTTGGCATCCGTGACCTTCTCAGCTTTGAAAGCCAAGCGTTGCTCAGAAAGCTTGTGCTCATAGTTCCCTCCGCCTCAGCCAGCTTCTGCTCCATCTCCATGGCGTAGGTGCTCAGCTTCTCGATGTCCCGCGCAAGAAAAGTGGAATCCTAAGCAGCAACCGCAACAGGTACAAAACTAGTACGTATTTGATTGAGTGTCTTACCAGGTTCATCATGGTTTGCATCGAGAGCAACTTGTTGCTCACCTCGGCGGGAGCCAAGCCTTCGAAATTCTGCAGGTACATGATGGCTTCGGTGCCCTTCCTCTTCTTGGAGGCAAAGGACTTAGGTCGGCTTACAGGAGGCTTGGAAGTGGCAGGCTGCTCTGATTGTTCTTTCTTGATCTTGAGCATGATGTCGAGATCCTTCAAGGAGAATGAAGAGTTGGACTTGGGAACTGAGACGATAAAACAGATTATTAATATTTGGGATTCCTAGAAGTAACAACAGTTGGGAATCCGGAAGAACTTACCAGACATCTCGGGAGTGTGGTCGGCTGAGTAACTCTGCTCGCTGGCTGTTTCCTCGATGGTAACGGCCTTATTGGTGGCCAGAATCTCCGGGAATCTTGTAAGCTTCTCAACAGATGCTTCACCCACGGCAACGAGCTTCTCGAATTTGGGAGCTGTAAACACAAGGAAGACAATCAATATCAGCAAAATTCAGAATCCTAATCTAGAGTAAAAAACGGTATCCTACCCTTTTCAACCCATTTCAAAGGCAAATCAGCACCCCCGGTAATAGAATCACGCTTGAAAAAGAAAAACTTATTCTTACAATCATGGTCATTGTGGGAGTATCGAGGAATCAGTTGGGTTTTTGATGAACGAGCTTGGAGAACAAATTGACTACTCCCATGGGTTCTAATGTTATAAGCGGAAAAGAGCTCTGGAATCCCCATGTCCAGGCCTCTGGAATGGTTCAGGCTGTCAAGCGAGAATAGGATCCTCCAAACCATCGGCATGGTTTGGGAGTAGGAGAGGCCAGTGGTTTTGAAGAAATCATTTACAAGGTCGGGAAAAGGGTATGACATTCCGAGAGAAAAAGGGTAAAACAAGAAACAGACCCACGTCTCCGACACAAAATCAGCTTTAAGCCGAGCATCGTACTTATGAATGGTGGCAAATCGGGGAAACATGCCGGAATTCTGGAGTGCTCGGATGTCTACATCGGTGAAGGTACAGGCTTCTTCTCCGGAATTCACCAGAATTCCTTGATCAATGAAATCCTCGATGTTGGGCATACTGGTGGAGGAGCTTGATCGAGTGTTTTTCTTGGCCATGACCGAAAAACCAGAAGGAAAAATCAAAGAAGAAGGAAAAGGAAACCGACCTGAGAAACAGAGAAGCTCGAAAGGTTTCTGGGAGATGGTGAAGAATAAGGGTTTGATATGCTTGTATTTAAATAGGAAATAATGATGCATGTTGAATCAATCAAGAGCCATAAAAAACGTCACATCCTAACTGAATTTACCGTGATAACGCCGTAGAAAATGCATCTTTTTTAATTTTGACAGCTATTGAACTTATCTACAACTGTCGGAATTCAAGGGGCAATTGTTGGGGGTGTATTTTCAGGATGCTCACAAGAAGCTCGAATGATTCAGGAATCCTAACGCTATCTGGGAATCCCGCTGGTCCAGGTATCCTAATTCATTTATATTCGTCTAACCCCTATTATTTCCACGTGTCTATTTGATTGCAGGTACCGTTGAGCCATCAACAACCTCCGAAAGACCTGCTCCAGCTATTGAAGAACGTGGACTGAATGGACGAATAGAAGTCTAATGGTCAAGTTAGTTAAAGAATAAGATCCCGGGAATCCCGGAATGTTAGTTATTTATGTAAATATCATATAATCGAGGATTCGATCGGTTTAGGGACACACAATTCATACACACTCTAGCTCTTATTGTGCCGAATCATTGTAACACATAGTCCGATCGATCAGACCTCCAAAACTCTTGTACTTTTCAATTTCTTATCAATAAAACTGCTAGGTAGCAGGCTCTTCAGGCCGGCTCCCAAGGTTTTTTTTTCAGGATTCCTAGAGGCAACTCGAAGTATTCTGGATTTTCCATCGTTACAACATTGTGTCAACATTCATACTTTGATGTTTCATCATTTTGATGATTAAGCACACTACCTCACATTCTAAGTTTGGAGTACAAAATCACTTTGTGGATTTTTGACCAAAACAGAGGTGATGTGGGTTGGTTGGTCAAAGTGATGGTGGTGGAGTGTAAGGAGGTTGAATGAAGTGATGATGAGGTATGGTATATGAAAGGCGGTGGTTGTACTTGCATGGGGTGGGACCAATAAGGGGGTGGCGGCGGTGGTTGAGGTGGCCGGAGGTGGTGCTGCTCGGTGGTGGTGGTTAATGGTGTCGGGTAGTGGTTTGCATGCAACATGCAAAGGTGACGGGTTTGTATTAACGAAAATGGAAACGGTTAGGCTCGGTTGTTGTCGCGGTCAAATGCGGTTAACGAGTGAAAATATTCTGTGAGTTTTGGTTTCGAAATTTTGACACGAGTGACGATCGGTAATAAAGTCTAGATAAAAATATTCCATTTTTATTAAAAACGTTAAATGACTCATTAAGTAAACATTAACGAAAATGGTTTAAATAATGGATTCTATGATTAATATTTTCTACGCATTGGGTTTATAAAATATTAGATGTCCGATTTAACAAGTTTACATGAATATATAATACTACGGAAGAACGACAAAAAAGAAAACACTTAAATAAAATGTTTTTATTTTATTTTTATTTATCTTGTTGTTGAAATTCCACCAATATTATATATATTGTTTCATTAATTAAATGAACGGGTATCGGTTTATCGCGGGTCACTTCAAGACTAACTAATGGTTGGCATAATACCTTATCTAAGTTAAATAACCTAAATAATATGCACAATTAACAGATAAAAAGGCAGTTTAACGTAATCATTGACTTGGGAAATTTACTGGTTGTCACATTCTCCCTCGTTAAGTGAATTTCATCCCAAAATTAGGTCGGTGTTGTTTGATGACGATGCATCAGGAGATGGTTTAGAGGTATTCTGCCTGATATGATTTTTCGCGTTCACAGGTGAGATTTTGAACCTTGTCAAGCATCTCAATTGTCCTTTACGATGGGAGTGCGACTCTGTTTTTAATCCTCGGATCCTGCGATCCTTGATTCGTACGGGTGTTCTAATGAAGTACAGTTGATAGGTAACCAACAATATTTTGTTGCCGAAATGAGCGCTTGCTAATCAGATAAACGTAGTTCTGAATTCGAGGTTCTTGACTAAGCATGATCACCCACGCAAGGCTCCGCCAGGATTTTCATGCATTGCAAATTATGATTATCTGTACACCCACAATTGTTATTTGCCTTGCATGGTTCACCTAGATTTCACTCATTCTGAGTTTTCAACTACAGTCGGAATATGAACAGTGTCGGGGACACTGTTAAGCTCATGAAGGAATTTAGACTGATTAACTCCTAGTAGGATTCTTCCTAGAATCTAAGAGGTTCAAATGCACTGAGGATTTACCGTTCCTCGCTTTCTAGATCTAATTATGCCTTTCCGAGGAAAGACTTGTTATAAGGTTTTGAACCTCCTTAGGTTCCACAGGATCGCGCCTCGCGTCAACATAGCTTATCTGACGACTGCAATTGTATGCAAGTCTTTTATGGGTCTGGAATATCCATTCCATTGTTTCATGAGAGTACTTGGGACCAGTTTGCCGGTTGCCTCCAACTTTTGTCCCTCGTATAGGCGATCGACACTTTCTTCCTGATAGTGCCTTAAAAGGACCGGTTTCGATATTCATCTAATGGCAAATGGCTTTCCCAACCATTTACATGCTTAATAACACAAGTACGTGACATATTCTCTAATGTCTGAATCAATCATTCACTTGCTTTAGCTATCATCCTAAAGGATGATCGGCAGTACTCGGGGCAGGTCATGTACACAAAGCCTCCTATAGTAATCTGCCAGAATCTCGTTTTAAAACTGCTATCTCTATCCGAGATGATTGGAACTGGCAGGTTGTGTCATGAGACAACCTCTTTCTGGTAGATTCTGGAATGTCTTTTCATTTTGTTAGTCTCTTGATTGGTAGGGAAGGTACATGTTTCGTTAGATGATCACCATATCCCATATAGCCTCATAAGTAGACAACGTTCTTGGTGTGACAACCGACAATTTCCCATGTTAACCCCGTTAATAACTTGTGTTATCTTTTAGTAACGTCTGTTACCTCATTTAACTAGAATAGTTACACGAGCACTGCACGTGAGTCTAGACGTCGGTTGACCAACTTGAATGTATATAATTTATAATTTTATATAAATTATATTTTATGATCTCACGAAAACGTTTTTTCATTTTATGTGGCAATTATATTTATTATTTTTACGTGGTATATATGCATATATATATATAAATATATATATATATATATACGCACGTCGTTTTATGATTTTATGTGACGATGTGTCGCGTAATCGTACGAGACGTTTCTATGATTTTATAGAAATTTAAAAACATATAGTTAAGGGTTATAACTATGATTTTATGTTAAAGATATATAGGTTATGTTTTTATAAAACTTCGTTCGTTAAATATGTTATGACGTACATTCGAATAATTGTCGCCAAGTTACTCCTCGTTAGACCTCGTTAGTGTTCGTTAGACGTTTCAAACTTTGTGGGGCCTAAATTGTAATTTTCTAGACTAGTATTATATATAGTAAACCAGAAGGATTTGTTGTGTCATTTCTCAAACTTGAATCCTCATTATGTAATATGGTCAGGGACCATTGTTACTATTAGTCGAAACTTGATTTGAAGGAACTGAAAACCCAAAGCGCAGAACAGTCGAAACCGTCGACTTCAATGATCGGTAACCCCTTTTTTTTAATGTCGTCCGATCGAATTCATCAGTTACACCATTCAATGATTTAGTGGATCAGTAGAAAATCTTGACATCATTTTGTTCACCACAATCCTTCTCGAGCTCTCTCCTTTCCTCTCTTGTTTTTTTTTAATTTCTCCGGCGAACTCAAAATTCCGGCCAACCACCACTGCTTTACCACCCTTTTCATACATCACTGAGATCGTCGTCTCCTGTTGGGTAACCCCGAAGCATTAGATTCGAGAACGGAGCAACGTCAAGCGTCGGAGTTGAGATTTTTTGGTTTCGTTTCGGCTTAAAAACGCATCTAAACTCATCCCCAATTCAAGGTAACCATTTCTCTATGTTAATGGCATATTACCCTTCACTTTGTCTCTGATTTCACGATTTTCCGGTGACCGGAATAAAACTCCGGCCACCGGAGTTGTGGGGAAGAAGGTGATGGCGGGAGGTGACTGGATATATATTCAAGTAACCGAATACCAACACAAGTGCACAGGTAGCGCAGCTCGTTGGCGCTTTCATTTGAGACCGAGAGGTCTGGGGTTCGAACCTCTACCACCACAGAATTCCTTTTAATTTGCTTTCAATCCTTTGAACCAGTTTATACTATGCTGATTAGATATAATGCTTTCCAGCGATATCAAGACACAAACAAGCCATTGCCCCAATGGTTAGTTAGCTGTGTTTCAACCTAGAGGTCATGGGTTCGAGTCCCATGACTCTCATTTTTGCTGTTTTATTTATTTTTGGGATTTCAAGCATCATTAGGTCTAACACCCAAAACTACTATTCCATGTCTAGTAGAACTCGACCCGTAAAGTTTTTATAGACACCGTTAGGGTACCCGTTGAACTTTTATAATGCGAAAACTCTATAATTTAAAAGAATTAAAAACCTAACGGTTTTGTTTATATTAATATACATTAATTTTAAACGTAGAAATATATATATTTGTTTTATTATCATGTACATATACACATGCGACATTTTTAAAATTTTCTTTAAACTCCTATAAATTTTGAAACGACATATAAATATATATTTAGGACGTTTTATTTTTTCACACTTTTGTCGACACCTTGATATTTATATTTTTGAGCACATATATGTTTACCCCATCACCTCTACATTTATTATTTGGAATAACATACTCACATTGATTTTTAATCTTTGTGTCCTCGATTAAATGTCACTTTTGACCGCTTTCGAATAAACGATTTCTATCACGTGTTGAAAATTATCATGCGTCATATTTGGAATTAATTGATAACACACCGTCGTCTAGGCTATGTGACTCATGTGCTGACACACACTTACGTATGTGAATCAATAGGTGATCGGTAGTTACGCAAGGCTTGAAGTCTTACCAAATTATAGCAGCGCACCCTAAGGTGAGTAACACAATCTTTTACATTACGCCCGGGTTTGGATGATAACACACGCAAACACGTTACACCCTGGTTAGGGTGATAACATGACAACTATTATGTATGATTAAAGTAGAAATCCAGTATATATCACATGTTCATGTAAAATGCTTTATCTTTCAAGTCCTTACTTATCGAACCGTTAATAGCAAATAGCGAGGGGATATTGGGTAGTACTACTGGGATCTGACAAACCCCACTCAGCGGGCACGAGATACACCACCCGACTGGCGGTCGGACTGAGGACAATGTCAGACTAACTTACCGTGATCGAGTAGACACGGGGAAGGCAAACAACGTAAGGATTATTCCTACAACTAATTGGTCAGATTCGGTTGCGAACGTTTTAGTGACATGAACTTAGGCTCACTACCTACGATATAGATTCTACTTGTAATATACATACTTACATACAAACAAAGACTGTTGTATTCGTACTGCATAATTATACAAGATATACTTATGTGCTTATGTGAACTCACCAACATTAGTTGACACATGCTTCTTGTGCATGCTTTGCTGGACGCTAGGAGTATCGGATTTTTGGGCACGTACGTTGGTTAAACCTCTATTTTTGGAACTTTCTTTTAAATTCAACTTGAACTAATATATACTTATCGGGTGCTTGTTTTGCGCAACATAACTTTTATGAGCTTTCGCTAAACTTTAACTCTGGTTTTGATATTTTTCATTTGGAAATATATTTACAATTTGAACACTTAAATTATGTTTGATGTAACTAATGACTCGGGTCCTAGTCTGGTTCACACCCCACATGGTAAAACTCCGTTAGTGGAAATTGGGGGTGTGACAGATTGGTATCAAAGCCCTTGGTTGCAGAGACCTAGAATTTTCAAAAAAATTCTAAACTGTAACTGTTTTTGAACATTAGTTACAACAATTCCCAAAAACGTTTTCTTTTCGCGTGCCAAAAATTGATTACCCACATTAGGTTGTTTTTCCTTTGTTTGTGTCTGTCTGGGTTCTGCTAGTATGGCACCGGACGACAACACGAGGGGTAAAGGAAAGAAAATTGCCAACGAACAGTCATCATCCTCCAACCAACAAGGCCGCGAGCCTGAGCAGCCTGAGTACACGATAATGGAATTCCTTTGGGATCAGCACCTACTTCCTGATAGGTGCGCACAAGACGATTATAGCTTGCTGAATCTGACAACATATCGGTTGCTTGATATGTTTCATGTGCCGGACAGGGTTGACCTACCCTTTGATTTGAGGTGGGTCATTGCGGGACTGATAGCATCCTATGACAACACTCTTGGAGAAACCAGACAAAATTCTATTAGCAATCGCACACGCGATAGACAAATCGAGCGATTGCGGGCGGGTTTTTATTGATAAAAAAGAAGAATCTACTTCAACCGATATGCCCTTAGGCACGGCCATAAATAACATAGAAATCACACTTGGAAAAACCGCGCGAATTAACTTGGGTTACAGGTGTGGTTCTGGCTGTATTGACTGCATCTTTTGGTGTAACTGGTTATTCCTTACCTTGGGACCAAACAGTCGCCCGGGCCTGGTCACTGCGACCCCCTTTGTGAGGAGGCACCCCTTCTCCCGAAGTTACGGGGCTATTTTGCCGAGTTCCTTAGAGAGAGTTGTCTCGTGCCCCTAGGTATTCTCTACCTACCCACCTGTGTCGGTTTCGGGTACAGGTACCCTTTTGTTGAAGGCCGTTCGAGCTTTTCCTGGGAGTATGGCATGGGTTACTTCAGCGCCGTAGCGCCTGGTACTCGAACATTGGCTCGAGGCATTTTCTCTACCCCTTCTTACCCTGAAAAAACAGGGTCACCTTAAGTCCTTGAACCGATAACCATCTTTCGGCTAACCTAGCCTCCTCCGTCCCTCGGGACCAACAAGGGGTAGTACAGGAATATTCACCTGTTGTCAAGCGGAGCGAAAAGGGTTTTCCATAAGATGGGAAATGAAAACTATTAGCCCCACACGAAGTTTGTGAATAAGTGATTGCCGATCAGAGGGAGCGGGATACCTACCACTACAACTTATCACAGGGGGTAATGGGTATCCGTGACAGGGTCACTAAGCTTGAGTTGCGACCCAATCCAGCAGATTTGGAGCATGGACTGTATCAAGCACAACATCAGATTGTTGGGCTCCAACATTCCAACGCAGCACTTCAACACTCCAACGCGGCACTAGCGGCACAAGTCGCCGCCCTCCAAGCTCAAATGGCAGCCTTGCAGGTTCAAGATGCTCCTGTTCAAGAAGAAGAGGAGGAACCCTTCAAAGAAGAACCTTTTGAGGAGGAGCCTCAAGAGGACATGGAGGAAGAACCAGATGTTATTGATCCATGATCTAATCTGTCTTCTTTTCTGTTATTTTGTTACTTCAAATAAATTGACTAGGTGTTCATTTTATTTTGAATGTTTCAAATACTGAGATGCACTATGGTTGGATTCTAAATTTTGTAATGGATATTACATCTTTACTTTTCCAATGTGTTCCTAATAATTATGTCGTGTGATCGATGGATGCATGAATAATTGTTTAGTGATTAATGAAATTAATATTAGATATATTAATTATTTAATTGTTTGCGTGCTAACGTGTATAATGGAATTAATATTGGGTATATTAAATATTGGAATGTCTTGCATGGCAACCAGAATCATGTCTGAACACCTCACCGCAGCACAGATCCAAAATCTGATTGACCAAGGAGTTGCAGCAGCTTTAGCAGCGGCCCAAAATCAGCCAAACAATAACGGTGGTAAGTAAAAGATACGAAAAATTGACTACATTTTTTTTCTCACTCTCTAAAATTATTCTCAAATAATTTTACGAAACAATCCAGGCCCAACTCAGTGCACCTTCAAAACTTACATGGATTGTAAGCCGCTCACGTTTAAGGGTGATGAAGGAGCCGTGGGTCTGTTGCGATGGCTCGAGAAATCAGAAAAGGTGTTCTCAATGTGCAACTGCCTAGTTGCAAATCGGGTGAATTTCGCAACCGCTACACTCGAGGGAGCTGCCCTCACTTAGTGGAACGCGCAAATCCAAATGCTAGGGCTCGACACAGCGAATGCTATGACTTGGCAGGAATTCAAGGATGCCATTATGGAGGAGTACCGTCCTCGCGATCAGGTCAAAAGGTTGGAAATCGAGTTCCAAAAATCGAATAGGTTTTGAGGTTGAAGAGTACACCGCTCGCTACCATGAGTACGCGGTGCTATGTCCTACGATGGTTGCTGTTGATTTTAAAAGGATTGAAAGGTACGTGGATGGGTTAGGTCCACAAATCAAGGGGATGGTTACTGCTTCAAACCCTGCAAATGTGCAGAATGCTATCAGGTTGGCCCATAAACTGACTGACCAGGCCATAGAGCAGGGAACTTTGCCACCCAGGAAGGTCCCCAAGACTGCCCTAGATGGGGAAAAAAAGAGAGAGGATGACTCTAGTAACAGCAACAACAACATTGGTAGTGGAAACAACAATAGGAGATCCTCTAACTCTCACAATCAAAACAAGAGGTACAACAATTCCAGGGGTGACTATAACAACAGTAACACCAACAGTGGGGGCGGTAACCAGAACCGCCAAGGGGGTAGTAATCAAAATCACAATGGGTACAAGGGACGAGCACCCTTCTGTAATCGGTGCAACCAACACCACAATAGGGCATGCAAGAAACTCACCTGTGAGCGTTGTGGTAAAGGGGGCCACGAGGCTAAGAACTGTTGGGGTGAACTACAAAACCGTCCCAATCAGAACCAGAATCAAAATCAGAACCAGCAGCAGAATAATGAAGGCCCTAGGGGGTGTTATGAGTGTGGAAAGCCAGGGCATTTAAAGCGGGACTGCCCGCAGCTCCGAAGGAATAACAATGCTGGCAACAACAATAACAACAACCCCCGTAACAACAATAACAATGGTGGTGATGGTGGAAGGAATGGTGGAGATGGCGCCAAAGGGTGAGCTTTCGTTATGGGTTCCAGTGAAGCAAGAAACGATGCCAACGTCATTACGGGTAAATTCCTTCTAAACAACTACTTCGCAAAACGTTTTAGTGACATGAACTTAGGCTCGCTACCTACGATATGGATTGTACTTGTAATATACATACTTACATACGAATAAAGACTGTTGTATTCGTATTGCATAATTATACTAGATATACTTATGTGCTTATGTGAACTCACCAACATTAGTTGACACATGCTTCTTGTGCATCCTTTACAGGACGCTAGGAGTATCAGATTTTTGGGCACGTACGTTGGTTAAACCTCTATTTTTGGGAACTTTCTTTTAAATTCAACTTAAACTAATATTTACTTATCGGGCGCTTGTTTTGCTCAACATAACTTTTATGAGCTTCCGCTAAACTTTAACTCTGGTTTTGATATTTCCTGTTTGGAAATATATTTACAATTTGAACCCTTAAATTATGTTTGATGTAACTAATGACTCGGGTCCTGGTCTGGTTCACACCCCACACGGTAAAACTCCGTTAGTGGAAATTGGGGGTGTGACACTTGGTAACTTTGCTTTGAAGTTCATGGCGGTTTGTTCCCAGTTCCATTGGGGTACATCCGGTTGTAGCAAAATCAAGAGAGCTCCTGGTATGGGGTTTTATTCCTTGTGCATGTCAAGTACTTGTTAACACATGTAGCGATGTTAGCCTTTGCGTCAGGCCACTAGTACAGCTCTCTAAGGTTGTGATATGTTTTGTTAGTTCCAAGGGGGATGAGGGTATCTAGACTTATGTGCCTTGTCCATAACCAAGTCCTTTAGACTTCCAAAGTTAGGCAACCAAAATCTATCCAAGAAGTATCGAGTTCCATCTGATCTTGCTTTGATTTGTTGATCCACGTCACGCAGGCATCCATTGGTCAAGTTCTCTTCCTTGAGAGCCTCAAGTTGAGCGTTTTTCAAGGATGTGAGGTCAGCATGAATCTTCATGCCAAGTGCTCGAACCAAAGTGGTTTGTCCCGTTCCTTTCTGATGAGGGTGTTGGCTACAACGCTAGGAACTCATAATTAGGGATGGCAATGGGCCGGGTAGGGGACAGTATTAATAATCCCAGTCCCATACCCGAAATAAAAAATGCATCCCATACCCGGCCCATTACCCGTCGGATATCTATCGGGTAATCACCCATCGGGTATCGGGTAAACCCGCGGGCATCGGGTATACTCATTAGTTTGTTACAAAAAAGCCCGTGTGGATGTTAATGTTGATACATAAATGCACACAAAAAAAACATCAAATCTAAAATATATAATGTTTCAGACATCTAATTCCAAAATGAGTTATTGTCCGCTTTTCTATACTTAAAATACATATAATACGTTCATTTTTTAAACAACAACATTAGTTGCTTCAACTTTTTATAAATCCACATGTTACGATATCTTCAAAACTTCAGAGTCACGATAAAACATCGCTAATAAACCATCGCTAAATTAACAAAAATATAATAATTAGGACTTGGAATATATTTACATCAAAACAATCTTCAGAGTCACGATCAACCGTTTTATAATATACATGGGTTTCATTGGTATAAGTTATTACGTTTTTAAGAAAATGAAACAATTTAATATATAAAACTAATGGAAAAAACTTGTATAAGAATACTAAAACAATATATATATATATATATATATATATATATATATATATATATAGGATGAAGAATTATAAATAACCCCCTCTTATTGAATTAACCAATTAACTCCATCGCATTGATTCATGATGCTGATCCAACGACTGATACACATCTGACTAAATTGTGGCTAAAAATGCTCCAAGGGAAAAAAAAGTAAAAGTCACTTCATCTCTTCCACTTAATGCGGATTGAATATCTCTCACATCCTGGCCATTCTCAAACGATATCTCCAAAACTTTCAACCCATCTCAAATCTGAAATTCCTCAACACTAATTCTTAATCCACAAATTAAACCACGGATCATGCAGTAACCACTTGTAGGATGATGAGTTGTCGCCGCATCCGCCACCGCCTTTTAAGCCTCTTTAACCGCCGCATCCGCCACCGCGTTTACGAGACAGACATGATGTGGCAATCCGTCTTTTCAGGTTTTTTCCTGATTTAAATAAACTTAAATTGATATAAATGTCGTGTGAACATTTATGTGTTGACTTGTAATGACCTTAGTAACTAGGGTTTGTGTAACCATCACTATACGAGCATGCACTTAAGTGTAGACGTTTTATATTCTATCAATTTATATAAATCATATATTATAATTTCATGGTAGCGTTTTGACATTTTATGTGGCAAGTAAACTTATAATTCTTTTATATATGTATATATATATATATATAAATTATAACTTATTATTTTATGTGACAATGTGTCATGTAGTTATACGTAGCCTTTTCATGATTTTATGTGAATTTAAACGTGTCGCTACGATTTAGGATTTATCATTTTATGTGAACTTAAAAACTATATATATTTATGAATTATATTCATCATTTTATGCAACGAAACGACACTTATAGTTTTATAAACGACATACGTTAGACATGTGGACATACACTCCTGTAGTCACCGTTAAAGAAATCTTCCGTTAACCTCGTTAGAGTCCGTTAACACTTTTAAACTAAGAGGGACTGCTGGCGTCGTCATTTGCCAAACCTTGTTCCTGTTTTGTAAATCAATGAGGGACTATCTCTGCCATTAAATTTCCGATTAAAAGGGCTCACTTACATCTATCATTCGATCGGTTTTTTTCACCCCAATGATTCGTATGAATTACAAATCTCAAACACCCACAAAGCCCCACGCACGTGAGCCCCGTTTTGCTCTCCGAGACCCACTGTTTGATTCACCACCGGCGAGCCGTGCGGTGATCCACTACTCCACCACCAATGCTTAATTGTCTGACACCTTAGGCACCGTACAATCATCCTTCTGACCACCATCTATCGCCAAGAACAAGCTCAATGAAGGGCGGGCGATGAGCACATATTTGAGATCGTGTCGCAGAGCGGAACGATAAACCTTGTCAACACCCTCCTTGGAGCCTTCGTTTTGGTCGTGATTCCAGGTTTCAACTAGAATTCATGTGCTTATACGTTTTCACATGTCTCTGAGCATGCTCCATAAGGTTCTGTTGATTTTAATGGAGGTTTGATGGGTTTTAGGGTTGGGTGATGAAGATGACACACATTGACACCCGACCCGTATTTGTGATCTATCTAGTTTTCGAGTTTTAAAACAACTTCACGATCTGTCCCAGTGGTTAAGACCTCTGTTTCTATAGCAGTGGTCGCGGGTTCGAAACCCGACCACCATAAAACTTTTACAGTTTTATTTAAAAACTTGATTTTCGTTCCTGTTGATGTTTATAAGAATTTCTTTTCAACCTGTAAACAAATCTATCCTTGGCCTGTTTTATGGTGTTGTTTGCTGATCTGAAGGTCACGGGTTCAAACCCGGTGACCTCTAGTTTTTACTATTTTATTTTTATTTTTGTTTTATGAAATTGGTTGACTCAAAACCCATCATCGATCGTTCCCCATGTTATTTTGGACCGTAGCAATCCTCGTAGACATCGCTATCGTCGTTTTTATCCCGTCGGTTTGTATAATATGATTATTATATAAAATTATGGTTTTTGACAAAATTATAAGGGATGTGTACTTGGAAAAATGTATAAATATACGTATTTGAATATATATATATATATATATATATATATATATATATAAAACGAACGTGTCTATCATCCTTATATTTATACAAAATTTACGCATACGAATAATGTATTTTGTCGTAAAGGGCGATATAAATCCTCTAAACATTAGAGTTGTATATTTATTGAAATAAATAAATAAATAATGTATAAACATATAAGTACATTTGAGAATACGTTACTGTTAAAATTATATATTTGATTTTGTATATATTTAAATATATATACGCATTATATTATTCGATTTCATGAACATATATTGTTAGTCGATAATATACTATTCATCACTTTCGCAATTACTATGATTTTGGCAATATGCCAACCTTCGACTCGTTTTGGATTTATTGAACCTTCGTCATGTCATAGTTGGACATTATTTATTTTCACCGTTAGTCTAGACTTAGTCGTCTTCAATTGAACACACACTTATGTGCATATGCTCGTTAGGTGTTGGGTGTTTGGTAGAGTACACAAGACCCGCTACTTGCTACTTCTTGTTGTTGTTTGTCTGGAATTGTTGTGCACCCGAAGGTGAGTTTCACGGCCCTATTTTACTTATTTTAATCATGTTGGGGGGAGATTAACATGCAAACACTTGAACTATTAGATATATATCACCTGAATGATAGTGGCACACTTATGATAAAGCCCTCACTTTATAGTTACTGTCAATGTGACATCAGCGGAAACTTACATAGTAGATCTACTGGGTTTGACAGCCCCACCCGGGTCAGTCGCTCTGGCACGATTGGATATCGAACGGGTGTTATAAACTTCTTAGTCTTAACGAGGCACAATTGAACTTGTCGAGCTTCAGTAACTGGATAGCTTGTTGATCTAGTCAAACGTGCACTGATTTCTTGAAAATAGTCTAGCTAACTATTGACATATTATCTGGATTTTAAACTGAACTTGAATGGTTGTTGAACAGTCAACCTTGAACTTAAACTTGAATTGTCGAGGAACAATTGACTTACATTGAACTGGGACTGTTTTTGAACAGTCGATTTACATTAACTTGAACTGTTTTTGAACTGATAAACCTGTGAACTCACCAACCTTTGTGTTGACACTTTTTAGCATGTTATTTCTCAGGTTACAGATGTTCGAGTATCACGAGTACGCATGCATGAGTCTTGAAACACTTTTAATGTCTTTGAACAAGCCACGTCACCTTAGGTGACAAAGATTTTACATAAGTACTTTTATTGTATTTACGCTTTCGCATTTGTAAAACTCTAATTATATATTTTAATGAAATATGAAACGTTTTTATTAATTATTGGTCCTTTGGTGTAACTAATGGACGGCGATCCTGGTTTGTCACGCTCCCTACGACGCGTTATCGCGCGTGTGATTTTTTGGGTTGTGACACATGAGATGCAACCATTCAGACCCCGTCAGATCCTTTAGTGGAAACGACTACGCCAGCGACGCTACCGGCTTGGATTCCAGATGTTGGTGTCGTTAAAGCGATGGTCGGTAAGAATCTGACGTGTGAATCCAAGGAAGCACAAGTTTTGGGTTTTAATTAAATGGTTTTGTTTTTACGAAAAACAATTATTTAGTAAAATCTTTTGTTTGCCGATTTGTAATCGAACCCAAGGGTGGGTTAAATGGTTTACTTTTCCGTTTTAGATCAAGAATCTTCCGTCTTTATTTTTTATTTCTGTTTTACGTTTTTTTTTTCAAAGTAGTTTTTGGTTCATATAATTTTGAGATGATCTTCGTTATTATTTCTTTGGTTTGTATAGTCTTGGTGTTGAAGTTATTAATTTTTAATAGGCAACTATATTTTGGTTTTGTAGATGATGATAAATTGAAGATTCATTTGTGTTGAAATCGATTTGGTGCTCTTGACTCCCTATTTTGATGAATTCAATGATGAAGGCATATGAGTTGCTAATTCATTTGTGTTTGATTTGGAAATATTTTTTTCGATTTTGAATTTAAAGTTAAAGTGGTTTGTAGTTTTGTACGGGTACTTTGTAGTTTGTAATTTTGATAGTACTGGTATTACTAATCGTTACACCACTGTGTTTAAATGCATTTTGATGTCTTCGTAGATTGTAATATATGCATATGTAGTTGTACTTAATTAGAAACATTGACGCTACTAGTTATGATGTATGATTAAATTTTGTTCAATGTTAATAGTTATAGCATCAGTGTTTATACGTATAACACTAGGGCTAGTTCGTATGTATGAGAAAACGACAATAAAAAACATCGAGACTATATTGGAATTAAAGATAAAAATGCAACGAGTTTAATGGTGCAATTTTTATAAAAATCCAACAACGTATAAAAAAGTTATAGGCGTTTTAAAATGAAAAGGGTGTTTTGTTGGTTATGTATAATGACTTTTTTACCCTTTATGATTAAAAAAAAGATACATGACACATGACAAAATCTGATTCAATCTATAATTTTTCCACCACTAGATGGGGGTTAATGGGTTAGTTCATTAAGATGGGGTTATTAAATATTCCAAGCCCTATATATATATATATATATATATATATATATATATATATATATATATATATATATATAGGAAGGAGATCAATGGAAAACCCATTAGTTTTTGGAAAACTTGGAAAACCACTTTCCACCAATCACATAATTCCATTTAATTTGTGATTTTTATTTTAATGAAAGGGTAATACTGTAAATTTGGCATATCTATTTTAATAAAGTATTTTTTTAAATTAATGTTGATAACTAATTTGAAAATTTCCAGGGATTTCTCATTATCCTAATTAATACCCATTGCAAATCTTAAACCCTAATCCATTTGTCATTCAATATTATCACGTTCATCATCTCATTCAATATTCATCACATTCATCAATCTCCATGGCAATTCCAGATCAAGGTAAAGGAGTAGAAGATCAATCCCGCACATCAACACATGATGTCGTATCACTCATTGATGGTGTCCAATCACCCAATCAAAGCGTCTAAGACAATTATGATCATGATCATGACCCGGTCAATGTGAACGTAAATAATATTGATCCTTGTTCTTCGAATGGGATTGATAATGAAGATACTACTCGCCTTCTTTCAACGCCTGTAAGAGGCAACGATTTAGCTGTTATGGAATCTGCGGATATTACCGGGCTTCAGCAAGAAGGTTTGAATATCAGTTACGTATTTGTTACAATGGTGTAACAATTCATCATAATCAAGTCACAGTGTATAATAAATTATATATGTAACACCGGTCTAACAATTCATTCTTTTTAATACATAGTTATGGTTAAATGTTTATCAATAATGTTTTTTGTAAAATATTTTTTTATCCTTATTTAATATAAAATCCGTAATACAGCTGGTACATCACTGTAACAATTTACAGCTATATAGAATGAAATATTCCTTACAGCACTGTAACATTTGGATTCAGAACCCCTTACAATTTCACGAATAAATTCAAACCCTTACACCCCTGTAACATTCTGATTTACCAATAAGCATCACAACTAATTTCGCTAAAAAATGTTCCTTACAGCACTGTAACATTTGGATTCAAAACCCCTTACAATTTCACAAATAAATTCAAACCCTTACACCCCTGTAACATTCTGATTTACCAATAAGCATAGCAACTAATTTCGCGAAAAAAAAAATCCTTGCACTCTTGTAACATTCTGATTCAATAAACCCTTAGAAATTCAAGAAGAATTTGGAAAACCTTACACCCATGTAACATTCTTATTCAAAAACCCTTACATATCGTTCTTGATGAACGATTGAAAACGATGAGTTGTTTCCTATTTACGACCGGTAGGGTTTTTAAACGATGAGTGCTTGTAATTTGCGGATCAATTTAAAAAAAATATATCGCCACTTGATTAAACAGAGAGAAAAATAACTACAAATTAGGGATTTTGTTTTTGGTAGTTTAATTTTTGGGATAGCAATTTACCATAATACCCTGCATTAAATAAAATTTATTACATCTAATTACACTCTAGCCCCTATTAATCTGGACCATTAATCTTGTAATCAATGGGTAAAAAAAGGTTTTCCAAGTTTTCTAGAAAATAGAGGTTTTCCATAGATCCCTACCCTATATATATATATATATAGAACTAGGTTAGTAACCCGTGTAATACACGGGCTGAATATAGATATATAATATTAGATAAGTACAAAGAAAAAGATAATGATCAAGAAATTTAAAAATTATGATTGATATAAAATTCTCATATTATATTAAATAATAATTTAATACATTTAAAAATTTATTATGTTTGACAAGTTATTGATTATTTCATAAAAAACTAAAATAATTGGTAAATTAATCAAATCTACATTAGTTTTATCAAAATTTTAAAATAAAATTTTACTTTTGATAAAATTGGTAATTATCTTAATTGATGATTTCTTAAATTGGTAATTCAATGTGAGCTTGACATGTGGCGTGGTGATGTGGACACTTTATAAATGAGACATGTAGCACAATTTTTATTGCTTTATTAGGATTAAGATAAGGATCATTAGAAAACCCTTTAAAACTTGAAAAACTTGGAAAACTTATTTCAACCAATCACAACATTTCATTTAATTTTTTATTTTTCTTATAATTAAAGGGTAATAAGGTATTTTCAACTATTCTATTTTAGTAAACTATTTTTCAATTTTAATTTCATTCAACTGATTTGATGATTTCTAGGGATTTAATTATGTTCTCTTTCTTCTACTAAAACTCTAATCACGTTCAACAATCACGTCCAGTTCTCTTTCCATTACCCAGTTGTAACAAAATTTGTATACGTTGATTAATTTACTATATTACATTTTCACATAGGTGTAACAAAATGGTATATGTTTCATGTTGTTCTTATCAGTTTACTATATTACATCGTTAATTTTCGGAAAAATTACATGAAATTATTGTTACAACTATGTAACAATCGTTAGTATGGTGATTAACTGGTGATCAAAGGAGGGCAAGATTGTAAAATGTATTGGTTTAATAAGGGGCATAATAGACAAATCATATTTTTATTAATTAATGCTTTAATTAATTTTCTCTCTCCAATCTCTTTTTTCCTAAAATATATCTCTCTCTCTCCCTCTCTTTTAATTTCAACCTCCAGACCAAATTTTAGAAGAAAAAAAAAACAAACCAAATTTACAAAAGAAAAAAAAAATTATTGATCACCAGTTAATCACCATACTAACGATTGTTACATAGTTGTAACAATAATTTCATGTAATTTTTCCGAAAATTAACGATGTAATATAGTAAACTGATAAGAACAACATGAAACATATACCATTTTGTTACACCTATGTGAAAATGTAATATAGTAAATTAATCAACGTATACAAATTTTGTTACAACTGGGTAATATATTTTTTACACATGTGTAATATATTATATATATTACATTCATGTAACATCAATTAAAAATATGTGAAATAAAAGTGTTACATACGTGTTACATCAGTGTAATAATGGAATTTTCTCAGGAACTATAGCCTGAGAAAAATACAGTATTACATCAGTGTAACAATGCAATTTATTCAGAAACTATAACCAGACATTGCTACAGTATTACATCAGTGTAACATATTTTTATGGCTAATTCATATATTTATATTCAGCTCATTTACTCAAATCTTATAACCTGGTAAAAGATACAATGTTACATTAGTGTAACGTATATTAAATTTATAATAGACAACATAAAGTCAGTTTAAGATAACAAAAAATTATAATGTACAAGAACATCAATTAAAAATATGTGAAATAATAATGTTACATACTTGTAGTCAGATCTAGAAAAAAAATAGAACCACGAATACAATTTACAAACTAACAAACAAGGTATTAGATCAATGTAATATATATCATAAGCATGTAATTAAATCATCACGACTAGGTTTACAGATGTGTAACATATATCACAAACCTGTAATATATCGAGATTACATAGGTGTAAGATATACAAATTTAACTAAAACACATAGAAAAATATTTTTAAATTCAGAACTATAGCATAAGAAAGATACATCAAATAATGAATTATTATCCATAATAGTTACTTTGCAAGATTGTAGAAAACCTATATAGGGTAGGGATCCATGGAAAACCCCTCATTTTTAGAAAACCTGGAAAACCACTTTTTAACAATTGATTTAAAATTGATGGTTGAGATTAAAGGAGGGCAAGATTGTAAAATGTATTGGTTTAATAAGGGGCATAATAGACAAATCATATTTTTATTAATTAATGCTTTAATTAATTTTCTCTCTCCAATCTCTTTTTTCCTAAAATATATCTCTCTCTCTCCCTCTCTTTTAATTTCAACCTCCAGACCAAATTTTAGAAGAAAAAAAAACAAACCAAATTTACAAAAGAAAAAAAATTATTGATCACCAGTTAATCACCATACTAACGATTGTTACATAGTTGTAACAATAATTTCATGTAATTTTTCCGAAAATTAACGATGTAATATAGTAAACTGATAAGAACAACATGAAACATATACCATTTTGTTACACCTATGTGAAAATGTAATATAGTAAATTAATCAACGTATACAAATTTTGTTACAACTGGGTAATGGAAAGAGAACTGGACGTGATTGTTGAACGTGATTAGAGTTTTAGTAGAAGAAAGAAAACATAATTAAATCCCTAGAAATCATCAAATCAGTTGAATGAAATTAAAATTGAAAAATAGTTTACTAAAATAGAATAGTTGAAAATACCTTATTACCCTTTAATTATAAGAAAAATAAAAAATTAAATGAAATGTTGTGATTGGTTGAAATAAGTTTTCCAAGTTTTTCAAGTTTTAAAGGGTTTTCTAATGATCCTTATTCTATATATATATATATATATATATATATATATATATATATATATATATATATATATATATATATATATATATATAGGGAAGGGTTCCGTGTAGACCCCTTAAATTTTGTAGACCCCGTAGACCCCTATAAAACTCAATAAAAATAAAACTCAGTGTTCTAAATTTGGTTTTTTTATTACGATAAGCTTTTAAGAACCAAAAAAATAAATAAATAAATTAAAAAAAATAAAAAACATTAAAAATCGAACATTTTAAGACAATAAGTTTTAAAATAATGAGTTTTAAACGCAACATTGAGTTTTATTGAGTTTATTGAGTTTTAAACTCATTGATTTTTAAAACTCATTGTCTTAAAATGTTCAATTTTTAATGTTTTTCGTTTTTCTTTTTTTTTAATTGTCTTTTTTTGTTCTTAAAAGCTTATCACAAATAAAAAAAAACTAAATTAACAAAACTGAGTTTTATTTTTAGTGAGTTTTAATGAGTTTTATTGAGTTTTATAAAGGGTCTACGGGGTCTACAAAAAATAAAGGGTCTACACGGATCTTTTACCTATATATATACTAGTTAGTGACCCGCCCGCGCGTTACGGCGGGCCACCAACTAAGAATTGGATGCTCTTTTTCTAACCATGAGAACTGAAATAAAGGGTAGATTGACAGAAAATACAGGTGCACCAAACACTGAGTATCCAAATGTTAAGACAAACACTAAGATTTGTAAGCATGAGAGCTGAACAAAAAGATTGTTTCTTATCTTCAATGTGTAATTTCTTGAAGCACCCGTAATTGCCTTCGGCTTGTTGTGGCAATGATTCAGAACCAGTTCACTGCAGGTTCTTCCTATAGTTGTTGCCATTGTGCCATTAAAAATGACCATACTAACAACACAAAAAAAGTTGAAGATGGAACTATAAAAAAAATGAGAGTAACAAACATAGTAACCAAAATAAACAAACTAACTTTCGCAAAGATGTTTCCATGTACACACGGAACCTGCACTAATACATAAGTGATTAGAATCCAACTAAAAATGTATGCAAAAACAACAAAATGCTTAAACTATGTGACTCAAGTTTAGCAAAGCAGTTTTCCAAACAAATCTTGCAAACATCTTCTAGCAAAGTCAAACTGATGGAAAAGATAAAAGATTACCCAAATCAGAATGTATAAGTTGGGCTAAAGAAGAAAAACTTAAAAACTTAGATAACTCACTCAAAGGTTAGTCACAAATTGTCATAATTATAATGAGACCAAGACCCTACCCTTTGGGTGGGATTTTTATTGGGTATGTTGTTGTTGATGATAATGAGACCAATTTACTCTTTACAATTGAAAACCAATCCAGTTGAGTTTTTTTAATGACTCATTTTCTTAAGATATCAATAACAAAAACATGTATGTTTATCAAAATTAGTTTAAAAAAACATTCTTTTCTAAGAGATGTTCTGGGTGTCACTGTAAAAAATAAAATTAAAGACCTTTAATAACATCCACATTTTTCTCATAGTATAAGTGAGTTGGCCCTACATTTTTGTAAGAGTAAAAAGGTGTATGATCAAACATAATGATATTTACTAAACTTCTATTCATGATCATACATTGTGATTCTATTATTGTAACTCACCAGTGGGTGTATGAACCTGGACGGATGGACCCATCCTCACTTCTTTGCAACCAAACATGTTAAAATGGCTGATTAGGATTGTTAACCACTATCTTATGTTCATCATGTGCATCCTCACTTTTCTGCAACCAAACATGTTCAAACCACTTAGATCTGGCCAGAAAAAAACACTTTATAGCATATACTTACATCTAAGAACAATTTTAGCTTCATGGAATTAAAATGGAAATAATTTAAGGGAAACCATTTTCTAATTAAATTGAGAGAGTAAAGAAAAACCCATTAGGGGAAAGAAAGCATCCCTACATAAAAAAGAAAGAAAGGTAAAACCCAGTTAGATATTACAACAAATAGTTGGTGGGCAAGAAAATGACAAAACTTACAAATGAGGCTCTTGAAGCATTGTAGATTAGAGCTGCCATCAAAGTTTAGAAACCGACACAATCCATTAGCCTCTTTTGTAATCACATTCTGAGTACCCAAAAATCTTTTGAGTTTAGCTTAACAAAATTCATTACCCAACTCTTTTTAAAGCACAACAAATTGTTGAGTGTAATAGTTGCTGGAATTTTCTTAATTGAGTGCTAAATAAACAAACTAAAATAATGTTTATTTTAGAATGGCACAACGAATTGTTTATTTAGCAGAATTCAACTTTTGTAATCACATTCAGAATCCTTCTAACATAATGTTGATCACAAAAGTTGAGTGATACAAACTAAATTGTTTATTTTCTTAATTAAGTGCTAAACAAACAAACTAAAATAATGTTTATTTTCTATTCTCGTTTACATTTATTAGTTTGTTTGTTTAGCAGGATTCAACTTTTGTAATCACATTCAAATCTTTTCTCCATCAAAAGGAAGATAATCAAGTTTATCATATGGCATTCTAAATGAGCTAAAATTGTTATATATAATCGATAGAAAGCTTACCCTGAAACTCTTTATTGATGAAGAAATAAAAAAATCCAGATGTGAAAGGAAGTCCAATAAGCAGTCCGAATGAAACCTGTAAAGGAAAAATCGAATAAACAGTCCAAAATAATATGTACCTACATGATACTTCAAAAGGCCATAGGCATTTTGACATTTTTATTAGTGGCTTCCATAAATAATCAAATGTGGTTAAAATAACAATCTGAACTATTTATACATTTTTTATAAACAAAGTATTTAGAGGTTTCTGTTTGCACATTAATTGGCCATACAAATGATTATTTTACCACCCAATTAAATCAAAGCTCTCAAAATTCATCATAAAGTCAGATATGTCCAATCCTAAAAAATTACAACCTGGACTTTGGTTTTTATTTTTATTTTTATTAGATCACGCGTTTCTAACCTATTTTGAATTAAGATATTCGCTGGGATACTATCAGCAACACTTGAGTGGATGATTAAAGACTGTTTACTTGGCCACAGCTGATCATGCATACCTTGTGCGCCAGTTTAAGTAGATGTAAGTCTCTACCGTCAAACTCAGCCAAACCGAACCTGTTACAGAAAACTGTTACACACAGTAGCATTATACAAAGTTCTCTGAACCAAATTCATACACACTAAAAGCCAACTCACTCCAGTAAGACCCTTTAGGAATAAAAACCAACAGAGCAACCAGTCCAATCACCGGAGATTCAGGAGCCCCAACTCCAAAAGAAGATGCATATACATCCAGCCATTTACACTTCTTTCTGTTTTGTGCAGCCAACAAATCAAACTAATCATTCAAGCAATTGGCTAAACCTAAAAATAAAAATAAAATTTGGCATAGGAAACCAAACACGTTACAATTCAGCCTCATAATCGTAATATATATAACAAAACTCTAAAGCATAAAGCATCAAAATCTTACAATCCATATACATAATTTAAGATGATGCTAAAACACAACACTATAAAGTGCCAAAGCAAATGCATAGTTTAAGAACAAAATCAAAATCGAACCGAATTTAAGAACAAAAAAAACCCTAAATCTGATTCAGGGGTGGAAGAGGGAAAAGGAACGTACGCCGTGGAGGGCTGTGTTGCGCCGTCTTGAATCGTCGTTTCAATGGCCCAGGCATAGAGGCAACGAAGCCTCAACGCCCTTATCGAAGCTAAGAAAAAGAAGTCGGAAAAGATAAAGACAACTGCAGCCTCAACGCCACGGGCGGAGCAGCAAACACCGCTTCAACGCCCTAACCGGAGTCAATCGCAACCTCAACGGCATAGGCGGAGCAGCCAATGCCACTTCAACGCCCTGAGTGATGCACACGGCAGCGATAAGAGGCAGCGGGACACCAGGCGTTCACAAAATTCGACGGAGACGGAGGTGCGTCTAGGGTTTTGTAATAGTGGACCGACGGAGACAAACGTGAGTCTTCCGTAAGAGTGGAGCGAGAGCCTAGGGTTTTGACAGAAGTGACCCTTCCGTGGCTAGGGTTTCGAAGGTTAAGAGATGAGATGTTGAGATGTGCCACGCATGAAAAGAGGTGTAGGGTTCTTATTGGCTAGCATAAAGAGTTGTAAATTTTCTATTGGATGGAAACGTAATAGTAAAGGTACTCAAGGAAAAAGTTGTCATTTGTAAATATAATAATATATATATATATAGGGTGAGGTTCCTTGGAAAACCACTCTTATTTGGAAAACCGGAAAACCAAATGAAATTTGGAAAGTTATGATAAAAATTTAAAATTCACGTCACTTTAAAAAATACAACTTGAAGGGTCATTTTTGGAAATTTGTAAACTTATCAAACATAAACCCTCCCCCCCAAAAATAACAGTTCCGATCATCTATCTCTCTCTAAGCATACGGCGGGACACCATCGAGAATCAAGGAGGAGCGGCCAAAATTCCGACCAACACGCCGATTAACCGGCGATCAAACACTATTTCCGTAACCAAGGACACGGAAATCACCAGGTAATCACTCGAAAACAACAAATCCATCTCAGATTCACGAAAAAATCGCGATTCTAGGGTTTTTTTTCAACCGTTTTTTTTTTTCTACATTTTTTTTTCTTCCTGTGTTCATATACACGATAGATCTTAGTATTGTGTTCATCGACATAATGTTGCATTCTGTTTTATATATTTCATGAAAATTACGGATTAGGGAATTTATGGACATAGTGTGACAGTGTGACAATTACATTGTAGTGTATGTGGATGTTATAAGTATAATGAAACACTGTAATGTAGAAATGTATTTAAATTAGTTTTCAAATGGATGTATACGTGAATAATTATATTGCACATATGCAATATAAATATGAGACATATTGTTTGACCGACTTAAGCACGTATCAGTTAATTTGGATCCTTATATACATATTTCTGTTTCATATATGCAACTTACAAAAGAACAACACAGAAAGGATGGACAGGCAAAGAGGTAAGTATCAACTTCGACCATTCAATTACTATATATGTATATTATGTTGCATATACGCAACACACATTATGTTGTATATATGTCTCATTATGATGGTACATATACGCAAAACAGTTATGGTACATATACGCAAATCAATTATGTTGCATATACTAAATATAGTTATGTTGCATATATGCAACATAATTATGTTGCATATACGCAACACATATTATGTTGTATACATGTATCATTATCATGGTACATATACGCAAAACAGTTATGGTACATATACGCAAAACCAATTATATTGCATATATGTAACATAGTTATGTTGCATATATGCAACATAGTTATAAGAAATGTTGACTGTGAAGTTTCAATTAATGTTATTACTATCCTTTTATGGTAATTCTAATATAACACTACATTGTAAATTACAGTAAGAAAAAGCACAAGGGTTGCAACGGTTTTCTACAAGAAGCTAAAAAGCAACAAAGATAACCCAATCATGGTAGATGAGGGCGAAAACACAAAGAAAGCAACAAACGAGTACAAGAAGCAGTATATTCGAAGAGAAAGAAAAGAAAAAAACATCGATGTTAAAATAAACGAAGGGGGCATCAAAAACAAAGATGGATGTGAAGCCGATAAAAGGAAGAAAAATATGAAAGAAGTTGTTGCTGATTCTAAGAAATTAACTAAAGAAGAGGAATTAAGGCGTATTTTAAGCTCCGTTGGGGATGATATAAACAAAGAAGAAAGTGATAGGAATAAAGTGGCAGAAACATTAAAAAGTAAGGATGTTGAGAATGTAGGGAAGAAGGAGGTAATTAAACCAAATCTTAAAGTCAAACTGACTAAATTTGGAGGTGGTGGTCAGAATGTGCCGTTAGAAATTAAAGACACTGTGAAGCCCGGGAATGATAAAAACAAATCAACTGTTGAGGGGACAAACAAACATGTTGATGTGGATGGTGTAGCAGCCGCAAAATTAGGAAAGCATGATACGTTGTGTTCCGCATCAGCATTGGAAAAGGATGAGCAAATATCATTGAAGAATGTTGTAAGTAATGTTGTGAGTTCGATAGAAAAAGAACACAACATGACAGCTGTGAATGCGGACAGTACAATTGTTGGTGTTGAGGTTGATGTAAGCATTTCAAAGAAGGGCGGGGCTGTTAAAGGTATGTTTTACAATCATCTATGATTTTAAAATTTTGTTTTGCACATATGCAAGATAGTTATATCATAATAATAATATTTATACATGAACTTGGACAGTAACTAAAAAGGGTGTTAGGGGTGATGCGAATATGGGTGTTGAGGTTGATGAAAGAATTTCAAAGAAGGACGGTGTTGCTAAAGGTACGTTTTACAATCATCTATGATTTTAAAATTTTGTTTTGCACATATGCAAGATAGTTATATCATAATAATAATATTTATACATAAACTTGGACAGGAACTAAAAAGGGTGCTGTGGGTGATACAGATTTGGGTGGTGAGGTTGATGTAAGCATTTCAAAGAAAGACGGGGTTGCTAAAGGTATGTTTTACAATCATCTATGATTTTAAAATTCTGTTTTGCACATATGCAAGATAGTTATATCATAATAATAATATTTATACATAAACTTGGACAGGAACTAAAAAAAGTGTTGGGGGTGATGCAAATGTGGGTGTTGAGGTTGATGAAAGCATTTCAAATAAGGACGTGGCTGCTAAAGGTGTGTTTTACAATCATCTATGATTTAAAATTCTGTTTTGCATATATGCAATATTGTTATATCATAATAATAATATTTATACATAAACTTGGACAGGCACTAAAAAAAGTGATGTGGGTGATACAAATGTGGGTGGTGAGATTGATGGAAGCATTTCAAAGAAGGGTGGCGCTGCTAAAGGTACGTTTTACACTCGGTTATGATTTAAAATTCTGTTTTGCACATATGCAAAATAATTACATCATACAAAAAATAACAACATAAATACAATAATTTAACATTAACAGGAAAAAGAAGTATGCTCAAGAGGTTAACAAAAATGGTATATCCACCACACGACAAGGAAACCGAAGGTATGTATAATGTTTAAAACACTTTCAATATGTATTGCATATATGAATAATGAACATAAATATACAAAGAATGACATGCCTTTAATATAAACAGAAGGCAATAAGAACATAGAAAAGGCAACGAGTGCTGAGAATAGAAAAAGGAAGATACAGAATGAAGATAAGCTGAAAAGGAATCAAGAAGGAAATACTAAAGTATCAGATAAGGCTGTGAATGATGAAGAAACAGGTATGTAAAAAAAAAAATATATATATATATATATATATATATATATATATATATATATATATACGGTTCATCCTTAATCTTAAAAATTGCATATACACACAAATGGTTTGAACGATATCGCTGAAATGTTGCAGAATTAAGGAAGTCATCCAGAAAACCAACACAGATTAAAAAACCTAAACTAAATCCAGAAGCTGAAAAGAAAAAAAGAGGATCGCCAATAGGGAAAAAGCAGAAAGTCAACCAAGAATCTGAAAACATGAACCTGATTGACGATACCGGTTCTGAAGAAGATGGGTATGACGAGTCATCACATGCAGGTCAGCACGTTACTGTATAATTATTTATATTGCATATATGTATTAGAAATCAGCATAATTATGTTGCCTATGTGCAACATAATTATGTTGCCTATGTGCAACATAGTTATGTTGCCTATGTGCAACATAACTATTTTGCATATATGCAACATAACTATATTTAGTATATGTAACACATTTTTTTTTTTTTATTTATGTTGCGTACATGTAACACAAAATTATTTATGTTACACAGATCCATTATAACACATTATAGGCGTATGTAAATATATAATGTTGCTTATGTGCAACATAACTATGTTGCATATGTGCAACATAACTATGTTACATATATGCAACATAAGTATGTTGCATATATGCAACATTATCACTAGCGTTTATTAACGCAATAATTTCATATTATGCATCAGGGAGAAAAAAATCCTTATCTAAAAGAAAGAGGCCTTCAAAACCGAAAAAGGTTGGAAAAGTGGAAAGCAAACTTAAAAAGCTAAAAGATAGTCTTCCGGGATTAAGGCCAAGGGCTGTCCCTAATCAGTTGATTGAAGCCATAGGGGCACTAAGCAAAAAACAAAGGGAGGCCGTAAAAAATATTGGATTTGGGAAGATTTTGACACTAAAAGTTGATAAAATTCCCGCAAAGCTAGGTCATTTCGTGGTTGATAATTTCGACCAAGAAATAATGGCTATTGACATGGGAGATGATAAAAAAATCGAAGTCGATGATGATGTCGTTCATCAACTACTTGGAGTGCCCAATGCCGGTGTTGAGTTGCAAATAGAGAAAACGACAAAATCATTTGAGGGCATACAAAAAGTGTGGCTTGACAGATACACAGACGACCAGATGTCACCAGCAGAAATAGTCGACAAAATAAAAGATAATCCAGATGATGACGGAATAATGTTCCAGATAGATTTCGTGATCTTATTTTTGAACACGATTGTTGCCATACTAGGAAACGGAAAGTGTAAACTTAATGTTTTGCACAGACTCGTTGAGGATGTCGATATCAAAGATATCAATTGGTGTCATGTGATCACACAATACATGAAAGAATGCAAAAATGGCTGGAGACGATGCGACAAAACTTCAAAATTCAATGGGGCTGTAACGATTCTATTGGTACGTAAAAAAAAAAACATGATTTTCATACCAATTTCGCGATTTGTTTAATCATCATATGCTAACATTTTTTTTTTTTTTTTTTTGTATTCTAAAATAAAAAATGCAGCTTTTATACGTGGACAGAATTGCATACCCGGGTTTCAGTTCTGATAGAAAAATAAGCCCTTTGAAGTTTTGGACATCAGAAAAGTTGAGTAATAGAGAGGATGCAGAAATACTCGGTGGTGGATTTGGAAGTGGTGTGTTACAAGATTTACACATCGATTCTACAAACTACGAGTTAAACAGCAAGGAAGATGATGTTAATGAAGAAGAAAGTGAATTGATGGTTAGTAACAGTACAAATAAACATAACAAAATATGGCATGTGATATAATAAATAAGTATTAAATCACATATATTTTTTTTTTATATTGCATATGTGCAATATAACAATTAATGTTGTTTATTTATTTAGATGTTTATTTATTTATTATTTTTTTATTTATTTATTTTTTATATTCAGGCTGATGCACGAGTTATTGGGATGGATGATGGTATGCAAGGTAGAGATAAACAATTCGTGATGCAAATACCAAACAACAAGGTAGTTTGTGATTGCTTGTGGTTAATGTTAAAATACATAAATGTTATAAATGTGATATGTATTAATAATGATATTTTACTTTATGCTACCAGGTTGATATTATAATTGGTAAAAATGGTGAAACCATAAAGAGCATGCAAATAAATTCTGGAGCTCGTATTCAGGTTTATATAATTTTTTTTTTTTTTTTTTTGTTTTTTCTCTGTCAACTATCAATATAACATGTTCAAAACACAACTGAAAATAATGTACATTTGTCAGGTGATACCTACACAAATGCCTCACAGTGATTCGTCAACTGAAAGGACGTTACAAATAGATGGAACTGATGATCAGATCGAGGCTGCAAAACAACTGGTTAAGGAAATAATTGGCGAGGTCATATGTAACACTAGTAACGTTTAATAGTTGATTAATTTGCACATATGCAAATTAGTCATGTAATATTTATGACTATATTGCACATATGCAACTTAATCAGTTTATACATATTTCATGTATTTAACCATTTTTTTTTTATATATATAACAGAATATTATGGAAAGGCTTGTCGGCATGCTTGAAAGGTTGGAAAACAATAAGAAAGAATTTGAGCGTGCGTTGTTGGAGGCCCTAACTAAAATGCCGAACGATGAAGGGGTAGCCATGATTACAAAGAGATATGGCAAACTTTATAGCTGTGGTATTGAAGAAAATGCATCACCGCAGGAGTGGACACAATTCTTTGAAAAAAACATAATTGAAATTGGGGAAACAGTGGATGCTGTAGAGAAAAAGAAAGATGCAGTTGAAGTTCAAAAAAGTGTATCCGAAAACGAGCAAATCAAGATAAATGAACCATTAGATACATTGTTTGAAGGCGGTGTATTAGATGATCAGCATGCTACAAGTTTGGGTGATGATGTCACGGCAGAAGATAATATGAATAACCCCACACCCCCAACAAAAGATGCAGAACATATTTCAAGTCCAGGCCCATTGAAAAGTAGGCCTAAAATGAAGAAAAAAGTAGAGGAAACAGTTGGACCATTCCTTCCGGTTGACATAAAAACAGGATTAAATGAAGTAGAGGAAATGGTATGGAAGTACTTTTTGCATGTTGTGGACAACAAAAAAATGTTTGAGCAAAAAAAATCAACACAAGAAGAAGCTGAGCTAGCAGATGTTGAAAAGACATTTTTGTAAGTGTCTTTGTTGTTATTATTATTGTCAGAATGTTGCATATATGCAATATAACAAAATTGCATATATGCAACATGTATACATATATTATGAATGTTACATAAGTCAATTTAACACGCGTATGATGTTTTAAATGCAGACAAAATTTCTTTTCAACCCCATATGGATTAGAAACAAAAGCATTTATAATGCAAAGCTTAATGCCGGAAAATGAAGTATCTGCAGAAGTTATTGATTGTTGGGCCGCCGTGCTGAATCATAAAGAAACTAAAAGGAATTCAAGTAGACCTCGGAGACTATTTTTGTACGCCACCACAATTGTAAGTGATCACAAATCGTTTACTTACATTACCATATACATGTTACATAAAACGCACACACACACACACACACATATATATATATATATATATATACTAACAATAATTTGTGTTGTAATTATACAATTAAAAGCCATTCTGGATGATAAAGAGGAATATGAAGAAGGAAGTTCTATTAGAAAAATTCAGGTCAAACTTGATGTTAGTGGTAGAAGGACGTGAAGAAAAACTGACGCTTGAGGATTATGATGTATTGGTCGTTCCAATTGTCGAAAATAACCACTACTACATTATGTGCTTTGATTTGGAAGATAATTCAATAGCATTGTTTGACAATATGAAAAGGTCCATTATAGCTATCAAAGACGACAGTAACTTTGTGAAGAAAAGCATTTCATGTAAAGTGGTAAGTATAATTTATTTTTTAACAATTTGAATTATAGGTATGTTGATCATAAATTTATATCGGATGTATGCAACACAGCTGTGTTGCATATATGAAATACAGTTGTGTTTTCTGTATGCAATACAGTTGTGTAGCATATATGCAATACAGTTGTGTTGCATATATGCAATACAGTTTATTATGTCAAAGTACGCATCAGAATATTTTATTATTTTGATGTTTGTTTTGTTTTGTTTTTGTTTTTTTTTTTTTTTTTACTGCTGATATATATAGTTGTTATTTAATGTAACAGAAACATGTGATTGCAATGTATATGGCCAAGCATAATCACCCGAAGGCAGATGCGATGAAAAGGGCAAAGGTTATAAGAAAGCATATATCTTGGGCCACAGAACACAATTCAACAGATTGTGGTGTTTTTGTGATGCGTCACATGGAAATGTATATGGGGGCGTCACATCCACTAGATTGTGGATTTGTTTATAGTGAGTTTCATGTTAACACACAAATTGATAACCTCAGGATGAAGTATGCAGTTGAGATCATGATGGCAGAAAATAACATATTTAAATCTCATTTGATGGAGGAAGTAACAAAATCAGACGCAGAGATGAAAGCAAACGGAAGGTATGATGATATTACAAAAGATTTAGAGAATCATCAAAAGATGTTGAAAGAAGTTGAAGAATTTGAATCACAAAATGCTTGGAAAGAATGATATGTTTTGTTACTGATGTAAAGGTTGGTTAAACATGATACTGGCAGGTTGTTAAAACTAAAACATTATGTGTTCGAATGTTGAAGTTGTCTTTGGTTTAAATGTTCAATATGGCGTCATTTATGTTTAAATTTGATTGTGGCATGTTTCATTTTTTTTTTTTTCTAAATCAAAGTGTTGTATATGTAGAAGGTAATATGCTGATGTTGTAAATGTATAAATTAACATGCAACAATGTTGAAATAATTAACGAGAAGTATGTATCGAGTACATAAAGCAATTATGTTGCATATATGCAACAAAGTTACATTGCATATATGCATAATAATTAAGATGCATATATACAACACAATCATTAAAAAAAATGTATATGTTATTGTTTAACATATACCGATTACATATGTACTGTTAGTTTAAATATGACAAGGTATTAGTTGCAAATTGTACTTAAATAAAAAAAAAATGAATTAGTTGGAAATGACGTTATTGTATAAGGCAACAAAACAAATAAAGTAATAAAATAAAAAAATATGTTTACCACCGCGTAATGTTGCATATTTGCATCACAAACCGAATTATACAACACGAGCAATTTATATAATTTACACATCACGTAGACGTAAGTTGAATTAATTAATGACGTGTAAAACATAAATGTCATTAATATTTGTATTGCACATATGCGATATAATTGTTTAGCATGTATGCAATATAATTGGTTAGCATATACGCAACATAAATGGTCCAGAAAAAAAACATGTCAATCTAAATACGCTTATTTTTAATCTTTCTAGCTGATCTTCTAAGTCCGGTAACAGCATGTTGAATGTCATCATTTTCATTGATAGGTTGATACGAAGGTGACACATCACCATCAACAATCGAACGATCACCATCAATATTAGTAGGATTGGGATTGTTGATACTCGCATAAATAATCGTAGATGCAGCGGCAGAAGCGGCGGATTCAACAGCAGCAGCAGCAACAGCGGCAGCCTTCGCAGCGGCAACCTTTTTACAATTGCGCGAGTCGTGATCGTATACAATTTTCCCACATTCATTACATCTTCTTGGACCTTTTCTATGCTGTTTGACCGCTTTCTCACGTGCCCCAACTAGCCGTTTATCACTACGGCTGCCTTTGTGACGAGCATTTGGTGGTACAAATGGAACATTATCAGGCCCACTACGAACTTTACCATAAAATCCACTAATAACAGCATCTTTTTTGTTACAAGGAGGATCGTTCGGTATATCTTCAAACACGCGGTCTTTAATAGCTGATATTTCATCACGAAGCGATATAAGTTTGTCGGGCCGGGATCTTAGACGGTCAGCACAACATACAACCATATCAATAATATCGTTTCTCAATTTAGACTCCTCATCGTTATCTGCCGAATACCTATGATCTATGCTATGTACCCATTTTGGCAACGCATCACGTTTCCAGCGTTTAAGAACATACTGCTCTGGAATTCTGTCAACTTTGTTAAAGTGGAAGACAATAAAAATGTGACGACACAAATATCCAAGTCGTCCGAACAACATACAGGTACAAGAAGCGGAGTTGTCATTTGGGTTGAAATCAACCTGAAAATATCCAAGTTTACACATTAATTAATTGAATGTGTACAAAAAAAAAAAAAAAAAAAGGATTAAAATGAAACACAATTTGTAACAGTGTTATTATGTTACACATGTGCAAAATAATTAAGTTGCATATATGCAACATAAACAATGGCAGTCTCATATATTAGATTACATGTGTGCAAATTAATTATATTGCGTATGTGCAACATAAATAATGACAGTATCGTATATTAGATTACACGTGTTCAAAATAATATATATATATATATATTTACACATACCTGAAAATCTCCAATAATTTCACGTTTCGGATTGAAATGTGTAACTTTGTAATGTGTAATACCATTCACAATTGATGTACCGGAAATAATACAACGATTTGTTGATCTATCAATCTCATGTTGAACTTTCAAAAACAAAGCGCTAGTGTATAAAACTGATGCATGAATTTCAATAGGGGCATCAGTTTTGAAAGAATGCGTCGACATATCACTTGCAAATTCAGCTTCACGTTGGTGATAACGTTGCCAATCGATAGCCGTATCAAAACACATCAAAAATTGAACAAGTGTGTTCGACGCGCTAGAATTCACCTTAAACATAGCATTTGAGCTTTCACACCTCGATGTGGTCTTCATCAGACATGACATTGACAGGTCTTTAAAATATGCAGGAACCCAATCCTCTCTAATAGCATACATATTTTTCAACCACGTATGATTTTCCAATTTGTATGAAGCAATTAATGTATGCCAACGCTCCTCAAAGGTAGAAGGTTCAATAATCAAGTCCCAAACCAATTCATGGATAGATGCACGCAAATCATCAGTGTTTTCTAATTCTTCACTTGAAATCTAAAAAAAAAAAAAAAAAATAGACCGTGTCAATATATAATAATAATAATAATAATAATAATAATAATAATAAAAAATATATATATATATATATATATAATGTATGTACCTTTGATGGTAACTTATCCATTATATGCCACATACACAAGCGATGTTTGGATTCGGTAAAAACACTTTTAATAGCACTTTTCATCGACGAATCCTGATCAGTTAACACTAATAATGGCTGCTTAGTATGGGCTTTCAAGAAAGTTTGGAGTAATAACTTGTATGAATCAATCGTTTCGTCGACTAGTAAGGCGGCACCAAAGGTAACAGATCTCGTGTGGTGGTCAACGCCAGTGAAAGGTACAAAAATCATGCCATACCTAAATATAGACAAATTAGATTATCAAACACATACAGTTAAAATAATTTAATGTCATAATTGAAATCATACAGCATAGTTATCTTGCATATAGGCAAAACAATAAGTTTGTGTGTGTAAACATTATTTATAAGCAAATATTCATAAATAACACTTACTGATTGGTTTTGTATGTTGCGTCAAATGCTAATACATCACCAAAAGCTTCATAATTGCATCTCGATACCCCATCAGCCCAAAATAGAAATCGTAATTCCCCATCAACAACCTCGTGGTAAAAGTAAAAATTATTCAATGTCAACACACGGGACGACAAGTTTTCAACAACCAATTCAGCATCTCTATCAGCAATATATATTCTGACATCCCTAGCAAAATTCTTAAAATCAGTTGCGGTACCACGAACATTTTGTGGACCACCCTTTATCGCACATTGTAACTTGTGAGCTTTGGTAGCGCCAATTTTGTTAAGACTGAGCTTATGAATGAAATTTTGTTCATAGAAGCCCAAATTCCTACGTTTACGCGTAAGATCCACATTATCTTTGTCGACGAGAGAATGGTTGTGTGATTCATAAAAAGCATATATCTGGAACTTCGTCGTTCCCGGTATAGGTGAAACCCGGATGCATGCCTTACAATTAACACGTTTGGATTTGGTGCGGCGGCGTCGCTTAATAAGAGATGATGTCGCACCCGTGTTAGAAGAACGAAATAAAGGTTTACTAGCCCTGTTGCACATGATGTGTCTATGTGATATAGTTTTATCAGTCTTTGTTTTTTTAGCAGTTCCCAAACGTGTGGTAAAACCAGCCTTCTCAGCATATAAACGGTACATCTTAACAACATCTTCCCACGTATCATAAACAACGTCAAGAGAAGGTTTGAATTCATCAGATACGTCAGGTTTCCAAAACATCGTTCCGTTTGGGGAAGCATAAACATGGCTCGATACATGACCTACATTTGTATTGTAAAGATTAGTAACATTAATAAAAAAATAAAAAATAAAAATTAAAAAAAAAAAAAATGAAGTAAGGATGCATTATATTGGATTGTATATGTGAAACATGTTGTGATGCAAATATTGTATAAAGATAGAATGAATAAATGTATCACGTTATGTTGCATACATGTAACATAAATATGTTGCGTATATGCAATGTAATATAACTAAGTTGCATATATGCAACACAGTTGATCCAACCATTTTCAAACATATACACATGTATGTAAATGTACACCTATCAGTAGAAATAATCATAAATTACCACGTTCTACAACATCAATCAACCGTAATTGAGGTGTAACATTGGTATGAGCAGAAGATTGAACATGAGTGGACGTGACAGTTTGTACACAATCTTCGAGTGGAACATCTTCACCATCATGTGTTTGAACATTATGAAAGGTTGGCACGGACGGACGAATATCAACATCAGATGAAGGTAAGCCAGTTAAATCAATATTTCCAGAAACATTATAATCGTTAACAGGCACAACATGTTGCAAGTCACATGATGGATGGACATTAACCAAAGGAAGCATGATAGGATCATCATCAACACGAACACGTGATTGGGATGTGCTAAATTGAGACGGTAAAGCACAAACATCGATAATTTCATATCCTGATTCATAAACAAGCACAGTAACTCATTGATGTTAGTCGTCAGAAGTACACAAATGTTTAACAGTCAAATTATATTGCATATATGCAACATAGAGTTAAAACTTACCTCCATTATCAATATCATCAAACGTCAAATCGTGTGAAAATGTATGATTAGAAGAATGTGTATCTTCAGTTAAGACGGGCACCAATTCCATATTACTCGTTAAACTTGCGGATTCTAACACAGATTCTTCGATTTGTGTTTTTTTTGTTGTATTAATACTATACATATCTTGATTGATACGAGATGCGAGTTCGCGATTACAATGTTGGTAGGTATAGATCATCAGAACGGAAAAAAACAAAGAAAAAAATCAGAGCATAAGTAAACAAACTCAAAAATATGAAACGTAACCGATTGATTTGATCATTATATACAAAAAGATGAACATCGATTACCTTATGATTATGCGAATTCAGATATGTTGATACGACGATCGTGTTAACAGATTGAGAAGTTGAATCAAGTTATTATCGTATCAGAAGGATGGATGCGTGAGATGGCAGAAAGATGGATGCGTGAGTGTCGCAAGAAGAAACCCTAGCTCCCTAGCGTGAATGGCATGAACGACGGAACATAAGAAAGAAAGAAAAAAAAAAGGATTATTAATATAAAAGTGTAATTTTACCATGTTACCCTTCATTAAACTTGGTTTTCCAGTTTTCCATCTAAAACTTGGTTTTCCATTGAACTTTACCCTATATATATATATATATATATATATATATATATATATATATATATATATAGGTAAAAGATCCGTGTAGACCCCTTTTTTTTTGTAGACCCCGTAGACCCTATTTTTAACCTTTAGATCGTTTTAATTTGATGGTTGAGATTGATTCCTGAAATTTAATGAGGATTAGAAAGAAACAACGGGGAGGGGCTATAAGGTCTTTTTGCATCTTACGTTTAGATGAGAAATCCCTTCATCATCGACATCCACGTTTATTCTGATTGAATACTGTAACGCGAAAGATTTTCCGGCGAACACCATACCGGAAACAGTTGCAACGGCCGGGAGGGCCTAAAACTTAGACGAAAGATGTCGGGCATGGGCGAAGGATATGTGAGCATCGCTCGAGACGCCGTCAGGATCCGAAGGCTCGAAAGACAAAGAGAAGCAGAAAGGAAAAAGATCAACGAGCTAAAAAAAAAATGCCAAACGGCCAATCCGGTCTTCTCCAATTCGGTTTCCAAACCTCCGAAGTAAGCTTTCATATCCGTATTTATGCATATAATTGTGCCTGTTATATTTAATTGGTCGTGCCCTAATTTTTGAATTTGATGACCTATAATGTAAATTGGTATACATGATTACAGATTTTGTTTCATGTTGCATTTGATTATGCAATTTCGTTATGTATTGGTTATTAGCGTTGATTAGGTGCTTATGAGGTATTGCAATTTTGAAATTAAATGATCAGATCCTTGAGGTATTGCTAACTTAAATAACAGTTAGCAAATGGCATGAGTAAAAGTCTTACAAAATAAATTAACACTACAGATGCATTTTAAGGTTAAAAAATAAAGATATATAGACATATAACATAAAGTACCAATCAATGGAGATGAACTTTATACATGACAGAAACATTTTTGAGTGCAGACAGACAGAAAAAAGAGACTATGGAACTGTAATTGTAGATCAAGTTCCCAATTACCTCAAATCTATGTTGGATTAACTGATGTTTTGAGAAGGGAACACAACCTCAAAGTCAACAGTTTTGTTTGACACCCAATTTTGAAACATCTATTATTTTTAAATACATTATATACTGCTGTGCACAAGCCTAAACAAAAGACCCACACTTAGTATTTGATGCACACATGTTTCATACGCACACACTTAAGAAATCACCATAAGTTGTGACTACATGCAAGCTTTAGTCTTTATGCATAATGCACCTGCTTTTCCTAAGGCTCCACAATAGATATCATCACCGGAATAACAACTAGATATGTCAACGTCGCACATTACGGCTGGAAGTTGCAACACGTGGCACATAACTCAAAAGGATGTAAAGAAAACTAAGGACTTTTGTTGTCTGTTCATGCAGAAAACGCAGAATCAAACATGTTCGAGCGAAGAGGGTTTGGGAAAGATCCCACCGTAGAAACTAGCTTTCTACCTAATAGGTGTGGCGTCTTTCTACCCTTTTTACAAGTTAACCTCACCCCCCACTCTCTCTTTTACACGTGCACATAAAAAGTAAATAAAATAAACATTTTGCCATTACTTTTATGATTAAGCTAATTAAATGTCACCATGGTGGTGTGAAGCATACTCCTTCAAAGAAAGGGAGGCAGAGGAGCAAGCTGAGCGTAAAAGTTGCTGAAACAGTGGCTACTGAGCAAGAGCAGATTAAAAGTAATTTATTATATAAGAACCTAATGTTGTCTAGACTTATTTGTAAAACTATTTCTAGTAAGTCATATTTTAATTGCATTGCAGGTGAGGCGCTTGAAATCACTTACAGTTACTAGGATGGAGCAGGCCATCGGCGAGTGATACAGGTATTTGTTATGTCTAATATATCATTATTTTCTATCAATGCTAAATATAGTTATATATTCTTAAACTCAACAGTGAAATTATATACTAAACAGTTAGTTCTTAAAACTCGACGGTCAGTTGAATAGAACATTGAGTTTTAAAGTTTGAAGTGAGTTTTATACTCAACATTGAGTTTTAAGCGAGTTCTATAGAACATTGAGTTTTAAAGTTTGAAGTTTAGAGAACAGTGAGTTTTAAACTCAATAGTGAGTCTTATACTCAACAGTGAGTTTTATACTCAAGAGTGAGTTTTATACTCAACATTGAGTTTTATAATTTGTAGTGAGTTTAAAAAACAATGAGTTTTAAAGTAAAAAACGAGTTTTAAAGCTCAATAGTGAGTTGAATAGAACATTGAGTTTTAAAGTTTGAAGTGATTTTAAAAAACAATAAGTTTTATACTCAACATTGAGTTTTATCATTTGCAATGAGTTTTAAGCGAGTTCTATAGATATAGAACATTGAGTTTTAAGTTTGAAGTGAGTTTAAAATAACAGTGGGTTTTATAATTTGTAGTGAGTTTTATACTCGGCAGTGAGTTCTATAAAACGTTGAGTTTTAAAGTTTCAAATGAGTTTAAAAAACAGTGAGTTTTATACTTAACATTGAGTTTTATAATTCGCAGTGAGTTTTAAGTGAGTTTCAAACAAAGAGTAGTTAGTGTTGGCAGTCGATTGCAATTTTTTTATTTACTATGTTTATTATTTATCGATAGTTCTTTGTGCTCTCTACTCATTTAGTTTTCGCCGGTGTGGTTTGTTCTCAAACTAAAAGTAGTTTATTCCACTCAGAAGAAGATTCTCAGAGAACTCAGAATGTATTCTCCTCTGTGTTGTTCTATATTGTGCAATTTTTTTGATGTAACTTATAGAATATAGATTATATATTAATATTAATTTATTTTGGTATTTAGAATGATATTATAATTCATCCTTCTTTTTTGAATAGGTACCTATATGTTTAAGGTACATATGTATTGGGATTAAATACATGGATGTTATTCTCATGGCTACTGATATGAGAGGTATTGGATTATTTCATGTGTTAGATTTTAATTGAGTTTTAAAACTCATATAATTGCAAAATTGCCAATAATCTATTCTTTGTAAATACATTGCTACCAGATGACATAGAAGATGACGAGTTAATTAAATACGGCGATGATAATTATGAAGTAGAGGTTGGAGAAGATGAACTTGAACTACAAAAGAAAGAAGATGACGTTAAAGTACAAAAGACAAAAGATGAAAAGGAATAGGAATATGTAATGGTGATTTTCTTACGAGCAATTTGACTTTTACTGAAAGTCAACTATTAGATCAAATTAAGTTTACGTACATTAGGTTGTTTGTTTACAATGTTTTAAATGAGTTTTATAAACAGTGTGACTTTGCATCTAGTTATAATTTGAAGAGTTAAATACGATTTGCGTCCCTGAGGTTTGTAGATTTTAACCGTTTGAGTCCATTTTTCAAATTATTAACAAATATAGACTGAGGTTTCATTTTTGTTGTCAATTGAGTCCCTGGGACTAACGATGTTAACTTTTTTGTTAAATAGAAGGGGTATTTGAGTCAATTTTCATATGAGGGCTATTTCTGTAAATCGTCAAGATTTATGGACTATATTTGTAATTTTATTAAAAAAATATATATAAATCATATCTTCATCAGTTCATCCCACATTCATCTTCCTCTTCACACCACTAACACAATCGGCCACGCCCACCGGAAGCCACCACCACCGCCACTCTAGGCCATCGCCTACACCACCACAGTCTAGTCTCCCTTCTTCTTCTCTCGCCATCACCATCGTCACTCTAGGCCTTCGTCACCACCACCACCATCACTTAAAAGTTGCGGTTGAACCCTAGGCTACGCCGGGAACGATTTGTAGTGAATACCCATCAAATTGGATTGAAAACCTCACTTTGTTAGAGAGTCTTCAACTCTCCAACAATAATCTCGTGGTAGAAATTCTGGTGGGGGTTACAAAGCTCACGAAGCTTCAGATGCTTTAGCTTAAAAAATTTTGATATATCCACCAACATATTAATGTTATCGTTTCCGGAATGGAACTAAGAAGAAAGCACGATCATACCTGGAATTTGATATCATACGAATGAAAAATCATGGAAAACAATATAAACAATCAATAACGCATGCAATAACAGTCGATTTGCAGGTCGATCGATGGTTCCTTTTGCTCCATCTCCTAGAATTTGATTCGAGTTAGATTTATTAACCATGATTCAAAAATCTCCATGATTCTATCATGCACCTCCCTGTCTACTCTGTTTTTATTATGTTGGCGGCTCAGGCAATGGGGAACAAATTCCTAATTAAATCAAAACCCACCACAAATTTGCTAAGAACGTAACTCAAAACCCCCCTCGAAGAGTTCGGCTACGAACAAAAATGTGCCCTCCGTATCCCCTATCACGTTCTCCTCTTCGAGCGAGTTCTAGATCAAAATGAGATTGAAATTTCAAATCCATTACCGATCAAAAAGTTATTGATGGATTAAGGTTTAAGGGGCGGAGGTATTGTTTGTTGGAAATTCAGTAACGATTCGAACACTTGTTCGATCAATTAAATACAATACAGAAACTATAATGAACGATAATACAAATGAAATGGAACAGTAAACGAGAACACTACAGAAATATGATCACGAACAGCAGCAGGATCAGACCCTGCAAAAACAGAAAAACACAGACAAAGGAAAACCGAGAGGAACCGGGCTTGTGTTTGACACAATTCCCTTAAACAGATTCGACGTCTATTCCCAGGGTACACCGGTTCAAAACTGTGTGTACAGCCGGACGAGAATACTTGCCTGAAACGAGACCGAAATGAAGTTATAGACGGAGATCAACAGGAGCAGCACGACGTTGGAAATACAGTTTTTCTGTGTATTCTTTATGCCCACAACTCGTGTACTTATACACGAAAAATAGACACACGAAAGGTCATTCATTAACTACGAGTTAATCCGGAATGAATGTTCCATTTATGTCCCTTAAAAGACCAGGTTGGAAAGCCAAAGGTCATTTCTAGAATCTGCTAAAAACTTGGTTCGAAATTTAGCAAAAACGTGTTGTCACCGGACACACGTTTCGGAGCTGCATTCGTGTCCGCAGGTCGCGCGGGCACGAGTTCAGAATTTCGACCCGATTGGTCATTTTTCGCACCCCCCCCCCCTGCGCGAGGGTATGAGCTAGAGTAAAACATGACACAAGTGATGTCAAAGCCTTTGAGGTTTATCCTTATAAACCAATTACCCTTTTGTTCCCACACCAATGTGGGATAGCTCAAATCACATTTTTCCAACCTTGAACAAAAATTCTTTTGAGATAAACATCTCATTCACACACATTTTCTAACAATCCCCCACATGAATGGAGGTTGTCTCAGAAGTAACTTAATCCCGATCAAATTTCAACAATTGAATCTTGCATACGATAGGTAGGTGTTACCCTTTGAACCTTCGCTTATGAAACACACTTAGTCTACTGGCTCTGAGTAGGCGGTGATGCCTTTGAACTCGTCTGCCGTTTGTGTAGGTGACAATGTGCTTCACACAAGACTCTCCTTGACAATATCAAGTCCTCATAGTTATGTTCGTTATGGTCATGAACATTAGCCTGGTTCTGCGAGAGCTCTTAGGTATTGTGCCCCCTCTCAATACCCTTCGAAGCGACCCCCACTTCTCTCTCACATAGGTGATTCACCATGTGTGGCTGCCTCAGCTGAATCATTAAAAGCCATAGGCTTAACCTCGTACTTGTCACTTTTAGGAATGGATTAGGAGATGTATCGATTCCAATTATACATCCCCTTCTTAAAGTGCGTGGAGTTATCAATTCTTCCCCCCACAGTGACCTCACTAGTTCATACAATTAGGTTGTCCTATTGAACTCAGATCTTGGGATCTCCAGTCAACTGAGTTAGGTTTTCCTTCATATGAACTTTAATCTTTCAAGGGCTTCAGTCCCATTCCCATGGACGACTTCTGAACTACCTCTCTACTTAGGCCTTTTGTCAGCGGATCCGCAATATTATCCTTTGACTTCACATAGTCAACAGTGATAATTCCAGTAGAGATTAGTTGTCGTATCGTATTATGTCTACGTCTTATATGTATGTTCTTACCATTATACATTGTGCTATGAGCTCTGCCAATTGCCGATTGGCTATCACAATGTATACATATGGCCGTTGCCGGCTTAGGCCATCTTGGTATATCCTCCATAAACTGACGTAGCCATTCTCCCTCTTCACCAGCTTTATCTAAAGCGATGAATTCTGCTTCCATCGTGGATCTAGCAATAACCGTTTGTTTCGACGATTTCCACGATATGGCTGCACCTCCAAGTGTGAATACATATCCACTCGTTGCTCTGGAATCCTTCGTACCCGATATCCAGTCTGCATCACAGTGTCCTTCAATCACTGCAGGATATCTGGTGTAGTGCAGCGCGTAATCCCTTGTGTACCTTAGGTACCTAAGTAACCTAGTCACATCTCCAATGAGTTGAACTTGGATTACTCGTGTACCTACTTAGCTTGCTTACAGCATATGCTAAGTCTGGTCTGGTACAACTCATCAAATACATCAAACTGCCAATAATTCTTGAATACTCTAATTGGTTAATAGGTTGTCCTCTGTTCTTAGCTAGATGTTGACTTGTGTCAATGGGAGTTCTAGCTACATTAGAGTCATTTGCATTGAACTTTTCAAGAATTTTATCCACATAGTGGGTTTGTCCTAAAGCAAGTCCACTTTGGGTTCGTGTAATTTTAACTCCCAAAATCACATCTGCTAAACCCATGTCTTTCATATCAAATCTTGCTTTCAAGATGTTCTTTGTTGATTTTATCATTTTGTCATTACTTCCAGCAATGAGCATGTCATCAACGTATAGACACAAGATGACATAACCATCTGGTGTGTCTTTCACATACACACACTTATCACATTCATTGATCTTGAAACCAGAATCACGCATGACATGATCAAACTTTTCATGCCATTGTTTTGGTGCTTGCTTTAGTCCATACAAGGATTTGACCAGTTTACACACTTTCTTTTCTTGTCCAGAGGCTCTAAAGCCCTCTGGTTGTTCCATGTAAATCTCTTCCTCTAGATTTCCATTTAAGAAAGCGGTTTTCACATCCATTTGGTGAACTTCCAAATTTCTAATGGCTGCAATGGCAAGTACCAACCTTATGGAGGTTATTCGAGTTACTGGTGAATATGTGTCAAAGTAATCTAGACCTTCCTTTTGTTTGTATCCTTTGACCACCAGTCTTGCCTTGTACTTTTCTATGGAGCCATCAGGCTTCATCTTCCTCTTGAAGATCCAACGATGACCTAGTGGTTTGCATCTCGGAGGAAGATCCACTAGTTCCCATGTATGGTTTTGTAAAATAGAATCTATTTCACTTTTGATGGCCTCCCTCCATTGAGGTCCTTCTGAGGAAGTTACCGCTTCATGGTATGTTTTGGGCTCACTTTCTACCATGTACGTGTAGAAATCAGGACCAAAAGACTTTTCAGTTCTAGCCCTCTTGCTTCGTCTAAGTTCAACATCTTCTTCCTCAGTTTGCTCGTGTTCTTCCGGAACACAGTCTGGTTCTTCCGGAACACGTTCTGGTTCTCCCGGAACACGTTCTAGTTCTTCCGGAACATGTTCTAGTTCTTCCGGAACTAGATCCTCATGAATACGTTCATCATCTGCCCCAAACGTATTTCCATATTCTTTTGTAATGCATGGAAATATATTTTCAAAGAATGAGGCATTCTTTGATTCCATTATCATTCCTTTGCGAATATCGGGAATCTTGGATTCATGCACAAGGAAGCGATACGCGCTACTGTGATCTGGATATCCAATGAATATACAGTCAACAGTTTTGGGTCCTATCTTTTGAGCCTTAGGTAGTGGAGCAACCACCTTGGCTAGGCACCCCCACACTTTAAGGTATTCGTAGGACGGTTTCCTTTTCCACCATAACTCGTATGGGGTTTCATCTCTTTTCTTATGGGGTATCCTGTTCAAAATATAATTTGCTGAAAGGATAGCATCCCCCCACAAGTTTTGGTTTACACCAGAACTCACTAACATGGCACTTACCATTTCTTTCAAGGTTCGATTTTTCCGTTCAGCAATCCCATTAGATTGGGGTGATATGGTGCAGTGAACTCATGTCTAATTCCGTTTTGCAAACAGAATTCAGCAAACGGTGAGACATACTCACCACCTCTATCACTTCTTACAACCTTGACCTTCCTTTCAAGTTGATTCTCAACTTCAGTTTTATATGCAATGAAAGCTTCAATTGCCTCGTCTTTACTTTTGAGCAAGTAAACATAACAATACTTCGTGCAATCATCGATAAACGTGATGAAGTATTTAAATCCATTTCTAGTTGGAATGGATTTCAAATCACACACATCTGTGTGGATCATTTCCAGAGGTTCAGTGTTTCGTTCAACCGGTTTGAATGATGATCTAGTTAATTTTGCTTCAACACACGTTTCACATTTATAGTTTGAGTCAATATCAAAAGTTGGTATGCAATTCAATTTAATCAAACGACGAATGGAATTAAAGTTAACATGACCAAGTCTACCATGCCACACATTAGAAGACTCAAGCAAATAAGCAGAATTGGTACCAGTCTTATTCATAGCATTGTTAACAACCATTACATTCAGTTTGAACATACCATTGAGGGCATAGCCCTTTCCAACATACACACTATTCTTGGTCAACACGACCTTATCCGACTCAAACACCATTTTGAAACCAAACTTATTCAACAACCACCCAGACACAAGATTCTTTCGAATCTCAGGAACGTACAACACATTGGTCAAGGTAAGCTCCTTTCCTGATGTCATTTTCAGGATCACATTTCCTTCACCTTTGACTTCAGCAGTGGCAGAGTTACCCATGAAGAGTTTTTCTCCATTAGTAACTTCTTTGAAGGTGTTGAACAAGTTCTTGTCAGCACAAACATGGTGGGTGGCACCGGTGTCAACCCACCATTCCTTGGTATTCAAACCAACCAAGTTAACCTCAGAGATCATCATTGTGAGGTCAGAGATCATGGCAACAAGATTCTCATAATCATCAAGTTAACCTCAGAGATCATCAAGTTAAGCACCGCTGCCCAACAGTTTACAACTTCTGCGTTTACCTTCCTCTTTGGTCCTAGGCTTCCTAATATGAACGCCTTTGCAACCACGCCATTTGTTGCAACAAACAAGTCTTTCCTGCGTTACAAAATACATGTTCATGCCAGTCTATCTTAAACTGATTGTTTTTAAACTGATGTACACTTACAATAATAGTCAATTAATTAATTACTACACACGTGTATCGTTGTACTACTATTACGATACACGTGTGTGTCGTGCATTTTTTTTATTGTAATTTACACTTCTATTACATTTTACTTACATGAAACCTCGTCTGATATCCTCCCCATCGCCTTCTTTTGTTGGCATCAATTCTGACCCTTCTTTCGTGTTTGACTCTTTGTCACCCCTGTTTTTCGTTTCCGTGCATGCCATCACATACTGCCAAACCAGCCTCTGTCTAATGTCTAGCTGTTTGTTTATCTCTACCATCCCTGTCTCGAACTCCTGACCCTCAAATGTGCTTATTTCCCCTTCTGTCCTATCAGCCTTATCAGAATCTCGGCTCGGTCCCACTATATCCGTTTCAACTGTTTTTACCACCTCTGTTGAATTGCTTGTGTTTTCTGCGCCCCCTGATTGAACACCGGACTTGCCTTCCTTGCTTTCTTTCTCCTGAACATGCTTCCCTGTTATATTTTTGTCGTTTTTCTCAGTTTTTTTGCTTGCTTCAACATTTTTTAATTTCTTTGTTTTTTCTGCTTTCACCATCTTGCTTCTGCTCTCTCTACCCTCTTCTTTATCATTGGCCATTTCTTCCTTTTTTTGTTCATCTTGAATGGATTTTCCCACGACCCCCATGTACATCTCCACCATGTCTCCGACCTGTGTTGTTTTTTCTCCCTTTGCACCCTCCGTGCAATCTGGTGAGCTTTGTGAGCTATCAAATCCCATGTCAAACGATGGCATGGTTATGTCTACCACCTTCTTAGGTTTATTCTTCTTTTTTGCATTTCCAAGTGCTGCCACCTCTTCTGTTTTTTTTATTACCACATCCTCCTCATTCTTGTCATTCTCGTTGCCTTTGTTAGTGTTCATAATTTTCATTGGATCCTTGTACTGCGAGTTGTACATCTCTGTGTATCTTTTTACCTCTTCTATGTCTGGAAACTTCTGATAGGTTTCTGATAATGCCTTAACGACATTCTTTTTCGCGACTTCCATCAATCCAAAGACGTCCTTTAGCCTTTCTATGTGTTCCTGTAACATCCATGTGAATTTTATAATAATATATATTTCATTCATATCTATTTAATTTCTGTTTTGTTTTGTTTTGTTTTGTTTTGTTTTGTTTTGTTTTGTTTTGTTTTGATTTGGTTCACATGTGTATTACAGTACATGTGTCATTATACAACATAAGCTGATTATGTGTTTGTATCAGTGCTTCATTGCGGTCGTGAATGTTAATCATACCTTTACAGATTTAGGTGTTACACGTGTGTATCACCTGTTAAATGTTATAATGCTCCCCTGATTTTACTGTTTTACGATTGTTCATACCGTCAAATCTAATGTCACTTGACATGCAACCTACATTTTAAATGTGTTTTCATGTTACACGCGTGCATTACATGTAGATTTTTGTTCAAATTTTAATTTAAATGTATAACGTGCATCGCCAATATGTGTTCGTTTGTTTTACCTCTAGTAAGCTCTGATCCGATAATTCCTTTATCGTCATTATCTTTTCTATCATGTCCTTGCGTTCTTCTTGCTCACTTTCATCACCTTCGGGCTCGACATATGTCTCTCTTTCTGTTCCCATACCAAACCCACCGTTTTCTATCTCGTATACTTGCCTCTCGTTCAGCATTTCTTTTGTCCAGAAGCTTATTGGACTTATAGCTCGATCGTTTTCTATTCCCGCGCATGATATGCTGTCCGCATATACGACCTGCACGTGTTTACAAAAAAAAAAATATATATATATATATATATATAAATGTCTCATACATTATGTGAAAAAGTTTACTTGTTATTATGTTTGTTTGTAAATTTATTACCGTCAGCAGAGCCAGTGCGCCTGTGAATCTGGATTCTGGATCACATCTGTCCCATCCTTCCTTACACCTTTTTAAACTGTCGGTCACAAATCTGTTCCAGTTTATGTTGTCTAGATCCATATTATCCTTTATGTGATGCATCAGTTCGATCTTCACTTTCTCGCTTGACCCGGACTCAACCATTACACTCGCAAACAGAGAAAACGACATTAAGTACAACTCTAGAAAAAAATATGAGAAGATGGTAGACACAGAAGAAAACTCCGAAGAAGGTACACCCAATTAAATCATCTTGAAACTATACGTATATAATGCACGTACTCAGTATAATCCACGTGTGCATCATAACACACGTACACGTTGCAACGCGTGCTTAATAACATAAAACATCACTCAGTGTGAAGCATATAAAATTTCATGTAGACAGACTGATATTGTATAACTGTTATTGGACGTCCGCAGACGTCGATTCAGACGGAGCAGCGCGGGATAAAGAAACGAGTGAAAACGTTTCAGTAAGTACAGAGGCTGAAAGAGACGAAAACAATGAAGAAGTGGGCACCGATGGCAACCCAGAACAAGACTCAGAGTCGCAGGATATATATGTAGACGAGGAGAGCAGCGACGAAGAGTCTGAAGACGACAAAGAAGGTGTTTTAATTATCTACGTATTTATCTATTTATTTTATAGCTGTTTTCGTCCGTGGGTTTACTTTTTTTTATTTATTTACCAATTTTATTGTAATATGAAAACAATAATAAACGTTTATCTAAATCCATTCAGCGTACCGGATAGTAACCAGGACACAAGGTAAAAAAAACAGTCAGCCGGTAGTAAAGGAAGGTCATGATAGTCCGGAGACAAACAAGAAACCAGGTAAACATTATATTTTGTGGTACGTTCGTACAGCTGTATGAGTTTACAAACTTATGAGTTATACATTAAAAAAAAAAAAAACAGAAAGCAGCAGGAGGTTGTCAGACTCGAGAGCGGAAAGTTCTAAAATGAATCTAAGGTCGAGAAAAAACCCGAAGAAGTGTGCAGACAATGACAGTGACCCCATTGAAAGCAGCCCGGAAGGTATTCACTTATAACTTACATAATTTTATATATAGAGCCAATAATATGTAAGCTTGACTGTTTGGGAATGCACACATGTATTATAATATTACAGTAATACACATGTGTATAATATCAATAAATATATGATACACATGTGAACCAAGGTTATACACTATCGACACGCAGCTACACCACGTAATAAACGCACGCGTATAACGTGCACGCAGACTAAACAATGACATTAGAATTAATACGCTATAACAAATAAAGTTTTATGTACACGTTACACGCGTGTATCACATGTCTAAGAATAGTAAAATAAATTAACAGTATATATCTTTTACAGGTTACGAGACTGAAGATCAAGTCAAACGACCAAGAAAGCGGGCACAGCCGCGTAAAGGCAGGAAAGGGGGCAAACGTGTAAAAAAATCCGACAACTGGCCAACAATAAGGATACGAACAGCACCGTTACAATTATGCAAAACAGTCAAGAGATTATCGAGTGACCAGCGTAGGGCGTTGAGAACGATGGGGATGGGGCACATTCTGAAGTTTCGTGTCGATGGAATACCTGCAAAGCTTGGACATTTCGTGGTAGACAGATTCAATCCGGAAACTATGGAGATCGATCTCGGGCATGTGAAGGTGAAGGTAGATGCTGAAAAAATATCAATGTTGTTTGGGTTAAAAAACAGAGGAGAGGTGCTGGAAGAGCAACCAGACAAGCCAGGAGAGTTGGCAAAGGCGTGGAGAAAACGATACAAATTAACGAATGTGTCACGTGTCCAGATTGCAAAGATGATTTACACGAATCGCAACGATGCTGGCACAATGTTCAAAATGGACTTCATAGCCCTGTTTGCGAGTGTAATGGTTGAGTCCGGGTCAAGCGAGAAAGTGAAGATCGAACTGATGCATCACATAAAGGATAATATGGATCTAGACAACATAAACTGGAACAGATTTGTGACCGACAGTTTAAAAAAGTGTAAGGAAGGATGGGACAGATGTGATCCAGAATCCAGATTCACAGGCGCACTGGCTCTGCTGACGGTAATAAATTTACAAACAAACATAATAACAAGTAAACTTTTTCACATAATGTATGAGACATTTATATATATATATATATATATATATATATATTTTTTGTAAACACGTGCAGGTCGTATATGCGGACAGCATATCATGCGCGGGAATAGAAAACGATCGAGCTATAAGTCCAATAAGCTTCTGGACAAAAGAAATGCTGAACGAGAGGCAAGTATACGAGATAGAAAACGGTGGGTTTGGTATGGGAACAGAAAGAGAGACATATGTCGAGCCCGAAGGTGATGAAAGTGAGCAAGAAGAACGCAAGGACATGATAGAAAAGATAATGACGATAAAGGAATTATCGGATCAGAGCTTACTAGAGGTAAAACAAACGAACACATATTGGCGATGCACGTTATACATTTAAATTAAAATTTGAACAAAAATCTACATGTAATGCACGCGTGTAACATGAAAACACATTTAAAATGTAGGTTGCATGTCAAGTGACATTAGATTTGACGGTATGAACAATCGTAAAACAGTAAAATCAGGGGAGCATTATAACATTTAACAGGTGATACACACGTGTAACACCTAAATCTGTAAAGGTATGATTAACATTCACGACCGCAATGAAGCACTGATACAAACACATAATCAGCTTATGTTGTATAATGACACATGTACTGTAATACACATGTGAACCAAATCAAAACAAAACAAAACAAAACAAAACAAAACAAAACAAAACAAAACAAAACAAACAAAACAAAACAAAACAGAAATTAAATAGATATGAATGAAATATATATTATTATAAAATTCACATGGATGTTACAGGAACACATAGAAAGGCTAAAGGACGTCTTTGGATTGATGGAAGTCGCGAAAAAGAATGTCGTTAAGGCATTATCAGAAACCTATCAGAAGTTTCCAGACATAGAAGAGGTAAAAAGATACACAGAGATGTACAACTCGCAGTACAAGGATCCAATGAAAATTATGAACACTAACAAAGGCAACGAGAATGACAAGAATGAGGAGGATGTGGTAATAAAAAAAACAGAAGAGGTGGCAGCACTTGGAAATGCAAAAAAGAAGAATAAACCTAAGAAGGTGGTAGACATAACCATGCCATCGTTTGACATGGGATTTGATAGCTCACAAAGCTCACCAGATTGCACGGAGGGTGCAAAGGGAGAAAAAACAACACAGGTCGGAGACATGGTGGAGATGTACATGGGGGTCGTGGGAAAATCCATTCAAGATGAACAAAAAAAGGAAGAAATGGCCAATGATAAAGAAGAGGGTAGAGAGAGCAGAAGCAAGACGGTGAAAGCAGAAAAAACAAAGAAATAAAAAAATGTTGAAGCAAGCAAAAAAACTGAGAAAAACGACAAAAATATAACAGGGAAGCATGTTCAGGAGAAAGAAAGCAAGGAAGGCAAGTCCGGTGTTCAATCAGGGGGCGCAGAAAACACAAGCAATTCAACAGAGGTGGTAAAAACAGTTGAAACGGATATAGTGGGACCGAGCCGAGATTCTGATAAGGCTGATAGGACAGAAGGGGAAATAAGCACATTTGAGGGTCAGGAGTTCGAGACAGGGATGGTAGAGATAAACAAACAGCTAGACATTAGACAGAGGCTGGTTTGGCAGTATGTGATGGCATGCACGGAAACGAAAAACAGGGGTGACAAAGAGTCAAACACGAAAGAAGGGTCAGAATTGATGCCAACAAAAGAAGGCGATGGGGAGGATATCAGACGAGGTTTCATGTAAGTAAAATGTAATAGAAGTGTAAATTACAATAAAAAAAATGCACGACACACACGTGTATCGTAATAGTAGTACAACGATACACGTGTGTAGTAATTAATTAATTGACTATTATTGTATGTGTACATCAGTTTAAAAACAATCAGTTTAAGATAGACTGGCATGAACATGTATTTTGTAACGCAGGAAAGACTTGTTTGTTGCAACAAATGGCGTGGTTGCAAAGGCGTTCATATTAGGAAGCCTAGGACCAAAGAGGAAGGTAAACGCAGAAGTTGTAAACTGTTGGGCAGCGGTGCTTAACTTTGAGGAAAAAACAAAAACAGAAGAGGAGCCGCGCCGACTGTTCTTGTACACAAACACAATTGTAAGTAACAAATGAATATATGTATGATATTAAGGCATTAAACACACATGTGCATCAGGCTTAACGCGTGACACTTTTTTATACGACTTCAGAATGATTTTGTGATATCTGCGAAAACCAACCCCGAAAGGCAGAAGAGATTCAAGAAAAACCTGTTGAAGTTGGGTGATGGGGGTGAGGAGATGGTGGACATGAACATGTACAAAACAATCGTCGTGCCGGTAGTGGACAATGATCACATATACATAATGTGTGTCGATATGGATATACCAGTTATATCAATCATAGAGAGTATGAACAAGGGCATAACTATGGACGATCTGAAAGACGACAGGACATTCGCATCAAAAGGGACTCCGCAAAAAGTGGTAAGCTATAAGTACACGACATATACGCACATCAGTCAAGACGTGCTAGATGTCAGAAAAAAAAATCATCGTTTTTTTTTTTTTACTTTTTTGTTTTTATCTTAATTAAATTTTATGTATTTATTATTTTTTCTTTTTTTTTTAATTTTTGTTTTTCGCAGAAACACGTATTATGGAGCCATCTACAAAGCATTGGTCATCCAAAAGCGTTGTCTATATCAGCAGCAAAGCCAAGAGTGTTGGAGACAATCTGTGCAAGTAAAGAGGAATACATAGATTGCGGCATTTACGCGATGAGAAACATGGAGACTTACATAGGTAGGACGGGTGGGTTTGACAGCGGTTTCAGCAGCAATGTGAATCAGCGACAAGCACAAGTTCTAAATCTCATAATGAGGTACTGTTCAAGAATTCTGATGTCACAGGCGAACACAATTATCAACAGAGTGAAAAAGAATTCAGTATCAACAGCCAGAAACATAGACAGGATTTCAAAAGACACTAGCGACATGAAGTCGGCGAGACAAGTGTCTAAGTTTGTGAAGAGGCTGGAAGATGAATTTGCAGAAATCGGGAAAGTGCTGGAAAAAATACAAGGGGAGGTATCAGCAAAAGAAGTGAGCAAGCAGGAGAGTAAGAAGCTTCAGTTAAAAGCTGGGGGTAAGGGTAAACGGGTGACGTTTGCATGATCAAGGTGCGGATAACGGGTGAAATGATAAAAGACGCATTACCGGAAGCCTGATTGGAATGTGTAGCTGCTGTTTCATTTGTTTTTTTTTTTTGTTTTTTTTGTCTGGTATGTGGTGTTTTGGATATCTTTATGGAGACGGTTTAATGTAATAAAGAATGCATATTAAACTTGGCATCAAGACCAAAAAATGTCATCAGTTGTGGTTGTGTCAGAATACATTTGCTAATATGTTGAAGTTTATGGTAAAAAAAAATAAAAACAAAGGAATTTGATTAAATATGTTATACATACAAGTGTGATACACATGTGAAGGTTGTTTTTTTTATTTTTTTTATGGAACAATGGATATCTGCACGGATGGTTGTATGTACGACGTAGCTCGTGTTACAGGTTCAAGAGAAAAAACTAACACTAAATGTATGTATGTCATATAATGCAACACGCTACACGTGTGAACCACATTGCACATATACAGATCATATTATTATACGCGTACAACACAAAAAAAAAATGACAGTAACTGTGCAAATGTACAGAAACACACATTAATATTAGCATCACAAAGGGTATACGTGACCGATACACGTGTGTATCACAATGATACACACGTGCATCGTATAAAAAATTGCATTTTTTTTATTGATGTAGTTGACCTGATGGGCCATAATGACATGGACTTTCATGATAGACACATAAAAGATATTCACTGCATAAAATTCATATCAAACATGATCTGTAAGATGAAAATCCACATAAACTCAACGATAACAAACAATTGACGGACATACGAACAAGGTCAATAAAAGCTAAACAATACCAACAAGTCAGTAACAAATCTCGTAAGCAAATCAAATGTCGCGTGTGGTGGGTGACTGTTCTGCCACTCTGGTAGACTGCATAACAGAACGTGCAGCGGCTCGTCTGGTGGCACGAAGTGCACGTGTACGAGATGATGAAGCGACAGAAGTACTTGTATCATGAGCTGGTGGCAGGTCTGAAACACCAGGAGAAGTACCAGGACAACCACTGTTTCCAACTGTATCCGAATCAGCAGCTGCAGCCCTTAAAGCAGCTTGGACCTTCGCACAATTTCGAGAATCATGCCCATAAACGTACTGATTACACATCTTGCAAAACCTAGGCCCCTTCTTAAAATTCTCAACAGCTTTTTCTCCAGGCCCGACCATACGTTTACCCGTACCGCATCCCTTGTTTCGAATGCCTTGTGGTTGTTTAAAAGTTGAGGTACCAAATTCAGGCTGATGCAGTATATCACTTATAATTGCCGAAGTCCTCTCATGTTCCGGGTTGTAAGGGACCTCAGAAAATATTTGCCTTTTGATATCCTTAAGCTGGTTTGAAAAGGCAGCAAGACGGGTCGGGTCACGCCTTAAGCGGTCACTGCATTGGCATACAGTGTCCATGATATCACGTCGAATCACACCAACCTCACTGTTGTCGACAGAATAACGGTTAGCAATTTCATAAACCCTGTTTGGAAGAGCATTACGCAACCACCGGTTTGAAATGTAGCGGTCGGGTATCCTGTTTATTTGGTTAAACCTGAAAACATGGAACACGTGTCTACAAAGGTACCCAATTCTAGTAAAGCACATACAACCGCATTCAACTGTGTGATTGACAGTGTCAAATGTAACCTGCATATAAACATGACAGTGTCAAAAAACACGGTACACACGTGTACTTTAAGGATGCTGATATATGACAAATAAAATGTACATACAACACAGGTGTATCGTGAAATAATATGATGTACGTAAAAGATTTGATAAAACAAAAGATATCATAAAAAAAATAATAAAAAAAAGAAAAAATAGCAATAATAATAATAATATAAAACAATAAAATTAAAAAAGGCAATACAGATAATGTACCTCAAATTGGTTCACATGCTTGAATTGTTTGTTTGTATGTGCAACCGTGTAGATCTTGGTATCACCCAAAATGCGCGTCTCGCCTATTGAGCAGTAATTGACACTCTTGTCGATTTCTTTTTGAACTTCTTTAAATATTGAAAGGGTGTACAACGTGGAGGCATGCTTTTCTATAGGCGAGGGTGTACGGAGCACAGGGGTAGTCATGTTGGTATCAAACTCCATTTTGCGCTGATTGTAGCGCTGGCCATCAATTGCTGTGTCGAAACACATCAAAAACTGCAGGAGTGTGTTAGAAGCGCTGGAATTGACTTTAAAAAGGGCGTTTGAACTTTCACATCTTGAGGTGGTCTTCATCAAGCAACACATGGGGATGTCCCTAAAATAACAAGGAACCCAATCGGATCTTATAGCAAACATCTGTTGAAGCCAGGTATTGGAAGACAAATCAAACTCGTCAATCAAAGCCGCCCATTTTTCTTCAAAAGTATCTTGGTCGATGATCAAATTCCAAACAAGTTTGTGTATGCGTTTGCGCATATCAGTGTTTTCTACAACGCCGCCTTTAACCTGAAAATGAACATAAATAACATTAATGATGCAAATGTGAATCGCCAATATGCAATTAGTCGAGGTGAACATTAAATAGTTTTTTTTTTGTTTTTCTTTTTTTTCAATAAGGTGATAAGAAACAGAGGATAATATAACAAATATACTGTTATAATGTAGGATCACAAGAATATACATTAGCAGGAAGTTTACGCATGATGTGCCACATGCAGAGACGGTGTGTGGAGCTAGTAAAAACAACAATAATCGCTTTTTCCATCGCAGCATCTTGATCTGTTAAAACTAGCCTAGGTTGCTTCCCGTGTGCTTTCAAGAACGTTTGAAGGAGCCATGTGTATGATTCAGTGGACTCATCAAAAAGCAGGGCAGCACCGAAGGTTACACATTTCTTATGGTGGTCAACACCGGTGAAGGGCACAAAAATCATGCAATACCTGATAAAAAATAAATAAAAAATTAGGAAAAGGTAACAAATTAGACAACAACATATTAAATAAAAAAGGTAAGCACCAACTAAAAAAAAAAAAAAAAGGAACGTTAAAGGCCTTACTGGTTAGTTTTGTAAGTGGCGTCAAAAGCCAGAACGTCGCCAAATGTCTCATAGTTGCATCTCGACACATCGTCGGCCCAAAAAAGCGAGCGGAGCTCGTGTCCGTCAACAACGTACTCGAAGAAAAAGTTATGCAAGTTTTCTGACCGAGAACGCAACGTGTCTAATATCATCTGGGCGTCCCTATCACCGATAAAAAGACGAATATCACGACTAATATTCTTCTAATCAGTCACAGTTCCACGAACATTTTGATGTCCTCCTTTCAAGGTGCACTGAACCCTATGAGAGATGTTTGGTCCAATCTTGTGTAAACTCATCTCATGTACAAACTGGTGAGTCGTGAAATCAACCTTTCTACGTTTCTTGGAAAACTCAATGAACTCTTTTCCATACATTTCATGGTTGTGATAATCAACGAACGAATAAAGTGTGTATGACTTGGATTCTGGATCAAACTTAACGCGAATGCACGCGGTGCAACCACACATTTGGGATCGAGAGCTTTTAAACTTTGATAGCGCAGCCGGATCCGTAGAATCGAACCTTTTCAACTGTGGCTTCCCAGAACGGTTACATTTAATGATACGGGAAGTAGTAACATCATGGACTTTCCGATGAGTTCCCAAGCGTGTGGAAAATCCAGATTCCTCAGCATACGTATCATACAATGCAACAACATCATCCCAACTGGCGAAAACAGTACCAATAACAGGCACAAGCGACTCGTCAACGTTAGGTTTCCAGAACTTGGTACCATTAGGCGTTAGAAACACACGGCTAGATGATCCACCTGTTAAACAGTAACACAACAAATACATACGTCATACAGCATGTCAAGGTATAGTATACAATTCACATGTGCATCACAGTTAGGTTTGAAGTCTATAAACAAAATGTAATATTCAACGGAATTATAACGGATTATCAGGTAAACACGGCATAAAAATAGAATAAACAGTATGTGTAGCAAACACATACACATAAAACATACACACGAATCATTTAGTAAACATTTGGTATACGATACACAAGTGTAACATGTCGTTTAATATTAAAGTAACATAAGATTAGTAGAATGTGGAAACAACAGCATATGTAAACAGTATGTAATCATTAAAAGGTATTGATGCGATTGGTTAAATATGTTATAAACAGTAAATTAACTATGGTACACACGTGAACTAGTGGAGAAAAATAGCCATACCACGATGTTCATCTGCAAAATACGAAAGTATCGGTTCTGGTTCAGGCAAGGTACTAGAAGATGTAGAAGATTCATCAACAGACATGCTCGGCTCATTAACAATGTTAAGAAGGCTGTGAGAGTCAACGTAGTTTATGTCGAAATCAGAACTCGCATCAACAAACTCTTCAGACGCACTTGCAGCTGTATCATCTGTCCTTACAGCCGGTAAATTAACGCTCTGATCAGAACCTGTAAGTTAAAACGATAAAACCGGTCAATCTTAACAAATACGTAGTTAGTTAGGTTAACTGCCTTTCAAATAACTAATGATCATAGAATGTACTATTCAATTAACGATTCGATTTGAACATTTTAATTAAGTCTCTAAATTAGGTCAATTTTAACAACTACGAAGTAATGTATATTAACTGTTTTCAGGTGATGATAAAATAAGCTAATAAGTTAACGATTTGATCAGATTCTGTCATCTAATACAATAAAACCGGTAAATTTTAACAAATACAAAGTTAATTACGATAATCGCGTTCGGATTCTGATGATCGAATAATAAACACACAATCGTGAAAAAAAATATAAAAAAAAATCGAGATGCATACCGTTTGTGTTCGATTCGTGAGCGTTGCGGATCTGAGATGCAGAACGAAGGTCAAGAGACTCCATGGCCGGAAAGTAAGGGCAGATTGCGGTTGAGGAGGAGGAATCTCGGCGGAGATAGACGGTGTCAATTAGAGTGAGGTTCGGCGGAGGAGGATATCGGTGACGAGAGAAAGGGACGGGTATGAATATAGGAGGCAAATTTACAATTGTAACCCTCCTTAATACGGTTTTCACGTTTTCGCAAAATAAGTGCGTTTTCACATGATCCTAGCCCTATATATATATATATATATATATATATATATATATATATGAAATATTTCGGGTAATATATCGGGTAATCCGGGCCGGGTATCGGGCGGGTATTAATTAATCCAATGCCTATACCCGAACCCGAATTTTTTTTATTTATCAATCCCATACTGGAATATTCGGGCCTATACCCGGCCCGGATAACTCGGGTTTCGGGTATACCAGTTGGGTCTGGGCTTTTTTGACATCCCTACTCATAATGACCATAAAGGGTTCTAAATATAGTCTTGGCTATGTCTTCCTTTTGAACTCTAAGCTGATGGTACCGAAACACAGGTCGATCTTCAAGTAGAACCCGATCCTAGCAGCTGATCAAATAGATTGTCGATCCTCGAAAGTGGGTGGTGGTTCTTCACCGTTAGCTTATTTAACTCTCAATAGGCGATACGCATTAAAAAATATCCATCTTTCTTCTTGAAAAATAGGACTGGAGTTCATGATGGGAAGTTGGGTCTTATGAAATCCACATCCAACAACTCTTGTAGTTGTTTAGATAATTCTCGTATTCTAGATGCTGCAAACTTGTATAATTACATTGTCCAAGCAAATTAATACAAATACAAACCGTTTAATTAAATATGCCGACATAAACATAAACTTAAATCGTATTTTAAAGGAGTTAAATAAATATATTAACTCAAATCCTAATATTTTTTATCTATTTTGTAGTTGTCACGTTCTTCTAGTGTCGGAAAATACCGGTCTTCTTCCTCAATAATACAGCTCCAAATGTGTCCCTTTAGATCCACCGACTTATTATTTCCACTAAAAAAAGGCAGTCGGTGCGATTTACACTCTATTTTACCATCACATTCCCACTATTTCTACCCATCTTTCTCGCTCTCCTCCCCACCCGAACGCGGATTTCGCCATTTCTTACGACACTCAGATCTCTCCAAAGGTGAAGTTTTATCTCCTCAATTTGTCATCACTCATTGATTGTTTAGTAGATTCATGTATCGGATTTCATGTTGACTACTGATCTAGTGTTGTTAGTCGTTTAGAATTCATGATCTAAAGTTTTTTCACTGGTTTTCAAGTTAGATTTTGGTGGTATGCCTAGGGCTTGAACGATTTGCTTGCTAGATTTGGAATTGACATGAATGTTTTATGCTTTAAAGTGGTTTATTGCTGCAATTATGTTATGGAACACTCTGCATTCTGCACTTTTGATCCGTTTTAGCTTTAGATCTAATCATGTTTGATACTATGGTAGCAAGATCAGTACTTGAATGGTGATTAGAGTTGGTTGAGGTTGTCTAAATAGTTAAATGAATATCAGTTTTGGTTTTAGCTTTCGATCTAATCATGTATGATACTATGGTAGCAAGATCAGTACTAGAATGGAGATTAGAGTTCGTTAAATAGTTAAATGAATAACAGTTTTGGTATGTTTGGTGATTTTAATCATATTTTTGCACGTATAGCAAGTGTACTTGCATTAAATTATGCCTAAATATGATACATCTACCACTTCAACTGGTTTCATGCTTTCACTTTCACTTAGATCTGTTCAAATTTATATATATTAGCAAGTGTATTTGATTTTTGAGATTCAGATCTAATGTTTTACTAATTCAGGTTTATAGAGTTGTTGTAAGTCATGGCTCTGGGAAGATATTCCCGGGTCGATGGGAAGAAGTCATCTTGTTCCACTGCTACGATTGTAGTTGTTATAGCGGTTTGTTTGGTTGGGGTATGGATGTTTATGTCATCATCTGCTGTCCCTGCTCAATCTCCTGATTTGCCAGCTGCCAAAGAGTCGAAGCAAAAAGATTCCACCAAATTATCTTCCCAATTTGAAGATAATTCAGGTGATTTGACATTAGATGATTCGGTGAAGGATGGGGGTAATCAAGAAAATACCAATTCTGAGGAATCTAACACAAAAGAAGTTGAAAGAAGCACAGGAGATGATTCAAGCTCAAGTGAAGAAAAGTCAAAATCGGAAGACACCGACTCAAATTCTGAATCAAATGATAGCGAGAAGAGTAATGGTTCGGATTCTGATTCTGATTCAAATGAAAGCGAGAAGAATAATGATTCGGATTCTGATTCAAATGAAAGCAAGAAGACTGATTCAAGTGAAAATGAGAAGAGTAATGATTCCGATTCTGATGCGAATGAAACAGAAAAGAAGGAAGAAAAGACCGATAAAGATGAAGAGAAAAAAGCAGAAGAAAGCTCTAGTGATGACAAGACAGAAGATTTATCGGCTGCAACTCAGTCTGAGATTACAAAAGAAACGAATGCACAAAACGGGGCATTTTCAACTCAAGCAGCCGAGTCAACAAATGAGAAAAAGTCACAAAATGTTTACCAATGGAAGACATGTAATGTGACAGCAGGCCCAGACTACATTCCTTGTTTGGACAATTTGGAAGCCATTAAACACTTACAGGGCAGAAGCCACTACGAACACAGGGAAAGGCTATGCCCTGCTGACTCACCTACGTGTCTTGTCTCTCTTCCTGTTGGATATAACACACCCATCAAGTGGCCTAGAAGCCGAGAACAGGTGAAAATTTTTTTATTTTATTAAACTCCATTTTTAGAAATCTAATATGGTTGGTTGGTGGATCTCAGTTTTCAAAATGTAATCTATTATATTATATTCTGTTTCAGGTATGGTACAGTAACGTCCCGCACACCAAGCTTGCTGTAGTTAAAGGACATCAAAATTGGGTCAAAGTTAGTGGCGAGTACCTTACATTTCCAGGTGGTGGTACTCAGTTCAAGAATGGAGCTCTTCACTATGTAGATTTTATCCAAAACGTTAGTATCTTTATTTCTGTATTATTTCATAAATATGATCTATGAAGTTTTATACATTAAGAAGAAACTTTAGGCAGCGTTTTCTTTTAAGGTTTCCCCCCTTATTTATTTGTTGATAAACGGATTTTGCAAATTGCAGTCACTTCCTGATATCGCATGGGGTAAGAGAACCCGAGTGATTTTGGATGTTGGATGCGGGGTTGCAAGTTTTGGGGGGTATCTTTTTGAAAGAGATGTGATTGCAATGTCATTTGCTCCAAAGGACGAACATGAAGCTCAAGTGCAATTTGCCCTTGAAAGGGGTATTCCTGCTATTTCAGCTGTTATGGGTACCAAGAGGCTGCCGTTCCCAAGTAAGATCTTTGATGTTGTTCATTGTGCTCGTTGCAGAGTCCCATGGCACATTGAAGGTGAGTGATACATGATTACATGCAATCTTGT
>JBCNJP010000009.1:8962394-9103078 GCA_039602395.1 Deinandra increscens subsp. villosa | reverse complement strand
TTTTCCCATATATATATATATATATATATATATATATATAGGGGAAGGATCCTGCGAAAACACCCTTTTTTGTGAGAACTACGTAAACAAATCTTAAAACCTACATAACTTTTTCATACGTTAATATTTTTTTTAAAAATTCACAAAATGATGTGTTTTCGCAGGATCCTAACCCTATATATATATATATATATATATATATATATATATATATATATATATATATATATATACACACACATATAGGGGAAGGATCAAATAAAAACAAGATGTTATTGCGAAAACACGAAAACAAATATTAAAACCTCTATAACTTCCTCATACGTTAATATGTTTTAAAAAAAATTGCACCAAAAGTCTTAAAATTATGTCACCTTTAATTTTGGGAAAAAATTAAATATATAAAATTTCGTGATTTTTTTATTATTGCACATGTGCAATGATACGTATTAATTATATTACACATGTGCAATATTAACAAAAAAACATTAATTTTTTTAAATTTTTTTCAAGAATTAAAGATAACAGAATTATAAGATCTATGGTACAATTTTTTTTTATCAAAAATATTAACGTATGAAAAGTTATAGAGGTTTTAATATTATTGCACATCTGCAATAATAATTTTTTATTGCACATGTGCAATAATAATTTTTTTTTAAAAACGTTGATTTTTTTTTAAAATTTTCTCTAGAATTAAAGATAACAGGATTATAAGATTTATAGTGCAATTTTTTATACAAAAATTTAACATATTAAAAAGTTATAAAGGTTTTAATATTATTGCATATGTGCAATAATAATAATAAAAGAAATTATTGCACCTGTGCAATAATAATTTTTAAAAGTATTTTGATTTTTTTAAATTTTTTTCAGAACTAAAGATAACATAATTTTAAGAATTTTGGTGCAATTTTTTTTTAAAAATATTAACGTATGAAAAAGTTATAGAGATTTTAATATTTGTTTTCGTGTTTTCGCAATAAAAGTTGTTTTCACATGATCCTTACCCTATACATATATATATATATATATATATATATATATATATATATATAGGGTAAGGATAATGCGAAAACACTTTTTATTGCGAAAACGCGTAAATACAAATTAAAACCTACATACTTCTTCATACGTTAATGTTTTTTCATAAAATTTGTACCAAAAGTCTTAAAAAGTTGTTATCTTTAATTCTGGAAAAAGTAGAAAAGAATTAACGTTTCGTGATTTTTTCGTGTGCTGCACATGGGCATCACTATCATTAGTACTGCACAAAGACGAATTATCATGCGAAAAAACACTCATTGTGTTAAACTCTTATAAAAAACAATAAAATATATATTGTACTAATGATAGTGGTACATAGTGCACATGTGCAACATAGAATAAAAAATATTATAAAATGTTATTTTTTTGTTCTTTAGATCTAAAAATAACACAACTATAAGATTTAGGGTGCAATGTCTTATTAAAAATATTAATGTATACCACACGTATGAGGTTTTTTTAGGTGTGATGCACATGTGCATCATTAAAAAAAATACAAAAAGTACGAAAAAATAACAGAAATATAAGATATATGGTGCGACTTAGAAAAAATATATTAACTTATGCTAAAAGTATGAGTTTTTTTTTTGCTGCACATGTGCATCACACTAAAAAAACCGAAACGTTAAATTTTTTTTTTTAAATTTCCAGAATTAAAGATAACATAATTCTAAGACTTTTGGTGCATTTTTTTTTAAAAAATATTAACCTATTAAGAAGTTATAGAGGTTTCAATATGTGTTTACGCGTTGTCGCAATATAAACGTGTTTACGCATGATCCTTCCCCTATATATATATTTATATATATATAAATATATATATATATATATATATATATATATATATATATATATATATATAGGGTTAGGTTCAAATGAGAACCAATTGGTTTTGAGAACTTTTAAGAACCATTCTGGACCACTAATTTTCAGGGGGAAGCATTCAAATTCATGGGGGAATTTCCTTATATATAATTTGTGGCTCAGAATGGTTCTTAAAAGTTCTCAAACCCAATTGGTTCTCAAATGATCCTCTCCCTATATATATATATATATATATATATATATATATATATATATAGGGTAAGGATCATGTAAAAACCACATCTTTTTGCGAAAACCTAAAAACTAATACTAAAACCTTCATAACTTTTTCATACGATCATATTTTTTTTATAAAATTTGCATCAAAAACCTTAGAATTATGAGTTCTTTAATTCTGGAAAAAATTAAAAAAAAACTTTAACGTCCCGTCGTTTTTTTATTAGTGCGCATGTGCACTAATAATAAAACTCATACATATAGTATGCGTTAATGTTTTTTTTAGAAAAATCACATCAAATACGTTATAATTTTGTTAGTTTTTCGTGATTTTTTATTAGTGCACATGTGCACTAATAAAAAAGCACTTTATACATGTCGTATACATTAATATTTTAAAAGAGAAATTGCACCATAAATCTTATAATTGTGTTATCTTTAACTCTGAAAATATATTAAATGTTTTAAAAATTTTTAAATTTTATGCTATACATGTGCACTATAATAATAGTTATAGTGCATATGTAGAATTATCATTAGTTCTATGAATATTTTAGTTTTTTTAAATGTTTGTAACCTAAACAATATGTTTTCGCATGACAATTCTCATTTGTGTAGTACTAATGAAAATGGTGCACATGTGCACTAATAATACACATGTGCACTAATTTTTTTTTTCGAAATATCAATTTCTTTTCCAGAATCAAAGATAATAGAATTTTCAGATTTTTGGTGCAAGTTTCATAGAAAAATATTAACGTATGTAAAAGTTATGAAGGTTTTAGTGTTAGTTTTTAGGTTTTCGCAAAAAAAAAAGAGTTTTCGCAGGATCCTTACCCTATATATATATATATATATATATATATATATATATGGGAGAGGATCATTTGAGAACCAATTGGGTTTGAGAACTTTTGAGAACCATTCTGAGCCACAAGTTATATATAAGGAAATCCCCCCCATGAATTTGAATGCTTCCTCCCTGAAAATTAGTGGCTCAGAATGGTTCTCAAAAGTTCTCAAAAGTTCTCAAAAGAAAAAGTTCTTATTTGAACCTAACCCTATATATATATATATATATATATATATATATATATATATATATATGGCATGGGTATTTTGTAACCCCACTTGAATTGTGAAAACATTGAACACACCGTTTTTACATATGTAAATTTTTTTTATCTTTTGGATGGATTCTACATTCATTTTTTATTAGTTTTGGTGTAAGAAAACAAAAACCGCCGAGTGGATTTTTTTTTATAATTTTTATAAAAAAATATAAATCTTTTTTTCATATGTGAATTGGTGTGGGTTTCATTGTGATTTACATATGTATTTCTCGAGAACGGGAATTTTTTTTTATTTTATCCCAATGTTTTTTTAATAAAAACTAACCATTGGATCATCATCATTTTTTAGATCTTGTGCCACATGTGGAACATTCTAATAATTTTTTCGTACTTTTTTCTAAGGGGACATAAGGGTTTTCAGGGTTTTCACAACTCAAGTGGGTTTTCATTTTATCCTTTCCATATATATATGGGAAGGATCATGCGTAAACATGTTTTTATTACATGATGAATAGATGAGGTTGTCGGATGTGTGTTTACATCCGACCATCGCGCATCTAAGTCCTCGGGCAAATAATAATGGTTTTATAGGTGCATGCAAGGCGAGGATCTGGGGAAGATTCGAGCTAAAGGTCAAGAGGACGTGATCGCAAGCCTATAAATATTCAAGATTAGACCTAGAATAGGGATCTTTTTGGATCTTTTCCAATTTACTTGTATCACTATCAGAATCAATACATATTTTCTCTCTCTAAATTCAAATCTCTTTCACTCTTAATTTCTTCTCTCTGATTTGGTGGCAACGGTGTTCCTTTAGGCACTTTTTCCTTTTTCAGTGGCGCCATCCATTAGTTGACTGGATCCTTCGTGATTGAGTGTTGAATTTGACGATGAGTGATTTGAATAAAACTTTTTCGGTTACGGCTTCAAACGAAAAATTGAAGTCGAGTTCGTCTTTTCGGCAGAATTCGGGTTTTTCTGCTGATGAATCGCCACTTAAGACTACTTCGGTCTTCACGACTTCATTTATGGATTCGAAGACGTTAATTCCTGAGAGTACTGATGGATCAAAGAAGTCTGTGGTTAAGGATGTTTCTGATAAACAAGATATGGTTGTTTTCGATAGCGATGTCGGTATGAAGAATACGAAATCACCGGGAAAGGAGGTGGACGATGACGATTTATTGGAGCTGGATGTTGACTTTTTGCGAAGAAATAAGGAATTGTTGATGTTTTTGAAAGAACAACGATCTATGGAAGAAGAAGCTGATGATATGCAAATTCAGCTGGCAAAATTTCAGAATAAACTCCAGAACCGGCGACCGTCCGCGGTAAATGATGATCGGAAAACAGTAAAAGCGGTGGAACCTTCGGTAAAAGGTATGAGGTTTATGTTTTGAAATCATTGATGGTAATGTGTGAAAATTTTATGATAATCGTACAGATCATTGATTTTCTTTACTTACTAAGAATGATTCTTTAGAGTCTTTAATTTTTACAAAACTAAAAGCAAATGTTACTTTTGAAGAAAAGTTTATAATAGTTCACAATTATAAAGTTATGTCAACATTTAGTTCGTTGAAACCATGTCTGTGGTTTGATCCACGTATCGTTGGGGGTTGTTAATTATTTTAAATACTAATAAGATGCAGAGATGGTTATTCCGTATATGCCGGAGTCCATGACATCACAATCAAAGTTTGCCTCGTGGATTGCGGAAGCAACATTTCCTCGCAAATTAAAGATGCCGTCAACGGTGAGTAAGTATGGTGGATTAGCAGATCCGGATGATCATGTGTTTGAATTCTACTCTGCTGCTAGGATAGAAAATTGGGCGGAAGAGACTTGGTGTCATATGTTTGTACAGACTTTCACTGGTATAGCCAGGGTTTGGTTTGATGCGCTTCCGGTTGGTGGAATTGTTAGTTTTGAGGATTTAAAGGGAAAGTTTTTGAGGCAGTTTAGTCAGCAGAAAAAATGCACAAGAGATCCGACAGAAATACATAATATCCGGCGTAGGGATCAAGAGTCAATTGAAGACTTTATAGGTCGTTTTAATTGAGAAAGCATGAAAATATCTGGTGCAGGCGACCAGTTGCGTATTTCTGGGTTTTGTCATGGAGTTAGATGTGCTCAGTTGGTCGAGAAATTGCATGAGGATCTTCCGAAGTCTATGGAAGTTTTGATGGATAAGGCTAAGGCTTATGTTAGGGGGAAAAATGCGTGTGGAAGTTTTACTCAAACAGAAGGTCGTAATTTGGTTCCTCGGGGCGGATATGTGGGGACAGGTCAGGTTAACAGAAGGTATGCGGGTCCAATAAGAAGTAATATGGGGAATTTTCAAAATAAGTGGGTTCGACCCGTAGTTGCTAGGGCAGGATATGCTGGAGCTCAGTCAAGAAATGGTTATGTTTCAACTCGGCATGATAAATTTGTGGAACTTATTAAAACTCCAAGTGAAATTTTGTCGACTGAGCGTGTTCAATTTCAGGCTCCTCCAAAAATAAAAGCTCCTCTTATGAAGAATCTCGACAAGTATTGTGATTTTCATCAAGATAGGGGTCACACGACCGATGCATGTTGGGCATTAAAGAAGGAGATTGATAAAGCAGTAAGATCTGGTAAGTTGGGACATTTAGTAAAGGTTCTAAAAGGGGTTACTGAGCCAACTAAGGTGATTAATATGGTTGGGGTAAAGCGTCATCAGTTGGAAAAGTTTCAAAAGAAAAAAATAAGTAAGCAGGATGATTGGCAATATCAAGAAATTACTTTTCCTCCACTTCTAAGGCAAATGGCAAGAGAGGAACCTGTGGTGGTAGCTGCTATGATAGCAACTTACGAAGTTAAAAGGGTTTATGTGGATTGTGGAAGTGCGGTTGATATAATGTATGAACAATGTTTCAGAAAAATGGGGGTAGAGGTGCAACAAAAGTTGGTACCATCAAGGGTTCCTTTAATGGGATTTTCGGGGGAAATGGTTAGACCTCTGGGAAAAATTACTCTGCCAATGGTTATAGGAGTGGGGGAGCAGATTCGGGCTTTGGAAGTTACGTTCCTGGTAGTCAGTGCTGCATCCTCTCATAATGTTATTTTGGGGCGGCCAGTTCTGAGTCAATTGGGGGCGGTAATATCGGTAACTCATGGGATGATAAGATTTCCAACACCAAGGGGAGTTGCATCCTTAGCTTCTGATGGGTGTTTACAGGTGTGTGCTGTTCGGTTACCGGAAACGCAAAAAGAAGATAGGGAAGCTATTATGAAAATGGATAAGTGGGCAATTAACCCAAGGTATCCAGATCAGCAGTTGCAAATTGGAGACCGTTTGACAGGGAATGCAAGGGAAAAATTATATGATTTGTTAACTAAAAGTGTGGATGTTTTTGCGTGGGAACCTTCTGATATGACTGGAGTACCGAGGCATTTGTCAGAACACAAGTTGGCTTTGTATCCAGGAAGTGTTCCGTACCAGCAACGGAAGAGAGGAATGGATAATGAACGGGCGCAAGTTGTAAAGGCGGAAGTAGATAAGTTGTTAGAAGCAAACATTTTGAGAGAAATACAATTTTCGGATTGGGTATCGAATCCCGTGTTGGTCAAAAAGCCAGACGACTCCTGGAGGATGTGTATTGATTTTAAAAATGTAAATAATGTATGCCCAAAGGACTGTTATCCATTGCCAGAGATTGATTGGAAGGTAGATTCGGTTACAGGATTTAAGTGGAAATGCTTTTTGGATGCGTATAAAGGTTACCATCAGATACAGATGGCCGTAGAGGATGAGGATAAAACCACTTTCATCACAAGGGAAGGGTTGTTTTGTTATACCAAGATGCCTTTCGGGTTGAAAAACGCAGGGGCAACTTATCAAAGGTTAATGGATAAAACTTTTCGAGATCAGGTAGGAAGAAATCTGGAGGCGTATGTTGATGACATTGTGATTAAAAGTAGGGAGGAGGATAGTATGTTCAGGGACATTGAGGAAACATTTGCAAAGTTGCGAAGTATAAATATGAAATTGAATCCAAAGAAATGTTCTTTTGGTATGCAAAGTGGAAAGTTTCTGGGGATGATGGTATCTAATGAAGGGATACGTGCTTGTCCAAAAAAGGTGGAAGCAGTATTACAGATGGGGTCGCCAACCTCGATAAAAGATGTTCAGGTTTTGAATGGAAGATTAGTTGCATTACATAGATTCGTTGCTAAGGCGGCTGAGAGGTCATTACCTTTCATGAAAGTTTTAAAAGAATGTTTGGGGAAAGAAAATTTTCAATGGACGCAAGAAGCGGAAGATGCATTTGCAGAATTGAAAAAGGTGTTGACCGAATTGCCAACTTTAACAGCCCCAACTGTAGGGGAGACACTGCAAATGTATATAGCGGCAACTATAGGATCTGTGAGTGCAGTATTGATAGCAGAAAGAGAACAAGGTCAGATGCCAGTTTACTATGTAAGTAAGGTACTGAAAGATTATGAACAAAGATATGCCCCGATGGAAAGGTTGGTACTTGCATTAATTGTGGCTACAAGGCGTCTGCGAAGATACTTTCAGGCACATTGTGTGGAAGTATTGACATCTTATCCAATAAATCAGGTGTTGCGGAAACCAGAAATGTCTGGAAGAATGGTTAAATGGGCTGTGGAGTTGGGTCAATTTGACATACAGTTTAAGTCACGAGTTGCCGTTAAAGGTCAGGTGGTTGCTGATTTTTTAGCTGAGATGCCCGTAAGTCCGGAAGAATCAACAGTTGTGTTGGATGTGGAAAAGGTTTTGTCATGGAAATTATTTACAGATGGTTCGACCGGAAGTGAAGGGGCAGGGGCAGGTAAGATTTTCTTAAGTTTCTTTGTATGAAATAAGGGGTTTATTTTTATCTTTTACATATTAAACAAGACATCAATAATAGACTTTAACTCTGTTGTATTGTAAGTTACAGGTATCTTAGTTATAAGTCCAGATGGAGATGAAATGACTTATGCTATAAGGTTTAATTTTGGAGTTTCAAATAACGAGGCTGAGTATGAGGCTGTGTTGGCAGGTTACTTGGGAATTAAAATAGGAAAATTTATTATTCTTTATTTAACTTTTTCAGTATTACGTATTTACAAGTTTTTGCCAAACAGGGTTAAGGATGATGAAGATGTTAGAGGCGCATGAGGTGCAAGTATGTACTGACTCACTATTAGTGGTAAAGCACATCAGTGGAGATTATGAAACCAAAAGTGCTGCGATGGCACTATATTTGGATCAAGTCAAGATTCTGATGAAGGAGTTTAATAAATGCGAGGTTACACATGTGACTCGAAGTAAAAACAAAAAAGCCGATGTTTTAAGCAAGTTAGCCTCCACATCTTTTAAACACTTGGGAAAGGAAATAAGAGTTGAAGTGTTAGATGCCCCCTCAATATTAAAGAAGCAAGTATCGGATGTGGCAATGGCTGAACCAGCCTGGTATGCGCCAATATATGAGTATTTAATTTCAGGACAGTTGCCGGAAGGGAAAGAGGAGGCTAGAAAGGTAAAGGTTAAGTCTTTGCAATATCAGATTCAGGAGGGGATGTTATACAGAAGGACGTATGTGGGACCTTTGTTGAAGTGTTTAACTGAGGAAGAGGCTGTCTATGTAATTAGTGAGGTTCATAAAGGAATATGTGGTAATCATATGGGCCCTCGAATGGTGGTTAATAAGCTGATCTTGTTAGGGTATTACTGGCCTAACATGCATAAGTTTGCTAATGATATACTTAAAAGATGCGATGAGTGTCAAAGATTCGCCCCAGTTAGTTTGAAAGCCAAACACGAAATGGTGCCAATAGTGTCTGCCTGGCCATTCCAAAAGTGGGGTATTGATATTGTAGGACCATTTCCTGAAGCTGCAGGAAGGGTAAAATTTTTAATTGTGGCTGTGGATTATTTTACTAAATGGGTGGAAGCAAAAGCAGTTGCGAACATTACTGGGGCACAAGTTAAAAAGTTCGTTTGGGAATACATTATATGTAGATTTGGTTTACCATTATACATCATTTCCGACAATGGCAAGCAGTTTGCAGATAATCCCTTTAGGGAATGGTGTGAGGAGTTGGCTATAACTCAAATTTTTGCATCTGTGGCATACCCTCAAGCCAATGGGCAAGTGGAGCGAGTTAACCGAAGTTTAGTTGAGGGCATCAAAACGAGATTAGGAAAGGCAGGCGGCGGATGGGTTGATGAGCTGGCGCATGTGCTCTGGGCCTATCGAACAATGCCGAAAACAGCTAATGGTGAGACACCTTTTAGTTTAACATATGGGTCAGAAGCAGTGATACCAGCAGAAGTTGGAGTACCAACTCGAAGAATGCTTGAACAAGGGAATAATGATGATTTGATAAGGGAAAATTTGGATATGTTGGAAGAGCGACGGGAAGTTGCGGCAATTAGAGAGGGGAAGTATAAAGCAAAAATGGAAAAGTATTACAATGCTCATGCAAAAATTTATTACTTTAAGGAAGGGGACTTGGTATTGCGTAACAATGATGTTAGCAAGGTTTTGAAACTTGGAAAGTTAACACCTCAGTGGGAAGGACCGTATAAAATTTCGGAAGTTTTAGGTAAGGGATCTTACGTGCTGGAAGATGGGGATGGAAAGGTTTTGCCTAGGTCATGGAATGGCATTCACTTGCGGAAATACCATGTGTAGATGGTTCATGTGAAAAATTCTACAGAGGCAAATCTTTGTTCTTATATTTCTTCTATAGTACTAGTGAATATGATAAAGAAGACTTTGTACAATTTGAGTATGGCTCAATGTTAATAACAGAAACTCATTGTTTTGTGCAAAATGAGTTAACACTTTTCATGTGTGAATGTGCTATGTGCAAATTCTTATGGTATTGAATATGTTTCGATCAAACGGCTTGAATATGTTTTAAGCAAGGAAATTAGATATGTTCTAATTTTAACAAGTTGAATATGCTTTGACTAAACAAATGGATATGTTCCAAATTGTTATAACAAGTATAATGTGAACAAAGTTAGTATGGCCTAACTGAAGTTAAGAAGATATGCTTCGTTTTAAGGATTGGATATGTTCCAATATGATAAAGTCAATTTGACATAATTAATGTTATTATGCTTATGGAGCATATTTAGTGAGATAACAAGTTTTTCTTTTTATAACAATCTTTCTATTTGCATGCCTGATCAAACATGCAAATACGATAGTTATAAAAAAAAAATATATAATATAAAAAAAAAAGAAGAAGAAGGGAAAATGTATAGAGCAAATATGTTAAACAAAAGCATGCAGTCATTCAAATATGCAGATAACGAACAAGGTTCAAAAGCCTTACACATGCAGGCATCAAAAAATCATCCACATACAAGTGGGTATTGTTGCAAGAAACTAAATGTCTTTTCAAAAAGCATAAGGAGGATAAAAGATGCTGGGTAATCAAACAGAACCGGACGGTGTAGGATGTGAGTCGGTTGTAGATCCAGGTTTGTCAGCCTGGGGAGGTGGTTCATCGCCAAGAACAGCATCTTTGATTGCTTGAAGAGGAGCATTGTGTAGATCCGACAGTTGCTTCAGAAAGGGAATATGCAGACGTTTAAAAGCTTCGGTGGCTTCTGAAAGCTTCTTGTTAGCATTTCTGTCGAATTCTTTCGTTGACAGCATAGAAGAAGCGGGCATATTTGCATACTGAAAGCCGAGAATTAGACCTTCATTCACGCCGCATGCATTCATAGCATTATTAATGTTCCCGACAGCAGATATCATGTCCGGATCTTTGAACAATTTTCTCACAACTGCATCGACACCTTCCTTTAATAACCAGGATCTGTCATTTTCCAGAACTTGCTTTTCTTCGGTTAGTACTTTCACCTTCATCTCAAGAGCTTTTTGTCTTTCTTCAAATTCATGTTGCTGCTGGCTCAATTTTTCCTTTAAAAGAAATGCTTCTGGAAGGACGGAAAAAGTTACACAAATAGAGTCACGGAAAAGTTAGGAATACACCAAGGCAGAATTTTATGTAGGAAAAGACTTTACCATTAGAAATTGTTTGCTTTTGCTCAGTGAGCAATTGCTTTTCTTGCAGCAAAGTTTCTGTCTCTGATAGGGTGTCAGAATTCTTCTTCTCAAGAATCATTTGTTGTTTCTTCAGCATATCAATCATTGACCGGGCCTCGTTCAGTGCGAGTTCCGCCATAATTCTCTTCTGAGTAGCATCATTTTTTGCTTTCGCAAGTGCAACTTTTTCTTTCTCTAAACCCTGTATTTTGTTCTGCATAACCGGGTTTTGCATCTGGGAGATTTCACTCGACAAGTTGGCGTTCTCGGCCCTAATCCAACGATTGTACAGCTCAGGAATGATAGATTGACTCTCAGCATGAATAGCAGTAATGCGAGCGGCAAGAACAGATGGAGGAAGACTTTGAAGAAATTTTACATCATTTGGGGTGGAGCAATGCAAAAACATGTTCTTTGCTGTGGCAGAATCTGTAACAGTATCTTTGTTACTGATATTCCAGCTAGGAAGAAATAACTCTCCCAAGTTATACCCAGCAGTTCTTCTTGTCTTGACCAATGCAAGTTCATTCTTTAGCCATTCAACCTCATTTTGGGAAGATGGAAGGAATGTAGAAATGTTGGAGCTCGAAGTGTTCGGATTGGTAGGCGTAAGAGCTTGAGAGGGATTAACTTGGGCAGGAGGAATGATGGGGCGATCGGAGGTAAGGATGAAAGAAGGATTCTTTTCAGTTATTTCCAAGGTGGCTGGTGGGGATGTGGAAAAATAATCATTTATAGTGATGTCATCATTGGTGATCATGTGAGATAAGCTAGATGGACTAAGTGGAGAATCTTTGAGCATTTCAAAGTTAAAGCTGGCACTTTCAGGTGGTGAAGAAACATCCGCAAGTCGGCTCATTTGAGTTTCGCTTGTGGGGGGACTGTCATTGATATTCGATGAGGTATGTTGAACATTATGCCTTGGAGAGCGACGAGGGATGGGATCCTCTTTTAAGTCCTTTTGATTGAGCTTCTCACCTTGGGTAACTGTAGATGAAACATCAGCATCTGTCGATTTTTCGGTTCTTTTCAGGGGCTCCTTCTTGCTCTTCTTGTTCACAGGAACCTCATCTTTCTTGGGAGACTCATGGTGACCTCTAGCAGTGTGCTTCTTTCTCTTGGTAGTTGCTATGGGGGGATTCTGTGCTGATTCATTTTCTTGAATTTTGGGTTGCTTTACTTCAGGGATAATTACATTGCTGGAAGTGGCACCGGTTTGGTCGGTAACAGGAGTTGCCATGGTGGGATCTTTCGCTGACTCAAAAGTTAGGGAAGAAAAATCTCGGAGCTTCAATACACCAGACAGGTCCATTTCTGATAAAGGAATGTAACAGTTAGTTAGTTGATGGATTGTGTTGGTTTTTGTAAAGTAAAAACGGAATAACAAAATAAGCAAAAAATAAAGACATAAGGTAAAACACTCACTAGCGCCTTCGTTAAAGAGGGAAGGTCGCAAGTGAGGAACATGCCAGTTTGTGCTAATTTGAGCGGCAACCAGAATGCCTTCAGGGAGTTTACGAACCGGAAAAGAAAGTTCACTTATGCGAGAAAAATGCTTTTGATTAACAGTTTCCTTTTTTGGGGCATCATCACGAATGGCAAACTTAGGATCACGCCAGGTCATGGTTGTGGGGACGCATGTGTGATCAAGATAAAAAAACTGATTTTTCCATAAGCGGTTTGCGGGGGGTTTGCTGCTGCAAATGGGATTCAGGTCTCGCCTTTTCTCAAAGGTGTACCAGTTTCCGGCCATAGTAAGACGGTAAAAAGCACGAAACAAGGTAACATTAGGAGGAATTTCTAAGGCTCGGCACGCTAGTTCAAAATGGTTTAAAATAGACAGACCCGGCGGGTTGCACTGGGTAATGTGAATTCCGAAATAATCCAAGGTTTTAAAAAGGAACGAGGTAAAGGGAATTCTGTAATTGGCTTGTTTGAAGAAATCAAAGTACAACCCAATTTTGTTTGCTGGGAAAGGGTAAATAGGTTTTCCGGCAGAAGGTAAAATAGGGTTAAGGTCCAAAGGAATTTGAAATTCTTCGACAAATGCATCAAGATCTTCTTGGGAAATCGAGCAAAATGATATACTCAGGTTGTGTTTTGTTGGAATTTTTTCGATTTTAGGGTTTTCGGGTTTCATTGCAGGTTTTGAAGAATCGGTTTTTAAAACTGATTCAAGGCTAGAAGATTTGGATGATGATGACATAATGCAAGTTTGAAAGGAATAGATGGAAGAAAGAAAGTTGTTACAAAAAAAAAAGGGGGAGAACTAACCTGGTAATGGTGAAGAAGATGAAGTCGAAAATTTTGGAGTAAATGGGGAGGAGTTAAGGCGGAGTAAAATTGAGAGTAAAAAGAAGTTATCAGAATTAAGTAAGCGCTTTTATAGCGAAACTTTCCTGAAAAGATAGATGTGACATAAAGTATAAAATGGTTGTACTGTACAAGCGCATATAGCATGATGTCGAATGTGTGAAGATGAACCGTCAAAAGTAAAAGATAAGATTTCAAATTTTCAAATTTTATCTCTTTTAGAACGTTAAAGTCTATTAATCCTAACATTATACTTAATAGACTTGGGGACTTGATGAATAGATGAGGTTGTCGGATGTGTGTTTACATCCGACCATCGCGCATCTAAGTCCTCGGGCAAATAATAATGGTTTTATAGGTGCATGCAAGGCGAGGATCTGGGGAAGATTCGAGCTAAAGGTCAAGAGGACGTGATCACAAGCCTATAAATATTCAAGATTAGACCTAGAATAGGGATCTTTTTGGATCTTTTCCAATTTACTTGTATCACTATCAGAATCAATACATATTTTCTCTCTCTAAATTCAAATCTCTTTCACTCTTAATTTCTTCTCTCTGATTTGGTGGCAAAGGTGTTCCTTTAGGCACTTTTTCCTTTTTCATTACATAAACATGAAAACGACTTAAGTGGAGGGTAAAATTGTAACCTTACAATATTTATTTATTAGGTTTAATAACTTAATTCAATTCGTTCACGCTTCACAAACCCCGCCGTTACTCTGCCGTGTCCCTCCGTCGATCCTTCCTGTCGATCTGATTTGGCCATTCGGAAGAACACAATCTCCGGTCGCAATTAAAAGGTAACAATAATTTGTCCGCGTTATTCATGTATAATCATAACTCGCCACCATCCTATACTTATTTTTTCCCCAATTCTGCAAATTTAACATATGATACATGTTTTGTGATTAGGGTTGGACAACACCGAAGGAATCGAGTGTACTGATGAGCAAAATCCACTCGAATCAGACGTGTTTGTTGACGTAGACTCTAAATTTAACATAAACTTCATAGACTCTCACAACCTTCTAGCTCAAAATGCAGAATTGAGTTCATCTGCCGTTTAATCGTCTACGTCTGTGCGTTGAGCATCCAAACCAGAACTGGATATGGCCTTTTTTGGTGTTGAACACCACGGTATATCGTTTTACTTATTTTATTTTAGTACCGGACATATGCATGATGGTTATATATGCATATACAACCTCTCTTGTTATGTATTACTCATTGTTTTAACTTAGTATGTTATAAACATCGCGTGGCATACTTGGTTTTTTTTATTTTTTTCTTTATATTCAATCGTCTAGCAGATATATGTGTATCATATATATTTTATGTTCACATTCTAAAATACCTCAAGACTGTTTATATCAGCTGTATGAGTGAGTATACTTCCACACTTGTAAAATTATGTCTCGGATTACTAAATTCTACTTTAGTGCACGTGTGCATCATAAGTCATTAGGATGCGTCTTTAAACTGTTTTCTGTTATGTCAGTCAAGAAGTATCATTTTAACCGGACAAACTAAAAATAAGTACTCACCAAACAAACTAAAAATAAGTACTCACCATATATAATAGAAACACCGTCTTCCCCTCCTAAAATGACCTTGAAGAAACAACCAAAAAAAATGATAGAACACGTCAAGGTCATAGAAGCACACGTTAAAAGAATATGGGCGGAAGAATGTGAAGCACGGGAACGTGTAAACCAGGAAGTCATCCTAGAAGAGGAACAGCTTTGGCTCCCTTCAAGCGATGGGATGCTATCCAAGAAGAACAAGCGAACAACCAGCACATCAAGCTGCAACTCAGAGGAAACGAGTTATCTATGGAGGTAAAGTGCGCACTCCAACATCCCTCTCAGGACGACGCTCCTTGGCACTCATAAGAAGATGATGTAATCCCCTGGAGAACTTAAAAGAGGAGGATCGGCCTCCTGAAGAAACCCCTTTGGAGTCCATGATGCATATGATATATATATATATATATATATATATATATATATATATATATATATAATGAGCAAAATGAGTTTTAAATTTATAAACCTAACTCATCTTATTACTACGCATGCATATATAGGAAAACGGACCTATCGTATGGTACCACTAAAGAATGACTCAGGGTCGACCTAAAGAAGCAATGGTGTAATCATACTAAACCTAGCTAACATCATTAGGATTCTGTCACAATTCCTAATGACTAGTTATAAATGAATATATATATATATGCAAAATGAGTTTTAAATTTATAAACCTAACTCACCTTATTACTACGCATGCATATATAGGAAAACGAACCTATCGTATGGTACCACTAAAGAATGACTCGGGGTCGACCTAAAGAAGCAATGGTGTAATCATACTAAACCTAGCTAACATCATTAGGATTCTGTCACAATTCCTAATGACTACTTATAAATGAAATAAGGTATAAATTATTTAAAATGAAAGTAGATATAAAAACAGATAAACGAGAACATAATTATTAAAGCAGATATCATCTAAGACTGATCACTACTTCAGCATTACCCAAACCTGACATTGACGTTTCGTAACTTAACTGTCTAAAGGAAACAGGGTTGCTAGACAATGATTTTACAATTATAATCACAGCCATAATGAAGTATCCACGAATTAGTGTCATAGTTATAAGGCACTAAACACATGACCACCTAGGATCATAGACCAATCCTATTGTAACTAATCAAGATGGACTAACATAATATAACCCATTCACATACCATCACATATGAACTACACCTAGTCACTTCACTAATTCAGTTAATCCAAGACATGGAAGCTAAGGTTCATGACTAACTATAGAGACGTACTTCAACCAAAATGGACTATTGAACATGCACTATCACCATTTCCTATCTAGGCTCGTTAGAGTTCCTAAACACATATTGGAATCGTCAGATAACAACTAAGAAATAGCATTGATGAATCAAAAATCAGAATACGTCTATCCTACTGATCAAACCAAATACTATTAGGAATGGATCAAACACAACATTCAACAACTCATTTCTGATATGCAAAAGGAACTATAAACATTATACTCAAATCATTATGTCACACGATAGATCAACGTCAAATCATAGGTAAATACTGAAATAGATCGCATTGTCTTAGACAATATCAAGAGAGTTAGCCTCTCATCATAGCTATAGTAACTATTACAGTAGAAATATAAGTAAACATCATAATTAAAGCAAAACGAGGGTAAACAATGGTGAAATCTTTGACTGCAACGATTACACGAATGATGTAGCACCTTGCTACAACTTCAATGGCTTCAATCTTCAACTTCAGAATTGTGAACTGCTCCTTGAATACGTAAACATTCGTATCTAGTCTCTAAAGCTTCAAACGAGTGAAATAGATAGGTATTTATAGTGTTCATTTAGTGTTTCAAAAACTGGGCGTAACAAGTCATTTTCTAGAAATGGGTCATGAGCACCGCCATAAATCTACGATTTAGGGTTTCTGGAGATGATCTCGTAACGGCCCCAGATAGTGAAAACGGGCCGTGACGTGGAGAATAAGTCAAATCTCCGAATCTTGTGCAATTTCTTCTCAAAACCTCTAAAAATTCGTAATTGTCACTTTGGCCCCCTCTAGTTACCTGTTTATGACAATTCATAGAAAACAATGGTAAAATTAACCAAAGTAACACATAAACTACCCACAAGTGCGGGTGTTTAACTAATAAAAAGATGTTACTTTAAAGCACATCAACCCCCCCCCCCCACTTAGACTCTGCTCGCCCCTGAGCAAACCTCTAACTACAACATTACCTTCCCTAATAAAGCTTTTGGAATGAAGTGATAGTTGATGGTTACAACTCTAAACGGTTAGACACACAAAGGCATAACTAGTCACATATGTTTGCATTCTCAGAATAGACTAAACAAAATAAGTTTAAGAAGTGAAAAGCATGGACAACAAACACTGGACTTCTTTCTTAGGATTATTCCTTAACAATCAACCAGACTATTTCACAATGTACACTCCACTCAGGCTTTATATATGTATAACTAGTAAATAATGGACTAGACTTTTATAGTGCTCTTGATTTGCTCAACATGGACTTTCCTTACCATAGGCTTGATAAATGATTGTAATTTAACTAACATCCTCAACTAATTTACAAATCAAGCGGACTTTGGCTAAGGTTGTAGTTGGTTAAGGGAATGGAATTGGATAAAAGGGTATAAAATTGGGTGCACAAGTTCTGGTATCTATATATGAAGCTATAACTTAAATAATCGAAGAAAGAATTAGTAAACTCATAGATTCTCTTCTAACATAAGTACATAGAAAAAAACATCAACGTCATCGGCATATCATGTCTTTTAGAAAGTATTTCTACCTTTTGTCGGGATTATTCCACTAAGATACTAAACCAGATAGATTCCCGAAAATAATGGGTATAAATGAAAAATAGGCTAAAGCTAAGGGTTAAATGGGGCACTCAGATGAAAAGGATAACTAGACTCAACAGGGGTAGACTAAGGGTAATTTAGGTAATCGACATAGAATTAGATATGAGAATAACTTGAAGGTTTAAACAGAAAAAAGTTATCTTAGGGTTTGCCTCTATCATATTTGCTTATTTCACAAGTTGTAGTCTCGTAACGTATACAGATGTCAAGTTCTAGAAGTAGGCCACATGTGGCACACTCTATTGTTATTCAAGAATAAAACCCAAGCTCCTAGTGAGTAGAAAACTTGTTTAAGGCTTAAAAAATTTCACCATGGAAACGGAATTGAAAAAGGGCTTAAGTTTGGTTGATTATCTAGGCTTCCTCCCTCATACACACACACTGGAATTTTTGTCTAAGTTTTATAAGGTCTAATCTATCCTAATAAGCAACTTAGGACTTGATCATGCATAAGGGTCTAAAATACATGCCTAGATTTGTATAGTAATTAATAGAAGGTGGAAAAATCTTTGGTTTGGTCCAGCATACAGAGTTAAGAAGTTTACTTAAGATTTGCAAAATTAGTTGATAGCTTAAGTTTTAGCAGTGACAAAAGTTAAGCATGCAAAAATTTGAAATTTTTTGACAAACTTTGACCAAATAAACAATAAAACATGCAAACTATAGGTGAGTCTCGCATCCCCCCACTTAAAATCGTACATTGTCCTCAATGTACTTGAGAACACTGCAAAACATAAGTCAAAAGGAAAAGAAAAGACGAGCCTAACTGCTAGCGGAATGTAGATAATAGCTTTCTTCATTAACTCCAATGGTTGACTTCTCATTCGTTTGCGTACCAGTTCCTCTGCCTTGCATTGATGCTAATTACAAGACTTAGAAAAAAGAAAAACATCACACGCAACAAAAAAAATAAAAGTATTACCCAAAATATAAATAAAATGAAAGTAAACAGTCCATCCATTCAATCCATAATAATTATTATGCCATAGTCAATAGATGTCAAAATAAACAATCAAAAACAAAGTGACAATTGAAGTCTAAATAATGAGATAGATAAATAATAAAGATAAATAGATAGCATAGGCGAGATCCTTAAGCAACTTTAGTGTTTAATTCTTCCGAGGAAGAGATCTCACCGAAAGCATCTTGCAGAGTGTCCAACTCATGTTGCTGTATCCTATCTATCATCACCTTTGCACCGATCTTGTCTATCTTCAGTTGAAGCTTGTGAGTAACGCGGGTGAGAAACTTGATCCGTTTTAGTATCTCGCCCTCCATGAGTGTAAGTCGACCAAACATGATGTTGAAGGTTGGCATGGCCTCAACTTGCTTCTGCTTGCATATAATTTCATCACCATGTTTCATAGGCCTAGCCCGATTCATCTGAGAGGAGCTAGCTTCGTTGTTACAATTCTCCACAAGTGCGGCTTCAGTCATTGGACGCTTGTCGGACATCTAACAGAAAAACAACAAATAGATAAAAATATACCGGATTGAATTTTAAGTGCATAACAACCCGTTACCGGGTAGCGAGGCGTTAAGCAATTCATTGTAAAGGATTCGTAACTAGCCGTTAAGGCTAATTTAAAAAAAAGTTCGAATTTTTCAAAACTGACGAGTTTGGTGTGGTCAATAAATTAGCAGGTTAAGCGCGAATTGGGGATGAGAACTTGTTTCCATCCCTACACTTAATCATTTACAACGATCAAGGTAAAATTTTGAAAAGATTAAATGTGTTGATCGAATTATTAATGGAGAGGAGAGTGTGGGAGGGATAAAGAAACATCCCAGCCCTCAAGAATAAAAGAGAAATTTGCTGAAGTGATAACCGAATCGTACCTTTCTTGGATTTAATGTTAAACAATGAAAGAATAGTGAATTTTTCTCCTCAGATCGATCAACATCGCCCTAGGAATTGGCAGTGCAACTTAGGGTTTGTAAAGAGTTACAAAAATACGAAGAAAGGGAAATGTCATCTGACATAGTCAACTGAAATGATGGAATTCGGATAGAACCTAAAAAATTTGAGCACATGAAAGAAAATGAAAATGTAAAAGAAATGAAACAAATTGGGTTGCCTCCCAAGAAGCGCTTAATTTTTATAGGGTCTTCATCCAGAGCCACCTTCACCTAGGTTTTTGAAAGGTAAAGGCTTGAACTCACCTCCTCGTCGGGTAGTTCAATCTTAGGATTTTTGATATCAAGGAATGGATTGATAAGTTAGGGAACGAGCAAGATAGGAATTGGCATTATCTACTCGGAAATGATTCCTTGAGATATCACAGTCAGATTCAAGGAAGGTAGCAAGTCTTTTGGGATTTCAGATTGCATATAGCATACGAGCTCCCCCTTTTCTTTGAAAATCAACGCCTTTATATGTGTCTTAGTTAGCGCGATTGAAACTTCCTCATCACCACTTCTAAGGGTGATATGACCCATGTCCATGCCGATTAGCGTTTTGGCAGTAGCCAAAAACGGGCGTCCTAGAATCAAAGGGTGATTGTTATTAACTGGGACGTCAAGGACAATGAAGTCGATTGGGAATTCGAGATTCAACTTACTAGCTGCAGAAGACCTAGTTCAAGCTTTTTATAGATAGAGTATGACATTATACTAATGCTCGAACCTAAATCTGCCAACGCATCTACGGGTGGTGAAGAACCTAACCCACAGGGAATGATAAAGCTACCCGGATCCTTCTGTTTGTCCGGTAGTTCAGGAGTTATCTTGGCCGAAGTGACCACGGATGGTTTGTTATGTTTATAGAATAGGAAGTTGAGATAGGACTTGATTAGAACATAGCCTTCATAATATAGCGATATGCCTTCTCCATTAGCTTCGCGTTTAAGATGAGGTCGAGAAATTGTTGATACTTTTGCTCCTCCTCTATATCCTCCTTGTGATCTTCATAGTATTCCTCCACCTGTTGCTTCTAAAGCACACAAGATTGATCTCGCAGCTGGACACGACTTCTCAAGTAGATCTTCCTCCTCTTTAACTACGGTGATCATTTTGACACTGGCGTTAAGGCTTACCTTTGTGTTTCTAGGCAACTCTCCTTTATTCCTTTCAGATAGGAGGTTGGCTATCTTTCCTAAGTGTCTTTACATGTTTGGAATACTGGCATGCTGATTCTTGATATTAGTATCATGCTTATTATCAGCATTAACCAGATTCTGGACTAACCTCTCAAGTTTGTCCAATTTCGATGACTTCCCTTGATCGAGGTGAGGCGGTTGGTAGGGTTAGTTGGAATTAGAATTTGAGTTTTGCTAGGAGCTACCAGGTTAATTTCTGTTGTCAAAGTTGTAAGGTTGGCGATTAGATTGGTATGACGGACAACAATAGAAATTGTGTGCGAGTCAACCTGTTCAGTGAGAGTAGTTGCGAAAACTAGACACTTATCAAAGGTATGTGCAATACCGTAGGCATCACAACCATTGGATTTGGTGGTCAGACGATTCACTTGTGTAGCAACCCCTTGTACCTTTTAAATAGAACATGATGGCGTTCAGTTCCAGAGCACCATCCATATTATGATGTGGACATTTGCGTAGCAGCCCCTTATACCTTTCCCATGCCTCGTGTAGGCCTTCCCCTTATCCTAGGAAAATGTAGTGATATTCTTGCGAAGACGAGTGGTTTTGGATAGAGGAAAGAATTTGACTAAGAATTTCTCAGCCAGTTGATCCCACGTGGTAATGGAACCTGCTGGTAGAGTCTTAAGCCAAGTCTTGGCACTACAAGCCAGAGTGAATGGAAGAGATGGAGTAAAACAACATCGTTGTTGAGACCGTCGAGTTTGATCGTATCGCACATTTCAAGGAATGTGTCAATATGTGAGTGAGGACACTCGTCTGCTAGACCGTGGAATTGCGAAGCATTCTGGAACATCTGGATGACACCAGGCATGATCTCGAAATGACCTAAGACAGTGGGTCGCGTAATGTTTGATTGACCTCCCTTGAGTGCTGGCTTCGCGTAATAAGCGATTGTGCGCTGTGCTACATCTCCCATCCTCCTTGCTTGATGAATGTAACGTTCAGGGTCTTCGAAGGGTTGGATCAGAATTGGGCGATTGGCACGAGTAGAAATAGCAGAATATTTTTTTTTGGATTCTTAGACTTCTTTGATTTTTTTTTTTTGGTTTTCTGAAATGTAACATCCCAAGATTCAGGTAAATACTTAATTGATAGTTAATATAAAAACTATGCTTATTTTACATGTTTAACAAGTTAAAATATTAGGGATACATATTTATGTGTTATATGTACTATATATGAGTTATATGTATATATGCATAATGATATACGTGAATACATAGTTGCAAAGTTAAGAAATAAATAAATACGTGATAATATACGTGATTACAATCATCCTTTTACGTATCCTGAGAGTTAGAAATAATTAGGAATATATCCTAATGTGTTTAAAGGCTTAATATGATAATATATTAAGAGTATTAGGGTTAGAATGGCATTATACCAAAGACTAGGGGCTGAAAATAAAAAATGTGGCTGTGAGACGGCTCGCGTATCGCGAGCGACAACAGGAAATCCTGCGCGATACGCGACGGGTTGCAGAGTCGGAAAAAATCGAGTTTATCTCAAATAGCCGCCATTTTGGACCCCTATACGTGTTGATTTTGATCCTTAGTCACCTCCTAACGTGTCTAGTTAACACCATATACTATATATAGGAGCCTTAGTTCACCAGAATCCGTTGCTAATTCATGAATCAAAGCTTAGAAAACCCTATAACACCCAAGAACATTCACTACTCGAATTTCATTGATCCAGGAGGTATTAGAAACTAATTTTCTGCATTCAAGCTTCATTTGGTATGTGTTACAAAATTCGTCAATCAATTTTGTGATTCATAACACCTAGATATGCGTTTTAGAAATAATCCGAAATTAGGGTTCTTGAGCATGATTCTTCAAAATTGAGAAATCTATTTGAAATTAAGGTCTGATTTTTGGTATGTAATCTTAAAATAACATGTTTTAAGAAATCCCCAAGTTATTTTTATGATTTTAAAAGGTTTGGTATGATTTTGAGAAGCGGGCCAAAATCAAGGTTTTCTAGACGTTGTTTTGCTAAAATTGAATGATCGAGATTGAATTAAGGTCCCATCTTTTGAAGTATATCATAATATGATATTATGAATAAAAGAAATAAGTTACTTGATAATAAAAAGAGTTTTGATGATAATTTAAGAATTACATCAAATTAGGGTTTTGAAAGATGATTATCGAATATTGGGCTATCTGTAAGGAATTGGTAGTTAGTTTTTGGTATTAGAACATGTGTGTATATATATATATTAGATATATATGAGTTCAATTTTGATAATTAATAAAATATTAAATATACCGAATTATTTGGGTATTTAAAAGTTCACGCGGACCGGAAGAGTAAGCGCCTGTACCCTAGGTTTCTGGCATAGCGATGTTGTCACATAAATCCCAACTGTGACTTGGCATAGCTGACTAGGAGATCTTGGAGTGAGCGTTTACTTATAGGAATGCGTGTCTTCATATTATCATTAAAAAGGGGGTATTTTGCCTTTAAGGGACAAAACGGTCATTTTGACAATTAAGGGTTATAACCAATAAAGAGTTGGGTTTTGGTTAATCGGGTTAGTCTTAAACATTATTCATAACCTTTAGGATGTCTTCATAGGGACATTACGTTAAAGCTGTTAGATAACTGATTTACGAGGAATTAACCCAAGTACAATAGCTTCGCAAAACTAAGGTGAGTCCTATAAGCCCTCTTTAAATGTTTAAATATTTTAAACTTTTCGGGCTGATATACATATTGTGTTATGAAAAGTGTTTCCAAATGCTTATACGTGTTATTATGCATATGGATTGAGTATGATGTGTTATGTGTTGTACTCTGCTTTGATATTAAAAGTCCAAGTGATGAGGGAGTTATTAGTAGACGTATAGTGAGTATGTATTTATATATGAGAACAAATGATGCATTTACTTTATTATTATGTAGTGGATACGCCGCTGGTACTTCCTATATATAAGCATAATAATATTAGTTACTCGGTATATCAGTAGTGTGGTGGATACGCCGCTGGTACATCCTATATATAAACTCTAATGGTAAATTAGGAGATGCTCATTAGTTGCAATATATGAATACCTTATTAGTGTCTACTAAGAAACCTAGGGCCCTTGGGTATTTGACTAGGGGCGGGTAGTGGTACTGTGGAGGTTGGGGATTGCTAGTAGGATACTCAGTATTGAATGAGTAGAATATCTTAAGTAAGCGATATGTGAAGTCATGGAGTGGACAGTACAAATGGGTCTTCTGAAATATGTAGACAAAAAGGAAAGTATTTCTCTAGCCGGTTTACGGAAGGGCCTACATAAGGTAGTGAGACTGGCCACATCAGAAGCCTATATGGTAATGAGCTGTTTGGCAGTCGACAATACTATCCTACCCTAAGGAGTACTTGAGAACCACAAGTGACAAGAGATTCTTGATACTGCTCTTAAGTTAGCGGATAAAGAATGAGGCATAGCAAGACGTTGCTAGTGCAAGAGTAGATTGAATTCAATGGACTAGGAAGATTAATGGGATAGATATTCCTGTTCAAGTAAATGCCTAGTTATGAGTAAATTCTAAAATGTTGTATAATTCTGTTATGTTTTATACTCGATGAATATTTACTAATGGGGTCGAATAGACCCAAGGATCATGATTAATTTGTCATTCAAATCAAGAAAGAGTTTTTAGAACTTAGAACTCACCAGCGTAAGCTGACTTTTTAAAGTATGTATGTCAGGTGATGGTGAGGCTTCTGGGAGTAAGGGTAAGGCTTTGGTGGTAAAGAAGTGATTGGGCAAACTATCAGAGGAAACCTTTTGTACTGCTGGCATAGACATATTCAGTTAGACTTTGTGTAATATCTAATTTATTGTTGTACTTGGCTATTAAATAAAGTTATTAAAATTTCCGCTTCTTTAGTATCTATGTTATACCTTATGTTCTTAAATAAATCGATGAGTGACACCTCCCTAGTGCCAAGTCTGGGAGTGGGCGCCACAAGTTGGTATCAGAGCCTTGGTTTAAGAGATTTAGGTACTATTACGGTATCTAGACTTAAACTAGGACTCTGAACAGACAAAGTAAACTAAGATAAGAGATGTAGGTGCCAGCCAGGATAGTTTAAATAAACAAAGTAGACAAAGTAAACTAGGACTCTGGGCAGACAAAGTAGACAAAGTAAACATAATAAGTGGGACTTAGGGTATAGGAGTGTGGAAGGTACCCAAGTGCAATTAGCTACTGCAATTTTGTAATTGACCTTATGAATATATCCTAAGTACTATCTGTTATGTGGCCGAATGTGGAGTAAGTTATGTGATGGTGAGATACCTGGTCAGTGACATGAAGGGACTCTTAGAAAGATGGTCCAGAGACCGGTTTTTATTTAGAGTTACGGGTGAAAGTATAGGAGAAAGGTGTGGACATTAGGAAAGAGTGTGTGGAAAGTAATTGGGTTTTGAACGCATGATGACTATATAATTGTATTGACGTCTACACTTATCTAATTGTCATGCATTCAAAATTTGATACTTTACATCACATAAATTCTGAAATGTTGCCCATCTGAAATGTAGGAAATGATAACAGGCGGATGTGGTAGAGGCAAAGGTGTCGGTAGACACCAATGCTCGAAGACGTACGCCTGCAAATCATGAACCTGAGAATAATACGAGATCTAATGCATTTACTGATGAGCAAGGGTAGCTATGGCTGCAAAAGTAGCTCAAGCATTTCAGCCAGCATTACCTAACCTGATAGCTCAACTCCAGGGAATTACCGTTAGAGCTGCCGATGGAGGTGCGCTGCTGGTTGGGTGGCTAGTGATGGTGTTGGTCAGAAGTAGGGAATGTAAATCCAGGAGGCCGAGGATGTTCCTTTAAATCCTTTAGTGGATATAGGCCTTCGTCTTTTGAAGGAAAAAGGGATGCAGGTTTGACTGTCCGATGGGTTCGAGAAATGGAGGCAGTTATCGGTATTAGTGAATGCCGTGCGGATCAAGCTGTGAAGTATGCAACTCATTCCTTTGTTGGTGAAGCGTTGTTTTGGTGGGACTCTGTCCTACAAGCCCGGAATGAGCAAGCCATTGCAGCTATGCAATGGAATGATCTAAAGGCTATGGTGATGGGTAAGTTTTGCCCAAGAAATGAGCTAGAGAAGATTGAAATCAACATTCTGAAGTTCGAAGTAGGCAATTTGACTCATCAGGAGTTCACTAGCAAGTCTGACGAGATATCAAGATTGGTACCAAGGTTGGTAACACCTGAGGTAGAAAAGGTGAAAAGGTACGTGCAGGCTCTTCCTGCAGCAGTGAGGAAGATAGTAAGGCCTCATGCTCCTAGGATGTACCAAGAGGCAATTGACCTTAGCACCACACTTAATGAAGAGGAATTTGGTGACGAAGGAAGGCCAGGAGAATCAAATAGGAAGTGGTCGGAAGTAGAAGCAAGTTTGAAGAAGGGTGGCAGGGATCACCGCAAGAAGCCTAAGTATAATCCGAAAGGTGGGTGGTCTAACTGTCCCAAGTGTGGCAAGAATCATTCAGGGGAATGCAGGCTGGGAGAAACTAAATGTTATTCCTGTTGACAGTAAGGTCACTTTACCAGCCGTTGCCCAAGCCAAAAGAAATGCTATGAATGTGGAGAAATGGGGCACATCAGAACAGATTGTCCTAAGTTGGTGAGAAACCCGAAACCCTTGAGGGCGATTGAAGTTTCGAAGGCCAAGGGTAGGACCAATACCTTAACAGCTGCCAAGGCCTAGTCAACACCAAATGTCGTGTCAGGTACGTTTCTCGTTAATGATGTACATGTTCTGTGTTATTTGACTCTGGTGCTAATAGGAGCTTTGTATCGCATGGTTTCTGTGTGCTACTTGACAGACCAACTGTTAGGACTAAGATACCTTTTGAGGTTGAGGCTTCCCTAAGGAAGAACGTTATGATTACAGATATGGTGGAGAATTGCCTGATAGAGTTAGAAGGACACAAACTATCTGTAAGGTTATTTCCTATGACTTTAGGTGGTTTCAATATTGTATTAGGCCTGGATTGGCTTGCAGAGAGTGAACCTGAAATTATTTGTAATCAAAAGAAGGTGCAACTTTGAGCGCCAACTGGGGAAGTCATATCCATATACGGGGATCGTGACAGCTCTGCAGTAAAGATCATTTCCATGATCAAGGCGCAGAAGTTTATGTGTTAAGGATGTAAGTCATATTTAGCATATGCCATTGAATCTAGGATAAAGTCGAAGGAACTAAATGATGTGCCTGTAGTGTGCCAATTTCCGGATGTATTCCTAGAAGACCTGCCGGGAATTCCTCCTCAAAGAGAGATAAAGTTTGGGATCGATTTGGTTCCAGGAGCAAAACTCGTAGCAAAGACACCTTATCGATTAGCTCCTTCGGAGATGAAGGAATTAATGTCACAACTGCAAGAGTTGCTTGACAAAGGCTTCATAAGGCCGAGTATCTCGCTGTGGGGTGCTCCAGTGCTTTTCGTGAAGAAAAAGGATGGAAGCCTAAGGATGTGTATTGACTATAGAGGGTTAAATAAGCCGACGGTAAAGAAAAAGTATCCATTGCCTAGGATTGACGATTTATTCGACCACCTACAAGGATGGAGTTGGTTCTCTAAGATCGATCTACGATCAGGTTATCATCATCTTAAGGTTAGAGATGAAGATATTCAGAAGACAGCTTTTCGGACGTGTTATGGTCATTATGAGTTTTTAGTAATGTCTTTTGGGTTGACTAATGCCCTTGCAGCGTTCATGGATCTCATGAATAGAGTATGTCGACCTATGTTGGACCGATTTGTGATCGTGTTCATAGACGATATTCTGATATACTCCAGGACCCAGACAGGCCATGCAATGCACTTAAAGGAGGTGTTAGAGACCTTAAGGAAGGAAAATTGTACGCGGAGTTTTCAAAGTGTGCGTTTTGGCTAAGGGAAGTTCAGTTCCTTGGTCACGTGATAAACGCAGATGGTATCATAGTGGATCCATCCAAGACAGAAACGGTAATGAGTTGGAAACCTCCAAAGATCGCAACACCACTTACTAAATTGACCAAGAAAGATGTCAAGTTTTTGTGGGGTCCTAGTCAGCAGAGTGAATTTGAAGAATTAAGAACCATGTTGACTCAGGCACCAGTGTTGTCATTACCAGATGGGCCTGATGACTTGGTAGTATACTCAGATGCTTCTTATCAAGGGTTGGGCTGTGTGTTGATTCAACGGGGCCAGGTAATTACCTACGCGTCTCGATAGCTAAAACCCCACGAGGCAAACTATCCGACTCACGATTTAGAGTTTGTTGCGGTAGTGTTTGCGCTCAAGATATGGAGGCATTATTTGTATGTGGTGAAGTGCAATATCTACATTGATCATAAGAGCCTAAAATATATCTTTCAGAAAAAAGATCTTAATATGAGGCAACGTAGATGGTTGGAGTTGATTAAAGATTATGATTCTGAGATTATGTACCACCCAGATAAAGCCAATGTAGTGGCTGATGCTTTAAGTAGGAAGGAGAATCATCCTTCTTTTCGGGTGAGGTCATATAAATTAATAATCACTTCTGATTTTCTTATCCAACTTCGTAAAGACCAATATGAAGCCCTTAAGGATGAGAATGTCAAGAAGGAGAGAATGGTCGGCCAAACAAGAAGTTTAGATGAAAACGAATATGGTGTGAAGATCAGGTTTGGTCGAATGTGGATACAACTTACCAGTGGGATTCACGATAAGGTATTGGATGAGGCACATAAGTCATGTTACTTGATTCATCCTGGTACGATCAAGATGTACCAGGACTTAAAAAGGGACTATTGGTGGCCATGTATGAAGTTTATCGTCATGCAGTACGTGGGTAATTGCTTAACTTGTGCAAAAGTTAAGGCTGAGCATCAAAAGCCTTATGGGAGGCTTCAGCCTTCAGAGATTCCCGAATGGAAGTGGGAGCACATCACGATGGACTTCATAACTAAGCTATTTCGTACAGCTAAAGGTTATGACACCATCTGGGTGATTGTGGATAGGCTAACCAAGAGTGCTCACTTTTTGCGTATTCGTGAGACGCATTCTTCTGAAGAGTTAGCCGGTTTGTTCATCAAAGAGATTATCTCCAAAAAGGAAGTGCCAGTGTCTATTGTTTCTGATAGGGACACGTGGTTCACTTCGAGACTTTGGAAGAAATTCCATGAGAATATGGGATCTAGATTGCACATTAGCACGACACATCATCCCCAGACGGATGGGCAGAGTGAAAGGACGATTCAGACTCTAGAAGATATGTTGCATGCTTGCATTATAGATTTTGGAGGAAGTTGGGATAGTCACCTACCACTGGCAGAGTTCTCCTACAACAACAATTATCATGCTAGCATTGGCATCCCTCCTTATAAGATGTTGTATGGAAGAAAATGTCGAACTCCAGTGTGTTGGGGTGAAGTTGGCCAGCGAGAATTGGGAAGCAAAGAAGTAGTCCAAAATATGGCTCAAGAGCTCGATGTGGTCAAGTCTCGGTTGAAGACTGCGCAAGATCGACAAAAGTCATATGCGGACAAGAGGAGAAGGCCAATTGAGTTCCAGATTGGAGACTTCGTGTTGTTGAAAGTTTCTCTTTGGAAGGGTATTAGACAATATCAAGAGAGTTAGCATCTCATCATAGCTAAAGTAACTATTACAGCTGAAATATAAGTAAACATCATAATTAAAGCAAACTGCGGGTAAACAATGATGAAATCTTCGACTGCAACGATTACACGAACGATCTGGCATCTTGCCACACCTTCAATGGCTTCAATCTTCAACATCAGAATTGTAAACTGCACCTGGAATACGTAAACAATCGTATCTGGTCTCTAGAGCTTCAAACGAGTGAAATATACGGGTATTTATAGTGTTCATTTAGGGTTTCGGAAACTGGGTGTAACAGGACGTTTACTGGAAACGGGTCGTGAGCTCCGCCATAAATCTACGATTTAGGGTTTCTAGATATGATTCTATAATGGCCAGTGACCGTGAAAACGGGTTGTTATGTGGAGAATAACTCAAATCTCCGATTCTTGTGCAATTTCTTCTCAAAACCTCTTAAAATCCGTAATTGTCACTTTGGTCCCCCTCTAGTTACCCGTTAATGACAACTTATGGCAAACAAGAGTAAAATTGACCAAAATAATGCACAAACTACCAACAAGTGCGGGCGTTTAACTAATTAAAAGATGTGTACTTTTGAGCACATCATCCATCCAGCTGAAGTCGTTGATCGAGAGAAAGAACCACCTTCTCTTGAGCCCAAGGAGCTCTCCGAGCACCTTGAGTATGCAGACTCAAAGATGCCTGTGATCGTCTCTGCGCACTCGTCAAAGGAAGAAAAACATAAATCAACCACCAGATCTGCTCCAGGTAAGTATAAGTTTTGGTGGCCCGACTCATTCCGACATTTAAAAAGTTACTTAAAAATTGTTATCAGATTTTTTCCATCTGATAATTTTAGAAAAAAATTAACCGGAACGAGTGGGAAATAGATCAAGGAAAAGCCACATGATAAATGGCCTCTTTTTTTTTTAATTAGCTTTTTCTTCAAGAAACCGTGTACATTAAATTCACTCCTCCATTTATCAAAGACTCAAATTCCATTGAATAATTTTTTTTAAAATAAAAGTGAAATATTTCTTTTATGGCAAGTAGAAAATAAGTCTACTTTTTACAAATTTATATTTTCCCCTTTCCCTATTTTCAGTGAGGATTTGAGCCTATATATAACATGATCACCTATAAACATGCTCGTTTCTTCTTTGATTCTGAAGGAAACCCAGGTAATTATGTAGAGGTAGAACTTGACACGGTAATACGTCCCGTGATGGACAAAATCAGAGGCCACAAAATTAAATGATTGAGGCACTTAGGATTTCCACCTTTCTGCTTCCAATCTCCTTTCTTACCCTCCAAAATATCCCCCTAGTAAACCCCTTTAAGCCTAAATCTTTTCGTTTCTTCAACCCAATCAATTTACAAAATAACCTCCCTTTGAAAAATACCCTAAATTCACATAGCTTTTTTTTTATTTTACACCCTTATTTTAGTAAAAAAACGATTCTTTTTCAAAAACCCAACTGTGACTATTTTTCTTCTACTCAATATAATGTGAAAAATCCAAGACGGACCCTGGATTTTACACTCCTTGGTCAAAGAAAAAAAAGATGAAAATGATGAAATAAAGGGATAAACCCCTTAAGAGCAGTCCAGGGGAGCTCTTAGAAGATTCTTTAGAAGAAAGTCACATAAAAATGGGAAATCTCAAAAAGATCGCTATTTACACTTTTTACCTCTTTCAATCAAAAGGAGTAAAAAACTCTTAAAAATAAAGAAAATATGAAGACTTCGAGATTTTGCGCTAAGACCCGGGCTTTGCCTCTACAGAATGGACATAATGCCTTCATACGACCCTCTCTCGAGTCAAGGCAAAGTGTTAACCCCAAGACTCAACCACACAACGAAGCACAATTCCTAGAAAATAGTGGTCTGCTCAGCAACCGCATAAAACTTCACGGGAGCATATCTTCGGCTAGAAAATGAGTTATGGGACACATAAATAGTGAATTATGAGTATCTCGATGAGAAGAAGGAGATTCTAAGGTCAAAATGGCATGTTTCGTAGTAGGCACGACCCCGTGCTAACTTTGAAATGACCCCATGCCAACTTTGACACGACCGCGTGTCCAACTTTCGCGTATGATGCTCCTCTGACAGGGATGAAATGTGCCCACTAACACACAAGACCCCGTGCTTCTGTAGGCACGACCCCGTGCCCGTTGAAACCAATTTCTCTCTCTTCCCTGACAGGCACAACCCCGTGCCCTGACATGACATGACCCCATGCCAAAATGCATAATTTGGCTATAAATACCCCCAAACATCTCGTTTCAACTTGCTCATATCCTCCCTCTTTTTTCTAGTGTAGGTTTTGTTCTTCTCTTGAGCCATTTGGCGTTTTTTGTGTTTTGTAATCAAGTTTATAAGAACATTAACTTAAGTAGCTTTTCCAAAGTATTTGTCTAAGAATCTTTCTTATTCTCTTAGACAAATCATTAAAGTCATGATTGGCTAAACTCTTATACTCACTTGGGAATCAAAAAACCTCTGGCGGGTTGGTAAGTGACTTTATAAACTCATCTTAAGGTATGTGTTAATGAATTTATGAAAACCCTTTTTACTGTAAGTTTATTAATAACCTTTTTGAACAAGCGTGTTCTACGTATCGCAGACCATTTAAGGAGTCTAAATCTCATCAATTGGACTTGTGACATCCCGTTGGGGGACGATACATGATCCTTCGGATGACTCGTGCCCCATGCTACACGATACGTTCGGGGTCTTTGTGTCAATGTAAGCAAACCTGGCTGTCACGCATGTGCGTGCTGAAAGTATTTGGTTAGGAAAGGAGGTTGGTAATATGTTGTCACCTCACAGAAGCCGAAAGGTACGTGTTGGTGAACTTGGCTTTGGTTATGAATTACATGCATGCGTGAGAGCGGTATGTGGAAGAGACGAGCCATAATCCCTTATAAATATAATTTTTATGATAAAATAGTCCCATACGCATGCTTGTTCCTTTGCTGTTCATGACGGCGTACCGAGTGTAATGGTAGTCGGACCAAGATGCCCTACAACTAAATGACATTAAAACCACTACGTTTGTTTACTAGCAGCACAGTTCCCCGGGATTCGTACAATAAAGGGCGATCAACGAGAGAGTAGTGATACTAGATTTGAGGCTGAGAGGTGGTCTAGTTGCTTGCTAGTAAACAATCTTCAGGAAAGCTTATAAACAACCATTTTACCTTCACTAGCAACTGGTAAGTTCTCCCAAGTAATATTAACTTCGATTTATAAAACTAAAAACCATCTTATTTTATCTTTATTTTATTTTATTTTCTTATTTTTTTTGTTTAGTTTAACTAACCCTTTTTCTACCTTTTAGATTTAGTTAGACGTTAACAAAGGTGAAGTACCAAGAGCTCTCCTTCTCCTTGTGTCCTTGAACGATCTCGGTCAACTTACCACTACTATACTGCTCAATGATGGGTGCATTTGTCCGTGTTACGTGGTGAAATAGTAGTTGTTTAAGTTTATCATGTTTTATAAATTTAAAAGCTTAATGCAATGGATCTGTCACTAAAACTGTTATATTTTTATATACACCACCAGCACACCAGCCATCCAACTATAATTTGTAACGACACTTTTGTCTGTAATGCACACACATAATATGGTGCACGTGTGCATCATTCGACGATCTATAATCTTGTTAGTGACATTAACTTATTTTCATGTTCATTATTAATAGATATAGTTCTTATGTCTATATTTCACCTGTACCGCACTTGTCATTCCTTCTGAACCGTGACTATAACAAAATCTGTGTCCGAATGCACACACATATTATAGTGCAAATGTGCGTCATTCACTGGTCTATAATCCGTTTTTTTTTAATAAATAATTTTCAATAAAAAAAAGACACACATGATTAGTATAAGTACAGGAGCGGTAATAATCTGTCACTTTTTGTCTAAATGTTGCACATGTGCATCATATCTAACTAACATTCATAGTACTAACATTGTTATATATACATTTCCATCAGGTTTGTTGACTATCCTTTGGTAATGCACATGTGCATTATTAACACATACTGTTCTTATGTCTGTATTTCACCTCTACTGCACATCTAATAACTTATGAATCGTAATTGTAACAAAACGTTTTTCCGTGATGCACACGCATACTATAGTGCACATGTGCATCGTTCACTTATCTGTAAAAAAATTTTGATATTAACTTGTTTTCAATAAAAAAGTGCACATGATTGGTTCAAACACAAGAGCATCATTTGATCTGGCTGTTGCACATGTGCATCATATCTAACTATGTCATGAAATCAACATTTGTGTGCTATGTACCTAATTAAAAATGCTATGATATGTTGTAGTAAACACTGTCGAGTTCGATTAGGTTAATGTCGAGTGCGATTAGGTTTATGATGTGGTTTACCTGAAAACTATTGCGCAAGGATGTAATCGACGCCTCCTGAATATAATACTTCAGTCACTATCTTCTCTGGTGATATCTCCGGTGTACGTCACCTATCGACGACGTCCGTCGACGTCCGTCGCCTGAGAGTGGCTAGAATTTCGATCGTAGCGTGAGAATCTCCGTCGCGATCGGTGATTTAGAGTTTCTTTGTGTTCTTTGATCATGTATACTTGTGTAGGTTCTACTTTTAAAAATTTCACAAGTGCCCCTCCGTATGTTTCAAAACGTATATTAGTAAAATTACATTTTAGGTCCAACCTTTCAAAGAAAATCTATTGTTTTCACATTTTTGCAATAAATGTTGTGTTCGCGTGATCCTACCCTATATATATATATATATATATATATATATATATATATATATATATATGGAGAGAGAGAGAGAGATGGGGTAGAATACATCTACCAAAATCATTACATCATCTACGTCCACCCCCTTTTTAAAAAAACACCAAAAAAATACTTTCTTTAATTTTTTTTCTAAAAACATCATAACTCAAATCGCTATATATTCTTTCCAGAACACCTTTTTTATTTTTATTTTTTTTGTGATGTTTTTTTTTTATTTTTTTCCAAAAAACAACAAAAATAATTATTCTCTCTTTTTGTATCCCATGAAATGATTCTCTCAATTGGTAATCTTATATAGTTTTGATTAACTTTCATACTAAGGGATGTGTTTGTATGTTCCAACTTCCAAGTACAATCTATTTTAGCTGTTGTGTCTTAGGATTATATATAATATAAATTTCTTAGATGCAAGTATTGCTGCAAAAATATGTGAACATGGGTAAAAAATATGTGGGTGTGATGATACAAACCTGAGCCACATGCTGCCCATTTGATGTTGCTTTCGGTTTTTTTGAAGGTTATCTTCTTATAGGATTTGATTTGGGATTTCTTTTGAAGGTTATCTCCTTGGGTTTGCTATTTTGTTTTATTTGGTTAGTATACTTTGAGCTAATTCATTGAGATTAGTATACTTTGATGACCTGATGATTATTTAGGAAGAATATCTCATATTGTGCTTTTGTAAGGGGGGACGATGCCATTTTCTCAATCATGGTCTTCCCGGAAAGAATGGCGTGTTGTTTCCGATCACCATACTTAAAACTCTAACAATGAGGTAAATTCTTTAAATTAATGTCTTGAGCTTCGTTGATCACGATGTTAGGGTTTTGGTTTTTTTTCTTAATTTTTCCTTTCACGGTTAGGATATGGACCATTCAAGGAAATGAGAGACTGATTTATAAGGTAAAAGAATAATCTTTGTACAATTAAATACAAAAAGTGTCAGATAGCAATTCTAACCATTATAGGCAATGGTTGTCATATTAGTATTTATCGTGTAAAAAATTAGGATGTGATGTAAGGTTTATAAATGATAGAGATTCTTATGGGCATTTAAAGGGGGAATTCATATCCTTTCGGAAACCAAGTTAGTTTTGGTGAACTCTATAATCTAGGAATTTTAGTTTTGCTCGTCCCTGAGCAATCCTTATTCAAAATTAGCATTTAATAATTTTCTCATGCACTAATACAACGACAATTCAACAACATAGATATATAGTGCATTCTTGGATTTATATATTGATCATGCTACCGAGTCTGATATAGGATTTGACCAAAGAATGGGGGGAGAAATTCAAAAGTTGCTCAAAGATACCGGTGTATGAGCTACCACTCTAACGTATATCTTGGCGTATACGTACAGCAATGTCACAACTTTTCATTGTGATTTATTCATACTATAGATATATATATATATATATATATTTCTTCATCAGTTTTCTTGGGTCATATTGACTTTTGATGAGCTGGGTTTTGGGATTTTTATATTTTTCTTTTCTTTTTTCTTTTGGGAGAGGATTTTGTAGTAGGGGGAATAGGATAAGCATGTTGGAGTTATGCAGAAAGTCCAACATCTTCGGGCAATTGACGACCTGGAAAAGATCCATAACTATCTCAAGGAAAAAACATGGTCTCAACATAAACCTAGAAACTTATATTAGACACACGACATTCCCTCATACATATATATTTTTTTCATCTCATTTTCATTCATTTTTTTTTCTTTTCTTTTGATCACTCTATGCTATCTAGAAGGGATTACTATTCTAAGGTAAACTCACAAGGGAATAGGGTAAATTGGTGCATTAGGCCTTCTAGACTTAGTTCGGATACTCCTGCTCATGTGTTTTTATTAAAGTACTTGTTAGGTAAACTATTCCTGCTACTTATAGACACGACAATGCAAGTACGTTCTAAAAACGAATCTATGATTTACGTCAAAAAGGTGTACTTTCATGCAAATTGAGATTTGAAAACTTAAAATTTGTTCGGAGTTTTTCTTTATTAGCTTTTTGTTCATTTTCAGGGGGTAGATATAGATAATCAATAATTTGTTCCCGACATTCACATTCCCTCACTTAAAACTGTACATTGTCCCTAATGCGCATTTAGAAACAACATAAACTAAACATGTAATTAAAGGAAGTAGGGATGGAACGGGACTCCCCTGGGGACTTGAAGTTAGCGTGTGACGGTAAGTGTGATAACACTAGCTCCTTATAGCCTCCAACGCGTATGCTCCAGCAAGATTACTTCTCTATTATGTGATGTCCAACTTAAAATTTGTTCCCGTAGATATATAGCTAAAATAAGGATAAGAGCATCAAGTTTATAAGTAATTATAACATGCAAAGTAACAGGCTTATGTCAAAATAAAAATTTAGCAATTTATATGGATGGCCCGATACAGACCGCGTTACAGTAGTCACATAAGTCAGGCATACAAGATTATCATTCATTTATCATCAATGATTCAAGTTTTCTCAAACCTAACCCTAGATCAAATATCAACCAGAACCCTATTATCTAGAAATGGAAAAATCAAACCATATAATTAATTACTTCCTATGATACTATAGCAACATACCATTGACAACCAACGTACAAACATCAAGCAATTTGCAAATAATAACACTTAAAAACAAGAAGGTTAGAAAGACGTTTGGTTTAGCAAGGACACACAAACCAAATGAAATTAAGTAAGCACTAAAAATTTTAAAACATGGGTTGCCTCCCGAGAAGCGTTAGTTTTATTTACGAGTCTTCAGCCAGACTCGGGCCCTGTTTTACTCGCGCTAATTTTATTTACGGTTCACTTCCCACCTGTGCTCTTTAGCTTCAATTGGTTATTATCAGGTGGCTTTTCTTTTATCTGCTTCCTACCTGTCTCGTGCTGCTTTTCGTTCGTTCCTTCACTAGCAGGTAGTTCTTTAGCAGATTCATTGGTGATTATGTAAAATTGAGCATCATCAGGCCACCAACTCTTGAATTTACCAGGACTGAATTTGATTATCCTGAGATATGGAAGGAGCGGATTGCAGCAAGTGTGGATCGTATGCATCCACACACTTGAACCCTTGGTCACCCCTCAATAGGCGTTGTGACCTTTGGTGCCTCCTTGTTACGTGGTGATCCACCATTGGGCTTCTGTTCAGAATCCTCATCCTTGCTATACAGCAGCATCTCCATTATCACTCTTCTTTCGTGCTTCAGCTTGTCGAACAGATGTGACTCCAGTATTGTTTTTGTCTTGTCTTTCAGCTCACTTAACAACTTCACATTCGATTTTCTTATGCATAACGAGCCTTTAACATCATAACCAGTGTTGTAAAACTCGGCCTAGGCGGCCGCCTAGGTGCTAGGCGGCATGTTACTGAAGAGCTTTTAGGTAACTCGCCTGAGCAACTCGTGGGCAGTCAAACTCGGTCAACCTCGGTGCTAGGCAGGCAACTCGGCCAACTTGGGCTAGGCGGTCAAACTCGGTCAACGCAATTAAAAAAATATTTATAAAAAATTAAAAAAAATAACTAATTGAAAAAAAAGTAATTTTAATTTAATTTTTTTTTTAAATTGAAAGAAAACTCTAAATCTTCTTCGTCATTCACTTCACAGTCATACGTTTCATGTCTGGAACGAGTTCATCGCAACTTCGGACTCCCAAACCTCGCCGTCTACAGTTCGTCGTCGGAAAGCAATCGAGTTCATCGCATCACCTTCTTTCTTCAATCTTCAAGCCCTAATCACTTCATCTATAGTTTGTTGTATACCATCTAGTCTTCTTCAATCGAGTTCGCCTAAGAATCCATGGTATATGATTACATGATTGTTATTTTTATGTCTAGACTATCGTGAAGGGTGATATCAATTTTTGTAATACTAATGATGATATCAATATTATATTTTTAATATTTATGCATTTTATTATAAATACAAGCATTTGAACATGTATATAATTTCTATAAAAATATTTTCATCATAATATACCATTTCCGAGTACTCTCCGAGTACTCCCCGCCTAGGCCGAGTACTCTCAACTCTCCAGTCGGCCGCCCGGGGAGCGCCTAGCGACTTTTGCAACCTTGATCATAACGGGTCGTTACTATGTCTTCAGTAAGCTTCTTTGGTAACGAGTTGTTTCCATGTAACGAGGCGTTATGCACTTTGCGACATAATGGATTTGGAAGATATCGGTCGTCAGTTAGCTCCTCTACTTCTATTTGGGCAGTCTCCACAGTTTCCTCGAGTTTCCTCGACTTCATTCCTTCAGCCAATTCTTCTTGTAAGCACACGAGATCCTCCCGATAAAGATTTTCGCTCACTCTCCGCCTCAAGTTATCTCTTGCACACTCAGTTAGCATCTTCCCCACGACTTCTATGCTTGATTTAACTGACTGGGAGAGTGCTTTCAGTTCTTCATATCTATCTTCAATGACTTGCAGGTCAGCTGGCTCTATTTGATCATGCAAATTGACTTGAAAGTTTTTTTATTTGGGGAAACCATTGTAGTTTAGATCCGGAGTGGGACTGGCGCGTCATTATGTGGACGTCGATTTTACACTTCTTTCGTTGTAGTCTCTGGTTTCGTGGCTTCAAGATATAAATCAGATAATTGCTCCAGTTTAGCCAGAGAGTTTTCGAAAAGGAGTTGGGAGCGCTCATTTAGTAGATTCAGCGGCTCATCAGGGGAGAGACCTTGCTTGTCAATAAAAACCATGAGTTCAAAGAATTCCAGGAGAACATTGTCGAACTCTGTTGCCATTGTGACGAGGTTTTAGATGTATTTGAATTTTTGGTTTTATGAAATAAGAATAAACAGGAAAAAAAATAACTAACTATAACTATATTAACTAGGGGCCAGAAACTAACTAGGTCTTTCTTAGATTAGCCGTATCCCCGGCAACGGCGCCAAAAACTTGATGCGCGTTCGTCGTGGCAGTGAAGTCAAAATATTTAGTTGCACAATCAAGTTTTAAATCTATAACCCTAACATCACCTGTCACACCCCCAAAATACCACTAACGGAGTTTATACCGTTAAGGGGCGCGACTAGACCAGGATCCACAACCATTAGTTACAAATACTAAACGAATCGGAGTAAAGTCCAAGTGTTCATAATCAAAACAGTTTTTAAAAGTACGCAGCGGAAAGTAAACATAAGTATCTTAGCACTAACCACGTGCTTAAATTACAAAACATGAATTATTATTAAATTCCCAAGTTTGAGTTTAAAATAAGAAATCTTCAAGTGCCATGCCAACCTCCAGCGGATACTCCTTAGCGATCTGCAAAAGTTTAAACCACACAAGTGTCAACCTAACGGTTGGTGAGTTCACGGTGGGCATGACATGCATTGGCCCGGTCTCATAATCGTATTCATCAACATGTAATAAGTATTAGTTTTATAAACATTGCTAAGTGGTGTATTACCTAATATGCACTAGTTAAGTAAAGTTAAAGCGGTCAACCGATATCGCGGGTAGCTAATCCGTTGTTCCATGCACTAAGGAAGTTTGTACCAAAGCTGACTTATTTTGTGGGGGCCGAGCCATCCCGTACGGTGCGGACCTACGTCATCGCGGTTCTTGCCTCCCCCGTGTCCTCCCCGGGACTACGGTCAAATAGGCTGATATTGTTCCTCCGTGCACTCCCCGTGCCACGGGGCGGAGTTTGTCAAACTCCAGTAGATCTACCCAACATCCCCTCGCTTTCACAAATTAATGGCACAATTAAGTTGAGGACTTTTAAGTTTTTAAGGCATCCTTAGAAATCATGTGATATCATTGGTTTAGACTTTAACCTACACTAGTCATATTAAAACGGTTTACTTTGGGGTTCTTATGAATCCCGAAAACATTTTTCAGTTTCGTTTTAGAATTAGTTGTTTAAGTATTTCACAAGTGCTTCCCATAAAGCACTTCTAGTTCATCAAGTGGGTGCCAAGCATTCCCGAATTCAAGTTCATCAGAGAGGTGCATAGCTCTCATAAGGTTGTCAGCATTGTTCTTCATTCAGTTATTCAGCGTGACCCAAACGGGTTCACGGTAAATGGGTTAGTGACACTCACCTTGGGTTGCACTGCTACACTGGCTATATAATCCAAGTATTATTTGCTTTATCGAAAACCTATGAACACGTTTAGGTCTTGAGTATTAGCTTTTGTGTCTAATCTTTACTTAACGTCACTATGGCCCATAACATAGCACGTTGCAACTATGACTCGACATACCGACACACGACACCAATGGTTGATCATAAACAAGGGTTCATATAAATCAGATATTAAACATGTTTCATCATGGCATAATCATGTAAGTCATGGCATAACACTTAAGCAAATTTCACAAGTTTGGTTTTTAGGTCAAGTCTTAGTTTCGCTAGCATAGTTTCGCTAGGCAGTTTCGCTAGGTGCACGGGCAGCACTTTCGCTAGGCAATGCCCGGTGACACAGTTTCGCTAGGCTAGTTTCGCCCGAAACTGCTAACGCAGTTTCGCTAGCCTAGTTTCGCAGGGAAACTGGTTTGAACTTTCGTTCAGGTATTCCGCTCGATAGTTTCGCTCGAGCTGGTCTGGTCAGGTTACCCGGCGACACTATAGTTTCGCTGGGCAGTGTCGCTGGAAGGAGATATAGTTTCGCTACTTAGTTTCGCCCAGAGAACACGCAGTTTCGCTGGTCGCGAAAAACATACGGATTTGCCTAAAAATCAACCTAACAGCTTCTGATCATACATGCAATTCATTATCTAGCATCCATAGGCATTTACCAACATAAATCAAGCAGCTTTAACACGTTTAACATGCATTTTAATCATCAAATCTCTAAAAACACTTCTAAACCCTAAAATGGCCAAAATTGCATAAATCATCATCATGGTTTGTTTTTACACGTAAAGTTTCTGACTTTATGGTAGATCTAGCATCCTAAAGCATATTTACAGAAGATCAAGCAATATCATGAAGGTTTGGTCATGCTTTTTATGAAAAACACATATAAAACACAAAATGGAAGTTTTTGGGACTCACGGTTCGATCTCCTAGCTTGGTATTGATGGTTTGGGGCTGAGATCTCGACAACTCGGTGTGAACCTCGACTGACCAGAATCTCTAGGAGAAAAGAGTGTGTGTGTGTTTGTTGTGAAATGAGGCAAATGAGGCTACTAGGGTTTATTAAGTTTATTTATATCAGGAGCCAGTTTCGCTGGCAGTTTCGCTGGCCAGGCGAAACTAGCTCTGGTCTCGTGTCATTGGATTATCTTAGCTGGCTACCGGGCGATACTATAGTTTCGCCCGGTAGTTTCGCTGGCGACCAAAAAGGCAAGTTTTTCACATAATCAAGTATTTACAATTTAATCATGCTATTCACAATAATAAGTCATGTATTTAAATCACATTGCACATAAAGACAATCAATGATGAACACATAACACATATGGGCGGGTTCGGTGATCAACCAAAGGTCGTGGGCGTATTCGGCCTAGTTATGCATTAGTTACTAAGTTAACACTTATAACGTAACTAACGGGTTTGTCTAACGGAAGTTAACCTTGAAATTCTCGGGTGTCACATCACCACTCACGCATATAGGCAAGTGTAGCTATCGCTACAGTAATATAGTCTAATTGACAAGTATATGGGTCGGTCCACAGGGATACGAATCTCCTACTCAACCTAACATGTTTCTAGCCTAACTACCCTAATGTAGTCTAGCTAGTCTAACTGTCACTTAAACTAGCCTATTAACTATATTATAATAGAACTTGCTTTATCAAATGATTTATATTAAACCTAAGTAACTAAGGGTAGCTACAAAAGGAAACTTAAATATAGGAAATGCATCATCTAGGGATAGACACATCTTAACCTATTCAACTGCATGTAATGATTGCTTATGCTAACTGTGTTATGGATACGGAATCGCTAAAGACTATATCTTCGATTAATACCACAGCCACAATGAAGTATCCACTAATTCACTGACTTAGTTAGAAGTCACCAAATACATGACCTAAGACCTAGGATCATGGACCAATCCTATTCTGACTAATCACGATAGACTAACAATTATGACCGAACTACGTACCATCACATGCGTAATATATCTAGACACTTCACTAATACCTTGACCCAAGACATGGAGGCTAAGGTTCATGACTAAATATAAGAACACACTTCAATCAACATGAACTATTCAATGAACATCATCACCAATCCCTGCCTAGGCTCGCTAGAGTTCCTAAACACATATTACAATCGCAAGATAGCAACTAAGAAATAGCAATTAACTTAATGAAAAGGTGATCAAGCTATGCATTAAACCAACAACTACTGGAATTGGTCAAACATGCAAACAATAACTCAAATCTGATATGTAACAAGAATCACATACGTTATACTAAATCATCGTGTGATAAGCAATAAATAAAACCATAAAGTCAAATCAGTCAAGCATCATCTAAACCTAGATGATATGAGTACTAGCCTATCATTCTAAACATAAATCAGATCTAAACACTACTGGAATAACATAAATCAATTGCAAACAACCGCAAACCAGATAATCAATGCGTAGTAGCATCGATTTGACGTCGAATCCTCGTTTCTAAGCCTTCTTGAGCCTTCCAATCTTTTTCTCTAGCCTTCTTTGGTCGTAACAGGGGCCTAATAGCCGACCCCAGCCGTCTAGAACTTCCCCCTTCGTTCCTAAGCATCACATTGTATTTATAGGCCCAAAATTAGGGGTTTTCGTCGATTAGGGCCGTAATGGCTCGTTATGGTGTAACGGGTCATTACAGGGCATGTTTGACTTTTTTAGCACCTATTTTCAAACCTTTATAAGTTCTTCGTTACAACTCGGAATTGACCCCCGTTTTCGCCAGTATTCCTAGAATTACGAAATGAAGCATATGAAGTGCTAAATATCATATTTAGTCAAATTATATATGAAATCATATATAAAGGCATACATAAAGCATACTATAACACCCGTATACAATTTGATGTCAAACTTAAGCCATTACTTTATAAAAATTTGGTCCTAGAAAATTTTGTTCAAAACACATAGTTCGACAACCATGTACCACCATCATTATGGTTCACATTTACAAAAAAACATGCTCATAGTAGTGTTTGACATCCCAAAAGTTGTTCACCAACTTTACATAAGTTCATTACACAAAAGGGGAATCGGTTAATTCAATCTTCATGTGATCGGTCCATCTTGCACTTGATGAGCATTCTGTTAAGCTGTCACCTTACCAGCAACATACTCACTTTCAATACTGAGTTTCTATTGCATAATATGTATAAATACCATTAACAATGAAGAATAACAAATAAAAATCAAAATAGTGTTTCCAGGCGTATTGCCTAGATCAGATTTACTTCCAAGCGATACGCTGGGAATTCTAGGCGTATCGCCTACCACATCAACTGCTCCAAGCGAAACGCTTGGAGCCACCTTTCCAGGGATTCTGGCCAATTTCGGCCAGTTTCATACTTAGCCAAAATTTTGGCTTTTTCACCTTGCTTCTTACTAGATATCACCAACTTGTTTTCCAGCCTTTTTCAAGTCATTCTATCATCACAAAATGCTTTTTTAACATGCTTTAATCATATAAACATACCTTATCCGAATCGAATTCGTACAATGCATTTACAGGTTCATCCAACCCGTTTGACCCGTTAGGGAATTTCCTTGTGGCAACCCCAAAGGTTACCATCCAGAATTTATCCACAACATATATTATGCAACTATAACTACAAATATTAATCCATTGGCATGAATATGACTGTATGCACCCTTGTTTGGTTATAAAATTCTATTTCGCATTAAGCTTATTACATTACCGTTTTACTTGAGTTTTTAGACACAAGTCAACAATAACATTCTTATTGTCCTACTTGTCATTGGATTACATAACTAAGGTAGTTAATATCCAATTGACCCAATTTCCTCATTTGACCCGTTAAGACGGGTCCTTGCTTTTGGTATCTTCGAATGCCTCATTTGACCACATCTAAGCATTTAGGATCTATGGTTCTATAAACCATTTATGATCCTTCTTTTCTTGTTACATGGCATAGGATCTTTAAATCCATTTCCGCCCATTGTAACTTGTTATTCACTTTATGATTCCTCCGAATCTTACCTACGGTCATATTTAGCCATTGGAGAACATTTTGGCAATTAGGCTTCATGGTTCCTAGAACCATTCGTCACCCATAGTCCCATAGTATAGCTCATAGTTTATTCCATTGTATGTATTTACACATTTTTGTATCTACTACTCGTAACATAAACGATGTTACACATGCATTTGGTTCCAGCAAGACATTCTTAATGAATTACTCACTAGCATATGGTTATGGTCCTTATGACCCGTTTAGCTAACAATAACATTTGGCCATTATTATGGTTCCTATGAACCAATTAGTAAGTATTATTCTTTGACTCAATACTAGGAATCCTTTAGACTCATTTGACCCATTTAACCCATTAGCATGAATCCTATGATTCATTTACCGCTAATGTCATATATTCATGATTACTTTAGAGTCATTTAACCCATTTAACCCATTAGCATGAACCCTATGATTCATTTACCGCTAACCTCATATATTCATGATTCCTTTAGAATCATTTGACCCGTTTAACCCATTAGCATGAATCCTACGATTCATTTACCGTTAATGTCATATATTCATGATTCCTTTAGAATCATTTGACCCGTTTAACCCATTAGCATGAATCCTACGATTCATATACCGCTAATGTCATACATTCTTATAACCATGGTTCCTATGAACCATTTAGTTGTGTATTGTTCTTTGACTCATTACTTACTTAGAGTTTAACTCTAATTATTTGACTTTGTACTTATCCGCCATTAAATGAATTGCCATGTAGGCAGGGTCTATCACATTTCTAAACATCATGCATTTTATATCATTGTAGCAAATATGAGTCGATAATAAAATGTGTAACATAACATAGATGTTACCTCATGGCCTTCAAAATTGTTACCCGGTCTTATGTGTTCTCCATCCTCTTAGTTGCATCGTTTAAGCATCTAAGACATTTAGCATGATTCCATATTAGTCCATATTCACATCTTTAGCACTTAATTTGTTTAATACAATTAAGGCCTCATGTTTAGCATTCATAAACATCCATTTGCTAATCACTAGCTCATTTGGACATTTCATTGAGCACTTGGCGTGCTTAAACATAATCAACATAGTTTACCCCCATTTGGTTTATATTTAGAGTCCACTTATGCCTATCATAAGTATATAACAATTTCGTTGCATTTACGTATGATATTAATGTATTGCAACTTCAAACAACACCCAATTCCAACATACTCCATCAAAATTTTGAAATCTTAGTCCTTAAATATGTAAATTCGTCACTTAGGGTTTACCCTACCAAAACTTGGTGTTTAAGCTACAAATTCAAGCATTCATAAGTCTATAACACCATATAAATATTATATAACACAAGAACCTAAAATCACAGCTTTAAAGCATCCAATTTGATCAAAATTTCGGACCCTAAGCATGCTTGGAGATGGGGTTACTTACTTGACGACCTTCAATAGCATAATGATGATAAAAGCTCATAAACTCTGACTTCTATCCATCAAAATCGCAGCTAATGGTCCTCCCATTGAGAGAAATCGAATTAGGGCATGGAAGAGGGGTGGGAGTTGATCTCTTGGAGCATCTCACGATCTCCCCCTTTCCATATGTTTTGCTTATATTTTTTTTTCACTATTTGCACAATTGGCCGTTCAAATATCATGCTTATTTACCATTTAACATAAACTTGTATTTACAAAGTGAACCCTCAACTTTCATCTAATTATCATGCTGAAACATGAACTAGATTGTAACTTATCCCAACATGCCTTAAAATCTACAGAAATTTCTCATACGAAAATCGGGATGTTACACATACAAAGTGTCGGGAGTTATTGCCTAAAAAGATGTGTAATTACAAGCACATCACAAATCTATCACGTTTCTAAAAGAAACAAAACTGATAATAATGATTCCTCGTTATGGCATTATAGACTTAGTCATATAAGCAAGACACGTATCAAGAAGCTACAAAATGTAGGGATTCTTGAATCCACGAATGCAAACTCATTCAATGAATGTGAATCACGCTTAATTGGAAAATTGACCAAGTCACTGTTCACAAATGTTGGAGAACGGGCCAACGGACTTTTGAGACTAATACATACTGATGTGTGCGGACCCTTAAGGACCGCCACGAGAAATCAAGAAAAGTAGTTCGTAACCATCATAGATGATTATAGCAGATTTGCTTACACTTATCTAATGAAGCATAAACATGAAACATTTGAAAAGTTCAAATAATTTCAAAAAGAAGTACAAAATTAGTTGAGTCGGAATATTAAAATACTTCGATCTGATAGAGGCGGTGAATACCTAAGCACTGAATTCCTCAATCATCTAAGGGCCTGCGGAATTATTTCACAACCCATTCCTCCTGTTACTCCACAATTAAATGGTGTGAGTGAAAGGAGAAATCGAACCCTATTAAACATGGTTCGATCGATGATGTGCAGGACTAACTTGCCACACTCCTTTTGCGGTTTTGCCCTTATGATCGCTACTCGCCTAATTAATCTGGCACCGACTAAGAAACTGGATAAAACACCGTATGAGATGTGGTATGGCACTAAGCCTAAATTATCCTACCTCAGGATATGGGGTTGTGATGCTTATGTCATAAATGAATCTGACAATAAGCTCATTCCCCGCGACGAAAAGGTTACTTTCGTTAGTTACTACGGTAACAATGGTTATTATTCTACCATTCAGATGCAAATTATATTTCCATCAAAAGGAAAGGTAAGTTACTCGAAGAAGAATTTCTGAAACAAGGAACAAATAATAACCAGGTGGACCTTGAAGAAGTTCAAGAAACACCAATTCCTGAGGAAGCCGTTGCGTTTGATCAACAAGAGATTGTTGAACCATCAGACATAGACACAAGCATTTGTAGGACCGGTAGATTATGATGGCAACCAGACAGATATCTTGTATATCTACATGGACCAGAAGTACTATTAATAGAGGATTCATATGATGAACCTCTTAACTACAAAGCTGTTGTTTCAGATTTCGAATATGAAAAATGGCTAGAAGCCATGAATGCTGAGATGCAATCCATGCATGATAATCAAGTATGGGACTTGATTGAGCTGCCTCCTGGTTCTCGGGCCGTAGGCAGCAAATGGGTCTTCAAGAAGAAGACCAACATGCATGGAATTGTGCAAACCTATAAAGCACGGGGTGTTGCAAAAGGTTTCACTAAAACCCAAGCGATTGACTATGAAGAAACCTTTTCGCTCGTTGCTTTGATCAAATCATCAGGATATTACTTGCCATAGCCGCGTATTATGGCTACGAGATATGTCAAATGGATGTCAAAACCGCTTTCCTAAATGGACTCCTCGAAGTGGATGTCTATATGGTACAGCCTGAAGGTTTTGTCGATCCTAAATATCCTAATAGGGTTTGCAAACTGAATAAGTCCATATATAGACTTAAACAAGCATCTCGGAGCTGGAATCTGCGTTTTGATAAGATGAACAAAGAATTTGGTTTTTGTAAAAACGAAGATGATCCCTGTGTTTATAGAAAGGCATCTGGGAGCACTATATTATTTCTCATATTGTATGTGGATGATATACTAATCATAGGAAACGATATACCCATGCTTAATGAAGTTAAGAAATGGCTATCTACTTGTTTTGCTATGAAGGATTTAGGAGAAGCCGCTTACACACTAGAAATAAAGATTCACAGGGATAGATCTAAGCGACTTTTGGACTCAGTCAAAGTACATACATTGACAAGATAATAGCGTGGTTCAACATGGAGAATTCCAAGAAAGGAAATGTTCCTATGACTAAAGGAACAGTATTGAACAAATCACAAGTTCCTTCAACGGACCTTGAAAAGAAGCAAATGGAAAAGGTTCTATACGCTTCAGCTATTGGGTCAATTATATACGTTATGCTATGCACAAGACCTGATGTCTCGTATGCACTAAGCTTGACCATTCGTTACCAACAAACTCCAGGAATTGCTCACTGGACTGCTGTAAAGAACATACTAAAGTACCTTAGGAAAAATAAGGATGTATTCTTTGTATACGGAGGAGCGGATGAGGAGCTCACTGTATGATGTTACACTGACGCAAGTTTTCAGACTGATCGAGATGATTCTCGATCACAGTCCGGATTCGTATTTACTCTGAACGGAGGCGCCATTCCATGGAAGAGCTCAAAACAGAGTGTTGTGGCTGATTCCACACCGAATCTGAATATATAGCCACTCAGAAGCTACTAAGGAGGCTGCTAAGTTCATTACAGATCTTGATGTGATTCCTTCAATAAAGCAACAAATCGAGGTGCTTTGTGATAACACAGGAGCCATAGCTCAAGCCAAGGAGCCCAGCACATCACAGAGCTTAGCACATTTTGAGAAAATTCCACTACATTCGAGAAGTACTGGAACGAGGATATATCCACATAAGCAAAGTAGACACAAATCAAAATTTAGCCGATCCATTCACTAAGCTCATGGCTCAAGCTGCTCATGACTATCATAGAGAAGCTACTGGACTTAAATCGGTTAATATGTTCTGATTTAGTATTTGGATGTACGAACATTAAACAATTATCTACTTATTATTCTTATTCCACTATAGAATGCAATTAAAGAATTGTATAACTATGTTCATTTTTAGTACGTTTAATTATCCAAGAAATGGTTCTAAAATGTATGTAGTCAATCAAACATCATGGGAACGATATTTAAAGTAAGAATGATTTAACTTTTGAATCTCAAAGATGTTGACATTCAAGACTTGAAGGCCTTATTAAAGATTAACGTTGGACGTAACTCGCATCAAGTGAAACTCAATGGATTATAGATTTCTTTGATTATAGGTATACTCAATTGTGTCCTCTGACCTGAGATGTATACTAGAACTATCGTTTACTAAGATGTATTCTTTGATTGTAGTCAACCGTTGTCGTGTAAATGCATGTCATAAAGGATACTTTTGGTACTTTTGGGAATAGATCTAAAGTTCAGTGGGAGTTGTATACAGGCAATATGGGATTCTGTACTATTGTGTAATTTATTATATGATAGCTTGACATCATGGCCGCCTCGTTGATTCAAGTGATGAGTGTGAGGCCTCACCCAAACTTACCGTGTGTTTGATTAGATCACTGTGAGTCTAGAACGAGAAAATAATTAAACTCAGTATGAGAGCCATGTCTCATAGTTTATCAGATTTCTTATACAAAAAGGATTAACTGACTTTACGCATACCTTAAGTCCTAAGTATTTTGTCCGGTCTACAAATATACCTTGGCTAACGACATAAAGCATCATGACTGGTTGGATAGTCTCATAGCTAGAGTGCCTCTAACTATGCACGTTAAATTATCTGGATCAGTCCAAGTGGGAGAATGTTAGATATTGTATGTCCAGATCCGATAAATTAACGTGACTGAACCTGTCATTGACCCGTAAGAGTTACACTGGGGTCAACGTGTCAGATTATCTGATTATTTAGTAATCAGATAAATGAACGAAACTTAATTACTAACTAAAGTAATTTGTGGATATTTAGTTAATTACTAAATTAGTTTAGTTAATTAAATAAAAGGTTTACTTAATTAATTTAATTGTATTTATTAAAATTATGAATTTAAATAAATAGGATAATTAATTAATTAAGTGGATAATTGAGGTGTGTAGGATCGGATTCTGGTTACAGAGTTGAACCAATTACAAGGTTTTACTTTAGAATTAACCAGGCGGAAACAAGTTAATTCGTATGCTCTATTTCTGGTAAAGTAATATGAAGTCGAATATAAGACAAGTATAACAATAATATGAACAAAACTTAGCACTGTATTATAACTTGCAGATTTCGAAGTACATATTAGAGTGATTTACACTTTGCTTATTTAAAGCTGAGTTACAAGTGTCTAACGATTATCTCGACCGTCAATTAAAGATACATGAACTAGAATAAAAATAAACTAGTCTAGAAGATAATCGTGTCAGCTTCATGTCAGGAGAATGGTGGGTAACTGGATCAGATATGTTAGAGACAAGTGAAGCAGGTCAAGTTGATGTCCGAGATAACTCGCCTTACCGAGGTAACTTGAGTTATCTCGGGCGTATCCACTGTCTGAGATAAAACTGTGCACCCGAGGTAAAATAGGCTTCCGAGGTAAAATGACCTTCTGAGATAACTATAAGTTATCTCGGGCAGTTTGTTCTTCCAAGGTAACTTATCTCAGGCCTTCTATTCTTCCTAGATAACATGTTTAGCCGATCGGCATCATTTCTTCCGGAGAAATTCTTCCTTACAATCTCCCCCTAAGATGATGCTTCCAAAATCTTCCGAATATAATACTAAATGAAAAACAAAACGGTTTAAACTATCTTGAACTAAAAACAACTAATATCTTTAGCAAAAACTGACTTCTTCTACTGATCTTTTGTCATGTCAAATCTGATTAGCCTGTTTGTGAGCATACAATCCATTATGGTTTTCTGATCATTAAAATTCCATTCACCTGGATTTATCTCTCTGTGTAATGTGAATGATCCATCAGCTCTGTATACAATGTATATGTCGGTAGCTATTCTTGAACAGTCAATTTTGTTTTCAGGAGTTGACACATTATTGTAGGCATGTTTGAACTTCTTCTCATAGTCATACTATAGGAGTTCATCATCAGTCATTTTCTTCTTGCCCTTCCCAAGATTTGGATTGTCAGTAGGGTAGGTTATGATTTTGTCACTGATGGCAACTCTTTTGACAAATGGTGGCAGTGGATTGATCTTGACTTCCCCTGTTCCTGGCTTGTATTTGGCCCAGTAGTTGGCCAAAATATCTCTTACTATATCTTCGACAGGAGTTGAAGGAGCCACGACAACATCTTCTAATAGACTTTTGTTGGTGGGAAGTAAGGTCCAAATTCCATGAGGAATCCTCTTTCATCTCTAACCCCTCCCAAGTGTACTGGAGGAGCTTCAATCATCAGTCTTTATTCAGGTTGAATAGGAGGTGAAGGAGCAGAAGTTAACCAAGAAAAGTTGAATCCTTGATGAACTCTTTTTGCATTTAGCATTGCCAATGTTTCTGCTTCTTCCTAGATGTTTGCTTAAGTGAACTCAAACCTGATTGGCTACTTTGTGTCTGCTGCAAAGAACATGAGAGTGTTAGTTTCATCCTCCGGAGTAACTGTTTTACTCCGAGGTAACTTGATCAACAGCAGTAACAATAGCTAGTTCCAAGAAAATCTGATTGCCCGAGATAACATTTTCTCCTGAGGTAAATTGTTCACCCGGGGTAATATGTTCTCTCGAGATAATTTCTTCAGCTTCCGAGGTAACTTCATCATTTACCTCGGGATCAATCAGAGCTCCAAAATCCTACAAAACATATTCTATTTGTTCATCAGCAATATCCATATCAATTTTGTACACATTGCTGTTGATTTCCTGGATATTATGATCTTTGTCAACAATGTCTTCTTTCAGCACACTTTGAACTTCTTCATCATCTTTCTTTCCATTTCCATTATCACCATTTTTATCATCATCATTATCATCATCATCTTCATCCATCACTTCTGTCTCAGCATCAAGATCAACTCCTTCTTCTTCAGCAATTACCCTCATTTCAAGGGTAATAAAGTCTTTTTCAATAATCTGCTGAATTTCTCTGATAGAAGCAGGAAGTGCTCCTGCAGCTATCATAGTGAAGAGAAACAGTTCCTTTAGGTTGTCTTTGTGTGGGGCCACAGTAAGAATGTCATCTATTAAGACTGCTTTCCATGGTTCTTCAGTTGTAAATGGCTCTCTTCCCACAGACTGAAACAACTTCAATCTAACCTCCTTGGGTACTCTTGTATTCCAGTCAAATTCAGTAAAATCTTCTTCTCTATAGGCCCTATACCCCTGCATTTTGGTAGCATCAACTTTATCTGTACCAAGTTCTTGTGGTGGAGTGCTGGATTTTGATTTTGAGTTTGAGGTTTTGGTGACAACTTCCTCTGCATAAGGAACCTGTTGATGCTTGATTTGCTTCAATTCTTCACCTTGCAATTTCACAGTGTGTGAAAGCAAAGTGAACTGTGACTGTAAGTTTTGGTACAAAACCGTTAATTCAATTATTGAAAGCTTGCTCTCCATTGGTTTGATACAAATATCCTTAAGCAAAGAAGGACCATCAAGCCTTGCATGATCATGTCCCTCACCCTGGTTGTCTTGGCTCCTGGGATTCCTAGTCACATCCTCATTTACAACGGGCGCCACTAAAGGTGCCTTTGGGTCAGAGAATGGTCTAGTTTCCATGAATTGGGTCTTATCACTACTACAAAAACTGCCTTCCTTGACACGCGAACGATGACACTCGATAATTCTTGACGTGCAAAAACTGAAGTGTCAAAATAAAATGTCATTTATAGGTAATTTTTAAGAATTCATGACGCGCATTTTTGAGTGTCAAGAATTTCTGTCATATTTCAAAAAAAAAAACACGGGGGACATATAAAAACCGCGTGTCAAGAAGAAAGTGTCGTCTTTTAATTTTTGGCTCCAATTTTCCCCCCAATGATTTGCCCTAATTTTTAATTTTCAGCCTTTCCCCCACACCCGTCTCCTCCATTCTCTGCTCCATTCTCCCTCACACACACTTTCACTCAAGAAAGTGGCTTCTCTATTTCTTAATCCCCTCATCACGTGCCTCCCTTCTCCCTTCTTCCCCGAATAACCGCTATTCTCCTGCAAAAAATCCTCCGCTCCTCCGCTCATAAGAAATTCACATTCTACTACAATGGTGGTGCTTGCGATTTTGTTCACCAAGGTTTCACGCAATTTACTGCAATGTTTGATCTCCCAGACAACGAATTCCAACTTATCCTACATTCTTCACTCACAGGTTAGGGTTTATACATTTTTTATTATTCCTACTCGGATTTTTTCAAATTAGAGTTTATAGATTCATTACATCCCCTCACACCCTAGATGCATTTCATCATAAATTTCAACAATTAGATTTTAATTGAATCCGTTGTCGCTTTACTTTGTTCAAAGTTCTTCCATCGACTTCGTTAACGCAAGATATATGTTCATTACTATTTTCCTAAGGTTTTAAATTACTGCATGTTGTTGTCTGATTTGGGTTATTCTTTAGCGATGTCATGTTTTTCAAGATAGGAATTGCCATTTTCTATGAGATTTTGTTTTCTGCAAAACTTTTTTATATTGTGTTTCATAAAGATTAATTCATATAAACAATATGTTCACTTCAATTGCTTGAACTTCGGATGGTAAAAGTAATGTACCGTCATTATTAAGAGCATAAAATATGGGTGTGGTTATACTAAAAATTGTCTTTACAGGGTAAACAATGTTTAAAGTGAAAAACCACCCTTAAGCTTTCTTATGAAAGAAATCTATATAATTGGGGACTAAACCATTGGCCAATATCAAGCTTAAGCTTTCTTATGAAAGAAATCTATATAATTGGGGACTAAACCGTTGGCCAATATCAAGATTAACTTCATTTTGTAAAGTACTTCTAAATTCCATTTTTGACCATCATCTGATTGTTGCTTTTGGCTTCTAAAATAATGGGTTAAGTGTGTGTGTTCTCTATCCTAAGTAATTTAGCGTATGCATCATGAAACAAAAATTCTTGAACTTACAATCATTAAAAATTGAAATATATTGTGATTAGTGTCTGCCCAACTCTATCCATTATCGAAAGATAGCATGACTAAGATGCTTAGTATTATGTGTTATGTTTTATCACTTCGTTTCGCTATCGATTTCACATACTCTACTGGCTCATAACAACATATTGCTTCCTCATTGCCTAGCATGAAATATATATCATATGTGTTATCCTTTGTACGAACGTCACTTCCAAATCTTTCGCACACATGACCTTAATCTATTGACTTTGTAAGTTCGTTTAGCATTTCTCTCTGATTTTGGGTGTCACTTTTTTTCTCTCTGATATTGTTAAATTTGTCGTTGATTCATCGCAGGATCCTTTTAAAACTTGCTCTGCACTCGATTTCTAATTCTTCTTTTATGTCTACTGTTTCTATCTCATTTAGTTATGACTTATAAATATGAACTCCACATAATTAAAGTCTCCTCTCTGTTGATGCTAAAAAGTGCCACCAAATCGACTTTCCAAATAAACATTGGGCTATGTTGATGCTAAAAGTCCAATGTCTGTTGATGCTGATAGTCCAATGTCCGTGTCTATTATCCTCTGATGTGTAGTGGGCACTCTTTGTATGCCGGTTTAAACGGTGTTGCTTTTCAGTTATGTTTTAGTATTGCTTTGTGTAAGTTACTTCATTTGACTTCCCCTTAATTTCTAACTGCGTGATTAATCATTTTTTTATACCTCAAGAAAAAATACGGATAAAAGGGAAATAAAAAGCATTTGCAGAACTTGCAATTGCATGCTCAGCAAAATCAGGAACAGATGAGGATTATGTACCTTCAAATGATCTTCTAAGTAGATCTAAGTAGATGTTGCCTGGTATGTACGCATGTTTTTTTAGCTACTGGATTTTCCTGTTTATGTGACCTATTTCCATATAAAGTGGTTGAGCTTTTGTAATTGAAGACATGCAAAAGCTCAACCACTGAGTTGGCTCTAAACAATATGAGGCGATTCATTTTTAGCTAATTATCATATATTTTCCCTTTATGTTTCTCTACTTGATTGGCTCATTTACGCGACCTATTTTCGCGACCTATTTTAATATAATTTGGTTGAACTTTAGCATTTGAGTACACACTACATGAATCTCGGCCCTTCTTTGACCTTTGTAACCCATATGGCATGGTTCATTTAGCTACCTATTTTTGTTTACAGTTTTAGCAGTTTTAGCTACTGGAATGACTTTTTTTTATGAATATGAATAGAGATTACTTTCTTATTTGAGATATTAGGGAACATAATATTGGTCATTCTCATCAGTCAGGAGTTTAGTAATTGATTTTACTCTAACAGAATCATCTTGTGATTAGGATATGCTAGGTCTTTGAGCAAGTTACATTTTTCACCCATTTAAATGCCAAGTATATATGCTAAAGTGCTTTTTTGTTCAATTTTTAACCATTTATTATGTTATCCGATGACGTTTTGAAAAAAAGGGTCCAAGTCAGATTGTGAGGGATGTATGACTGATGCAGTTTATTATGAAAGGATTTCTGCAGGAATAGCCTTCTTCATGGAAATTCCTGAGGTTGAAACTTTCAAGATATCACTTGCTATTGACCCTGGTGAGATCATTCCAGTGGTGCCAAATCTTGAGCTTCAATGCATGTATGGTGGAGTTACCAAGTAGCTTTTATTATTTAAAAAATTTAATCACTTAAAAGCTTTCAGTCGATTGTTATCCGCATGACCCACTGAACAGAATTGGAGGCTCCTTGTTTGTACTCCATCCTTCATCTTTAAATGCACAGTTCTAAAGAAAGTTTGTCTTGGATTTTTAATTAACTAGATCTGTGTTTATAGCTACAGTTGATTGGAAACACTCCTTTGGTTTATCTCAATAATGTTGTTGATGGAGCCCTACTCTAGTATTAAGGACAACTGTTTTATCTGTTGATTCTTATTAGAAATGTGTAATAAAAAGGATGAAATGAATTTGATTATGATTATGGTTTTGTTTACTTTTGGATTGCAGGATTGGTTATAGCATGATATTAGATGCTTAAGCAAAGGGGCTTATAACACCTGTGAGAGGTTTGTGGATTTAAACTTTATGTTATCAAGATAGATGATATATCTGGTTATTTCTAAAGCAGGAACATATGCAGTTCATTTAGGTATATAAACATTAAGCACGATTGAGTTAAGATTATGTAAGCCTACAAGAAATGAATTATGAATGCTATATTATTGTGATATAGTTAGTTATGATTGTTGTCTAATCCGGGCACTTGAGTTACATGTTTTTGGGGTTGTTATATGCTTGCAAGGTTGCAGTTCATATCTAGGAGATTTACTTGAAGAAAAGCTGAAGCTTGCCCCATTCAAGGGAATTCTTCCAACTTGTTTAATTAGTTGTTTAGTTTATAGTTTTTTTTTCTTATGTAAACTCATGTTAACTTTGTAATGTTTGTTATGTATATAAGAAACGCATTACTTTGTTATGGTACAGCAGCTATTTTGTATTTTGGTTTTGTGAAATATGATTTATTAACAGGGAAATCAGTAATTTAAAAAAAAAAACACTTACAAGGATGACACGCAAGAATGAGTGTCATAAAAGGCATGACACGCAAATCTGCGTGTCATAAACAGACGACACAAAAAAATATTATAAATAAAAAATATATTAATCACAGACGACACCCTTTCTTGACGCGTAAAATGGGTGTCAAGAATGGAGTGTCAAGGATAGCGTGTCATTGTTTGCGCGTCAAGAGCTTCTTGACACGCATTTTGCGCGTCAAGAAGCTTCTTGACCCCCTCATCCTTGACGCGCATTTGCGTGTCAAGAAGGCACTTTCTTGACGCGCAATGCACGTCAAGAATGCCAGTTTTTGTAGTAGTGTATCTATGTTACCATTGTCCACTGGATCCAGTGGGGATTCAAGTGTAGTGGCAACCCTTTTCACATCAGCCATGTCTTTACTCCTATGGCTGAACTCCTAACCAAAGTGTGGTTGGGGTGATTTTTCTTTGAGACTCTTCAACACATCTCCTACAAATATGTTTCTGGAGATAGTGTATCATAAGAAGTACAAAAAATGTCATCACCTTCACTTTGAGGTGTAAATTGGCTTGGTCTTGTTGGAGTTTTGCTAGTGAATGAGGGAAGTACATTCAGCCATATAGGTTCATCTCCTTTAGGAGAATCACATGTTGCTTGGCTATCCCATTTGGCTATTTTCTGTCTAGGGACTTTGTCCTTGACAGGGCTTACAGCTTGGGTGGCTATGGGTTGCACAGGTGGAGTACACCTTGCACCCTCCATTTCAGGATTTTCTGGATCATTGGGAGTGGATGAAATGGTTGAAATATTGACAAATTTTGAGAGTCTCTTCCTCTTTTTAGGTGGGACTTGTTTGGAAGAGGAAGGATTGGCAATTGGGGGTTGAACCACTGTTGGTAACACATGGTTATCAACTGGAGCAATAGGCTCATGATTTCCATGTGGTGGCACCACTGGTGCACCAACTGTAGGTCTTGGCACATGCATAGGATGGTTAGTGTCCACACCTGTATACCCTTTGTTCTTTTCATTTCTTGATAGATATGAAAATAATTTTTCATTTGGTACCCTTAATTAATAAATTTTATCTGATATTTTTAAGTTGGGTATCAAACACCTTATAATGTGCTGCAAAAACCTGGGATACATATGAAAAAAGTGAGCATTGTTAGGTTTTAAATTATCTACCATCCCATCCAGCACCATTCTAGAAAAATTAAAATTTTGATTTTGTACCAAAGCATGAAAAGCTGAGGCCTGAACTGAAGAGAGTTCATCAACACTCTTCTTTGAGGATAAATTTGCCAAGATCATGTGTGGCAGAAATCTCCATTTGAATGGCAGTTGCGATTTCTTTAACTTTTTGTCTGATCCCCCATACCCTACAGCCCTTAGGGTTGCAAGATATTTGAAGGAGGGCACTTCTTTGTATCCTCCTTGGTCATTGAACTTCAGATGTGCTCGGATGACTTCTTCAGTAATTGTTACCTCATAACCTTGAACTTTTGAGTGTACTTCATACACTCCTTCAGCAGTTTTTGTTCTTGTGGCATTTTGCCAACATTCTGTAATCACAACTTCGCAAATATTTGGGTAAACTGTAAGTGCGTAGCATATGTGTGATGCTTTCAGAAAATTAATCATTTATTAAAACACAGTGCTCTTCTCTATTTTCGACAGTGGAGCAACTGTATTGTGGTCAGCATGGAATAGGGCATTTTGCATCGGACGATGATTCTCCTTTCTTAGCTTTCGATGCCATTTGTTTGATGTTTGTTTGAAGATGAACTGAATCAAATAAGTATGAGCAGGTAGTGGAGAAAAGTGAAAGTTTGGAAGTATATGGGAGTAAAGGTGAGTAACTGCTGCAGTTAATTTGTTGGATCGTGGGTTCTAGGTTACCGCTTGTCGCCTTGAATTGGGGATGTGGAAGGGACGGTTATTGTAAAAAGCACAAGTGGGTCTGGTAAAAGAGAAAAAGGTGGGTTGACGTGGCATCTTCTTGTTGGACCTACGGTTTTCCCATCGGACAACTTGCGACATATATTTTTAAGAAGATTACCCTTATCTTAAGTAATCAGTAATATATTATCTCGGAAGATAATTTTTACTAATGACCTAGGTAAAATTTTTATCTCGGGTGAAGTTACCTCGGGCGAGGTATTCATCAGAGATAATTCTTTTAAGCTCTTTAAATTGACCTGGTGAGATTATCTCGAAGAGATGACGTCATCCGATATAAGTAAGGTTACCTCGGGTGTAGTGATCTTGGGTGAGATAATATTTCCTTGGTAATTTTAGTTATCTTGGTTGAAGTTATCTCGGGTGAGATTTTGTCTTCCGATATAAATAAAGTTACCTCGGGTGTAGTGATCTCGGGTGAGATAATTTTTTCTTGGTAATTTTAGTTATCTCGGAAGAGGTTATCTCGAGTGAGATTATCTCGGTAGTACTTTGACAAAAATTTGTGATTCCTTTTATTTCAAGAGAAGAGGAAATTATTTTATCAGATTTGAAATTTAATCAAAATTCATCATTCCTATGGCTGTGATGAGGTAGAAAAATCTGGCCTCATGAAATGCTTTTGTGAATAAGTTAGCCATTGATTTTCAGTTGGAACATGATGAAGTTTGATTAATTTCTTTTCAACACAATCTCTAATAAAATAATACCTGATCTTATTGTGCTTTGTTTTTTAATGTTTGACAGGATTGTTGGTGATGCTGATGGCACTTGTGTTGTCAACATACATAGGAGTTTCCATGAAGTTGATGCCATAGTCCATCATCTGATTTTGTATCCAAAGTACCTGGCCACAACATGCTGAAGCTGCAATATATTATGATTCTACTGTAGAAGTTGAGACACATGTCTGTTTTTTGCATTGCCATGATACAAGTCTATCTCCTAAAAATTGACATCCACCAGATGTTGACTTTTTGTCAAGATTGCATCCTCCATAGTCACTGTCTGTGAAAGCCTTCAAACTGTAGTCTTTATTTTTAGAATACCATAACCCAAGCTTTGGTTGTCCTTTGAGGTATCTAAAAATTCTTTTCACAGCATTTAAGTGTGATTCCTTTGGTCCAACCTGATATCTAGCACATAAGCAAACACTAAACATTATATTAGGTCTGCTTGCTGTAAGATACATAAGGGAACCAATCATGGCCCTTCAGTTTTTGAAGACTCTGCTTTTGACTGATCATTTGATGAAGAATTTTGACTATTTTGGGAAATAGAACATGATTTTATTTTAGACTGAAAGTCTTTGGCTTTTTGTTTTGTTACATCCTTCTATGATCTATATTCCTTTTGTTTCATTTCTTTTGATGTTTCAGAGAGTTTCAATTTGAAATTTGTAGGATCACTACTTGTTGAATATGAATTTGAAGATTTTCTCTGAAACATTTGTGTCTTTTGATTTCTTGAAACAAATTTGGTTTGATTAGGACAAAACTGTTGTTTACTTTTCTGGAGTTCTTTCTGGAGTAACTTTTGTTGTCCGAGGTAACTTTTACCTCGGGTGAAAAGCTTTTGCCTCCCGAGATAACTTTTATCTCGGGTGCTCCTTTTCTTTCATTTTGTTGCTTTTCAGAGTGTTTTTGTCCCTCTGAGGTAATTTTTACCTTGGGATCGAGAATTTTTCCTTCCGAGATAATTTTTATCTCAGAATCAAAATTTCTTTCTTTAGGAACATAAATGCTCCTAGGTTCTTGTTTCTTCTGAGTTTTAGTAACATGAAGCTGTTTGGATTTTTCAAAATCATGACTGCTGAATTTTTTAAATCTATGTTTGTTTGATTTTGTCTGTTCTGAATAATATTCATTTTGACTTTTTGTATCTTCAGAACTGACTTTTTCAAAGTTGTTACAAATAAATTCAGATTTTGTTCCCCCTTTTTCAGCAGTTTGACTTTTGACAGCTTGACTAAATTTTAAAAAAAAAAGGATTGTGAAAAGAGTTGATAGCAATGTGACCTATTTTTCCACATATCAAACATTCCTTTATCATTTTAAATTTAGAAAGTTTTGAGACTGGCGGTGTTTTCTCATTTGAAGAATTTTGCTTGGAGCAAGATTAAGTTTCTTTGGTGTCTTTCAATTTCCAAATAGTTCTTTTGTTTTTAACAAGGTTGTTGTGAATCTGAGGTTCAATTGCACAGTAGCTACAGATGACATCTTTTCAGTTTCTGACTCAGACATGTCACTGGATTTTGAAATTTCTTCTCCAGTGTTAATAATGGGATCAGGTGTAATTTGAATCTTAGTTTCTTCATTCTTAACCTTTTTCACACATTCAGTGTATGAATCAGGATAAGTGACTTGATTATCCCAATTCCATTATTCAAATGAATTGTTGTTGTTTTCTGATTTTGCCATAATTTTAGGTGTTTCTCATTACTTGCTTGTAGTGACTTCTATCTTCATGAGCAGTAATGAGTGCAGTAGATGTTGGAATTGTTAAGTTCACTAATTTGTTCAATGTACCAGATTTTTTTATTTATTTCCATTTCATGTGCACTAAGCATTCCATGAAGTTCACTTAACTTTGAAGTTTTGAGATCCTTGTTGTACTTGATGCTTACAGTATATATTGTCCAGACATCAGGAAGTGATCTCAAAAATTTTCTGATCACATCGCCATTTTCCATCTTCACATCATTTCCCTGTAATTCATCAAGAAGTTGAACAAAACGTAGATATTGAGCATTCATACTTTCTCCATTTTTGTGAGAAAAGTTTTCATATCTTTGTTTTAGAACATATTTCTTATTTTCTTTAACCTCATCAGTTCCTTCGTACATTTCATTTAAAGCTTTCCATAAATTAAATGCAGTTTTGTAGTTTTTGAAACCTACAAGAACATAATTTGGAAGTGCTGCTTGTAATGCCCATAAAGCTTTGTGATCTCCCTCAACCAAGTTGTGGTAATCATCGGAATAGTCAACAACAGCCTTTACTATATCTACACTCGGTGTAGTAGCAGATTTTGCTATAGGGACAGTAGGGCCGTACATAACAGATTTCCACATTCTGTAATCAGAATGAGGAAGATAACCTATCATTCGTAATTTCCAAGTATCAAAATCATCGGACATGAATGATGGTGATTTGTTTGAACTACCATTTCGTGATTCTCCCATGATTAAGGATGAAAAGGTGGAAAGAGTGACTTTTTACTAAAACACAATATGTAGGTAAAACATAGTTTTAAAAACTGAATATGAGTTCAAGTTTTAAAAACACAAGCCAAGGCTCTGATACCAATTGTAGGATCGGATTCTGGTTACAGAGTTGAACCAATTACAAGGTTTTACTTTAGAATTAACCAGGCGGAAACAAGTTAATTCGTATACTCTGTTTCTGGTAAAGTAATATGAAGTCAAATATAAGACAAGTATAACAATAATATGAATAAAACTGAGCACTGTATTATAACTTGCAGATTTTGAAGTACATATCAGAGTGATTTACACTTTGCTTATTTAAAGCTGAGTTACAAGTGTCTATATATAGTGCCCTAAGAAATCAAGAGAACCCTTGATTTCTCTAACGATCATCTCGACCGTCAAGTAAAGATACCTGAACTAGAATAATAATAAACTAGTCTAGAAGATAATCGTGTCAGCTTCATGTCAGGAGAATGGTGGGTAACTGGATCAGATATGTCAGAGACAAGTGGAGCAGGTCAAGTTGATATCCGAGATAACTCACCTTACCGAGGTAACTTGAGTTATCTCGGGCGTATCCACTGTCAGAGATAAAACTATGCACCCGAGGTAAAATAGGCTTTCGAGGTAAAATGACCTTCCGAGATAACTATAAGTTATCTCGGGCAGTCTGTTCTTCCGAGGTAACTTATCTCAGGCCTTCTATTCTTCCTAGATAACATGTTTAGCCGATCAGCATCATTTCTTCAGGAGAAATTCTTTCTTACAAGGTGTTTAAATAAATAGTTATTTAAAAGATAATTGAGAATTAATCAATTTGAATTTGATTCAGATAGGTTAAGAATCAATTATAAATATAACTGGTCCAAGAGGTTTCGGGGTTAATCAATCTAGAAGCCTAAAACAGAAAAACCCTAACATCTCTGCGATTGTTGGACACCGCCCCCTTAGGGTTTTCGGCCGCCGGCCACCACAACCCGCCGGTCACCACAGCCGCTAGCCGCCACCGCCTAGCTGTCGTCCGCCACCCGTCGCACCATCAACACCATGTCGTGGCCGTCCCCTACCGCCATCGCCATGACCACCCCTGCTGTCGCCACCATCTCGCCAACTACCGTCGTCGCTGCTACTCACGACGGTGCGCCGCCACTACTGCCGACCGTCGCCGCTGCCTCTTCCACGATCCCCTTCCGCTCGTGGCCTTGTCCACTTTACCCGGTGAAACTGTCACTGGCGACCGTCGCCGCCTTGCCTCTGGCGACCGGAGCACTGCCACCGCCGGCCATCGTGGCGTTGCCGGTGGTGACCGTCGAGCATGGGGATTCCAACCTCGGTTCCGGTTTGTGTTTCGGGACGATTTCGCCTGTGTCGGAATTTGAAAAGTCATGAGCATCGGATCGTCTACTCACTCTAGCTATATTAGATACGAAACAAGTAATTATAATGATTGTTTTATTTATCTAAAGAAGAACAATTACAATTAGAATCACAGAGAACAGACAGAGAGAATACACTACAAAAACACACACTTATGGATATCTCTCATGCTCAAAACTACCTAACACAAAGAACAAACATGTATTTATACTGACCCGCCGAACCTCAGCCGAACCTGAGGTTCGCCCTGATCCGAACTCCAGGTTCGGACCTGGTTCGGCCTAGTTACACTTTGGCTTGAACTTGTTCTTGACTTGATGCAACTCAATACTTCACACGACGCAAAGATCATGTATCAACAGAAGTCATGGATCAAGATCTACCAGTCACCCTGTTTCTTGGTGACGAAGTTATTGCTGATACATCTCCGGGCAAGATTGTAGCTGACTTGACGAAGAAGTCAAATTTCATAACTTTTTTTTAACTTCATATTAGTCACAAGTTCAATTTTTTATGATGTATCGTGTGGTAGGCCTATCTTTAAGCTTTTTGCCTTTTCCTTCTGTTTTATGTGAGGATTTCCTGATTTGTTATTTTTTTATTGGGTTGGTTTCTTTTTACTCATTCGTTTCCGCTTATTGTAAGTTCATAAAAACTATTAAAACTGTGCATCAGATAGATAAATTTAAATAGGTAATTATGCATCACATAGACTATTTTGCAAGTTTATATACTCATGTGTTTGCATCAAATATAATATTTTTACTCTTGCAATTTCATTAAACAATTTGTAGGTTCATATATATAGGCAATTTGGAGGTTTAGGAATACTTGTTGCTAAAACTGTGTATCAAATACATTATTTTGGATAAGAGATTCCAAATTTTTCTTATTGCATACTTTTTAAGATAAATATATATATATATATATATATATATATATTACTTTAAAAAATAGTATACTAGACCCATATACTATTGCCATATCTGACATTAGCATATTTTAGAGATCTTCATTCAAAACATATCTGACAATCATCAAATTAATAAAAAATATATATGTTTTGATATTGGTGCCACATATACCATTATTAATATTTAAAATTAGTAATTAAAGTGGACGAGAGCTAAATTTACCAATTTAAAAAGACTCTTGTGGTGCTTTTTTCCTTATTTCATGGTTGCGCGTTAATTTAAAAAAAATACGCTTTATTGGGGTCAATGTGAAGGGTGAGGAAATCATCAACAAGGCGACTATTCTTGGGTGTCTTGTGAGTGAATTCCCGATTAAATACTTGGGCCTTTTGGTTGGTGCAAATATGAACCATACTCGAAATTGGCAATCAGTTATGGACACCTTCCATAGTCATCTTTCGAGTTGGAAAGCGAGGAATCTCTCAATTGGTGGGAGATTGGTTCTCATCAAATCCATACTTGATAGTTTACCAACGTATTTTTTCTCTCTTTATCGGGCTCCCAAAAAAGTGCTCAAAACTCTTGAAAGATGAACTTTCTATGGGGAGGAACCGATTCCAAATCCAAGATTCATTGGGTGGCCCGTGAGAAAGTTTTAAGACCAAAAAGTGAAGGTGGTCTTGGTTTGGAGAGTTTGGAGATTTGTAATAGAAGTCTTATTTAAAAATGGACATGGAGATACCTAAGAGAGCCAGACAAACTTTGGAGAAGGGTTGTGCAAAGCATACATGGAAATGGTGGTAGTTTTATCCCGAGTCATAGGAATCTGAGTGGGACTTGGAAGGCTATAAATCGGGTTCACTCAGATTTATTGGGGGCTGGAATTGATTTTAATAATCTGCTGGTGGAAGAAAATGGGGTCTGGAAATGGACAGGGGACTCGTCAGGTGTTTTCTCGGTGAAGTCGATGCGTAGAGTGCAGCATAATTACAACAGCCATAATCCCTCTTTTGAATTCAAATGGTGCAAAACGGTGCCTTCGAAAGTAAACATCTTCGTGTGGCAGGCTTTACTTAATCGGCTTCCTACGACGGATGCTTTAGCCCTCCGGAATATCCCCGTGGCTTCGTATACATGCAGGTTGTGCTTGGAGAAACCAAAATCGGTCGAACATATCTTCACGGGTTGCCAATTTTCGGACACGGTGTGGCAGATTGTGGCGGGTTGGTGCCGGTTACCCCCAATTTACGCGTTTTCTTTGAAAGATTTGGTCATCAATCCATCAACTGATTCGAATGAGAAATATAGAACAAAGACGATTAACAACATTTTCTTAATTACTTGTTGGTGTGTATGGATGGAAATAAACAATACGATCTTTAAAGGGGGCCTTCTTCAATCCACCGGGTGATCCATGAAGTTAAAAGCTGGATTTTCATTTGGTTTGATAATCGTTGTAAGGACCGGATTACCGATTGGAAATCTTAGTCCTCTTTCAATATGTAAGTTGTTTCTTGTTCCTTTGCCTTTCCTAGCGTCTTGCTAGGTTTGGCTACCTTTGCTTTTAATAAAATTGTCGTTCCAAAAAAAGAAAGTAATTAAAAGGAAACATTTAGTTTTTTAAAAGTGTACTATCATTTAACCTTGCTTACTTTCATGATTATATTCGCTCTTAATTAAAAAAAAAGATATGTTTTGATATGGATAGTTATTTATTTATAACCATTTAAAATGTTTGAGTTGTGTAGGTTGAGTGCTGTTGTTTTAGTTGCTTTTTTTTAAGGTATGTTTTGAGTAATTTTATTTAAGTAGTCTTTTAGTATCATTTGTAATACCCTTCTGTTTTTAATTTGAAGGTTCTATTATCTAAAAGAAATTGTATGACTCATGTTTGATGCAACTAATATGATGTCACATAATACTAAGTATTCCTAAAGGTTTTGTTATAAGAATAAAGAAAGTTCATATGGATCAATGGTTTACATGTAGGTTCTGGAAGTTCTCTTAAACTAGTAACCACGACTGCAGTTCAGCTTATTGTTGGGACTTATATTATATTTATGACATGGGCTTTAAACATTCATAATAGCCAAATATCACCAGGTGTGGAGAAACTTATCAAACTGATTTATACGTTGCATATTTTTTATTTCTTGAAGTTACTTCTATTAAAGTTTGACAACTTTAAACAATCCCTCACGACATTACAATCAATGCCTCAGCGCCCTCTTAACAGCGATAGTGAGACTAACTAGGAGATATCTTCTAAAGTCCATGCACTGCCACGCCAAAATTCAAACAACAAGCATACAACAACCCCTAAAATCACCACTGTTTACTGTTGTAAGTGGTGATTTCTTTACAGATTCGTAGTAATATTTTTAAACTATAGTTTGCAGGAACAAACAATGAATTTGTTGATGTACATGGGCTGTTATACAGCCGTATAAGCCTGGAAAAATACAGTGATACAAGGCTATGAGATACACTTATACAGGGTTGTGAAATACACATAAAATGAGGCTGAAAATACCACTTTACAAGCTGTAAAATGGGGCTGTTATACAAGCCATATAAAGCTATGAAAAACACCCATAAAGGGTTGGAAATACGCATGTATAGGGCGTATAGATTATATAACTCAGTATCCATTTGAATATAAGCTGCCTTTTGTTGTTTTTTCTTAGTTGTTTACATGATTCGGTATTCATTTTGTGTAAAAAAAATTGACTTTGTATTATTGACATGTAGGATGGGCGTATAAATTATAATGTGTTTCTAGCAATGATGCACGATGGACAAGAATGGAATGTGTTTATTAATGTAAAGCTTTAGTTGTCTGTGGAAAGGCAAGGGTCAAATTTATATATTTTAACAAATTGAATTGGAGGTATTGTGTCTCATTTTCCTGTACTTCGATTGAGCCAGTAAATTTTTGACAACATTATTTTCTAACCAGCGACTCTTCTGACACGTGGATGTTAACGTGCTTCTTTCTTTTCTTTCTCTCTTTTTATCATCTGCTTTACTCTTTCTTTTCCTCTCTTTTTCTTTTCATCTGCTTTACCTCTGTTCTTCTTCTCATCTCTTTTACTGGTACGGTCAATTTTGATTTTGCATGTGTCAATTTAGTTTGTTAAATCATCTCCTTAATTGGTACGTTTGGTTTTCGTTGTTTTAGGGTTCTATTTTTAAACTCTATTTTGATTCTACATGTGTGAATTTGGTTTGCTAAATATCGATTTTAGCTGATGAATGAATATGTTTAGTTTTCGTTGTATTAGGGTTCTAATTTTAAACTCAATTTTGATTCATTTAGAATTTGGTTTGTTAAATGTTGAATTTAGTTGTTGAATACTTGGTTACTCGATGTTCAATTATGTTTTTGTGTTCTAGCAGGTTGTAGTTTTAAAGTCATTTTCGAGTTTGCATGTGTCGATTTAGTTAATCAAATGTTGATTACAGTTGGTGGAATCTGATTAGCTTTTTTTGTTGTAATGTTCTTGATCTTTCTGTTCCACTTTGTTGTTCAACGTTTGTACCAAATGTTCATTCGATCCATAGTGATTTTGCTTAAAAATCATTGTTAATTTCTTAACAATTTGAGTTTTCATCCGATCTGCAGGTATGATTTTGCTTAACTGCGATTCACATTCACAGGTACCATTTGCTTTCAATTTTAAAGTGTTTAGCTTTTGCTCACCATCTGTATGCGATTCCATCATTCACTTTTAATTTTTTAAGTAATTACCTATTAATCATGTTCTCTGTTACCTGTATGTTTGTTGCTCTACTTTACTACCGATTCAAGTTATGTCTCTCTTCTCTCAATCAATAAAATTATGTTTCTTACAAGTTTGTGTTAAATAATTTACTTTCTTTTCACTTCTATGTTTTATTGTTTCAAGTTTTGAACCTAGGATATTCTATATAAATTGATTTGAAATTCTTATTGTTGTGAATGCATATGTCTTTAGGTCCTCTGAAACGTTGAATCCTATAAATTGATTTGTGATTCTTTTTACTCTCAACACTGTTAGACAAAATATATTTACTAAATATATATATATATATATATATATATATATGTATTCCGGATATATATGTATATAATATAAATATATATTATGTCCTTTAATCATTTATCTTAAATAATCAATTACCTATTTAACCCTATCTGGCATTATTTGATGGACGTAATTGCCCTTATTAGATAGACTAGGGTGTCCCCTTGGGTGTATATATATAGGGCCTTATTAGAGAGCTCAGAGGTTAATCACCACACCATAATTCGTGACCTCTCTCTCTGCTCTCTCTCACTCTCTAAAATCGTAAACCCTTTACGATTCTTAATCCCATCATTAGCATACACCCTAAAGGGGAACCATGGCTACTCACAGGATGGACAATCTGACCGCATGCTGATCTCAACCAGATGACAACAGGTAATCTTTACATACGTATTATCTGTTTATTTCTCTAACAATTCAGGATTCGATCAACATGTGGTATCAGAGCGTATGTTCCTCAATCGAATCATAAATCTGAATTCGTTAAAACCCTAATCTCGAAATCAGATTTGGTTTTCGAACCTAACCGGAAAGCTTCAAAACACTAATTTGTTTTAATCACTAAAATTGATTTCAAAACAAATCCGATACAAACCCTAAACTGATTTCGACAGGTTTTTTTTTTACGATCGAAATCCTATTTCGATCAAAAAGCCTATTTTTTTTATTAAAACTCTTATTTTTGATCAAAACTGTGGCTTTGTCCCGTTTTCTCGATCGAAAAAATATAGCTTTTTGTTGATACATAGTCCTGATCGTCATGTGAAGTATCGAATACAAGATGGATCACTCAAGATAGCTGAGGTCCGAACTCCCAGCGAACCTGGAGTTCGGACAACTCCGAGCTTGTGGCCGAACCTGAGGTTCGGCCAGTCGCATTTCAGCTTGTATAAACAGTTCATCTTGTATAGAATAGAGAGAGCTTCCGTGTCATATTCTCTAGGTGTACTCTGTGGTTTTCTCAGTGGTTAATACAAGTCTTTTGTATTTACTCTCTGTGTTCTACTTGTTTACATTGGTTTCATATCGACTAAGTAGAAGATCTATACGCTCACGCACTTTCAAGTGGTATCAGAGCATTCGGTTTGCTCTACTAGTCGGAAATCATTGTTTTTCGGAGTTTTGAGTTCAAATTCATGTTTTTGAGAAAATGAGTATCGTTTTTGAGTTCGTTTGATCATCTCGAGTGTGCTTCTCATCAAAAATTCATTCCTAATTCATTTCTATTGAGTTTACTTGAATTCCTGTCGAAAATTCCAGCGAAAAACACTGAAAAACGAGAAAATCGCGTCGAGTGAAATCTGTCTCGTTTGAGGTTCGGACTCGTTCGGTCTAACCGCTCCGAACTCGAGGTTCGGAGGGAGTTCGGGGAGCATTCGGTGTGTCTTTGAGTTCGGTGAGAGATCGGTCCACATTCGGACAGAATTCGGCCAGTGTTCGGTGATAGATCGGTGTTGAATCTATTTGTTTGTCCGAAGGTCAGGTTCGGAAAGAGTTCGGCGAAACTTAGGTTCGGACGAAGTTCGGAGATAATTCGGTGGAGGTTCGGACGAAGTTCGGAGATAATTCGGTGGAGGTTCGGACGAAGTTCGGAGTGAACAGTGTTCAGTTTTTCAAAAATGTCCGATTTTCAAGCGTTCGCAGCTATTCAAAATTCGGTTCAAGCTACAATGCAAACGATGATGAACTATGATAATGAAATCAGAACAAGTCAGAAAGTTCCCAAATTGCTAAAATTGGAAGATTATCATAGTTGGGTTAAACGGTTTGAAGCATATGTCGATACAAATGACATTGATATGTGGTTAGCGTTCACTGAGCAATATATTTACCCTAAAGATGAAACTGGTGAACCTATTCTTCAAAGAAAAATGTTTTCTGAACAAAAGAAAGCTTATCAAGCTGAGAAAAAGGCATATGGTACTTTAACGATTGAAGATCAATGTAGGGAGGAATTCATTATTTTGTTTAGCTTGATTGTATAGTTTAGTTTACTTTGTAATGTTAACTTTTGGTAGGCTAGCGAAACTACCGAGCGAAACTGTAGTTTCGCTCGGTACATAGTTTAGACTGTCTCAGTGACAGTTTCGCTTGGCCAGCGAAACTGCCAACGAAACTGTTCACTGGACAGTATATAACAGCCGCCATATGCAGCCTTTTGTAACTTTCTCAACTTTTGTGAACCCTAATACAAGAAATCGACATTTGGTGAGTTTTGGTGACGGCTAGGAGCTTATTTCAGTATATTGTAGCTTGTTTATCATTTCTTATCAATCATTTGGTTCATGTTGTGATTGTTCAATACTAGAAAACCATTTTAGTCATTGAAAATCATATATTGTTGTTATTTCTTGGTTTTCTTCTCAAAAACATCATTATTTGCACTGATAAAGATCAGTGAGGACCAACAATATGGTATCAGAGCCTTTGTGCTCTTGATTTTGGTGTTTTTGAGTGTTTTTGGGTAAAACCATAAAAATCTATTTTGATTCTGAAATCTGATTGTTTTGGACTGGAAATTGATTGAATATTGTGTGTTTTGATGTCCTGAAGACTAAGCAATCAACCGATCATTGCTCTATAGTGATTTGGGTTGATTTCTGATCATTTCTTCTTCAAAAAGGAGGGTTTTCTGTTCTGGGCGAAACTGCTGATTATACAGCGAAACTGTGCCTTCAAATAGCGAAACTATCAAGCGATTTGGCAGTTTCGCCGCATTATTACCGAGCGAAACTATCATCACCGAGCGAAACTAGTCTTTCGCCGAAAATCGAGAAGCGAAACTATTGTCTTTTTCTTGAACGAAAGTTCAAACCAGTTTCCAGCGAAACTAGCTAGCGAAACTGTGTGTCATCGGGTATTTCCGAGCGAAAGTACTGCCCATGCATACAGCGAAACTAGTTGGCGAAATTGCTGAACTGGTTCAGTATTGTCAAGCGAAATTGCTGGCGAAATTATAAAATCCAGCGAAATTGTTCACCTGTTCAGGATTTCCGAGCGAAATTGCTGGCGAAACTATATCTCCCAGCGAAACTAATCAATTTGTCTTGTTCTTGGTTTGTTCTTTGTCTTTCTTATTTCAGGCTGATTTAAGATGGCGTCAGGTACAAATGCTGTTGACACTGAGAGTATTGCTCCAAACCGACCACCAAGGCTGATCAATGGCGACAATTTTGAGGATTGGAAACGATGTCTGAAATCGTTCTTCTTGTACACCGACTATAATCAATGGTTGTCAATTGTCAACGGACCTCACGTTCCTACAACTACTACTGGTGAAGTAACACAGATCAACAATAATCCATCTTCATTTACTGAGAAGGACTTGAAACTCATTGATCGTGATCAAAAGGCTCTCGGTGCTCTTTCTCTATGCCTGTCACAAGAAATCTACAATCGTTTTGCTGAGCACACTGACGCAAAAAGTTTGTTTGACGCTCTCTGTGAGTTTTATGATGGCAATGAAGACCTGGTGAAGGACAAGGAAGCCCAAGCCACCAAAGAATTCAATTCATTCACAAGCATGAAGAACGAAAAGTTAGTTGATTTGACAAATCGCTTCCTAACTGTATCAAGCAATCTGAAGAAATATGATGCGAAACTCACTAACTCTGAACAAATCAAGAAGCTGCTGGATGCTCTTCCACCAGAGTGGAGCATTCAGGTTCGCATGCTAAAACAAGAAAGAAGTTTCCCTGACTACAAGCTCATGGATGTAATTAACAAGCTTAAGTCCTTTGAGTTGGATGTTCAAAGGAGAGAATACAATCAAACCATGGGTCCAACTAAAGTTTACTCTCCAAATTCTGCTTTCATCTCAACCGTCACACCCAAAGGAGCTTTCTCTCAACTTCAATCTTCACATCTTGGATCTGGTTCATCCTCAACTGCAACTGCTTCCGCCACTAATCAGCAAACATCCTAGATTTCACCTGAATACATGGGATTGTTCTCATTGTTTACTAATAGCTATCAAGCTTTCGCTGCTGGAGAACTTCAAGGTTCGACTCTGACTGCTGAGGATATGTACCAAGTTGATCCAGATGATTTGGAAGAAACTGACCTGAAATGGCAAATGGCCATGTTGACTGTTCGAGCTAGAAAATTCTTCGAACGCACTGGGAGAAACACCTTCAAGAATCAAAATGGAAGAGTTGGTTTCGACAAGGCTAAGCTTAGATGCTACAACTGTAAGCAACTCGGCCATTTCAAAAGGGAGTGCCTAAGTCCAATTGTCACTGAACCGACCTCCGAGCCTGCAACTCGTGCCATCCCTATCACTGACAAAGCAGAAGCCAAGCCAACCAAAGAAGTGGCTCTTCTGACTAACTTTGACTGGAGTTCGGAGGTCTCTGAAGCCGAGGAAGCCATCAATCAAGCTCTTGCAGCTCAAATTCAAGAACAAAGCAATGAGCACACTGTTAACAGTTGTCAGAAGGAAGAAGCTGAGAAGAAGGTGAATGAGAAAACTGCAAGCACACCAGCGTGCACATGTGAAAAGGCTCTGGCTGCAGAAAAGGTTATAATGGATCTCTCATATGAATCTGTTCAAGATATGTGCTCTCATCCTTGTAGAATTCGTTTGTTCGGCATCTACAAGGCCAATCGATTGTTGATTGATACCAACAACGAATTAAAAACCATGAACACCCAATTAAAAGAAAATGAAGCAAAATATTTTGTGAAATTAAATGAGGCAATGCATGAAAATGAACATTTAAAACAAACTCTTCTTGCAAAAAATGTTGAAATAAACATGCTTTCTGAAAGAGTCACATTAGCCCAATTTGAAACCTCTCAACTTCAGACAAAGTTAGATAGATGGACCGTTTCACAAATGAAAGTTGAAGAGATGCTCGTTAAACAACGAGGAGCTAAAATAAAAACCGGAATAGGTATGGAGAACAATGGGAATGTGTTTCCTAAGGTTTATCCTCCTCCCAGCACGCATTGTTATTCACCTACTCCGAAACCTCATCCCTTAAATGATTTAATTCCTAGTGATGCTAACAGTCTGCATGCAGGTCTAGAAGGAGTGAACCATAAGGAGATCAGGGAGGATTATGATAATGGATACGGTAACACAAGTGGGCTTGGATGCGGTAGTCTAAATTCTAAGGAGTCTGTTTCAAGTAGTAGTTTGAATTCCAAGAAGTCTAGTTCAGACAGTAGCGTAGCTAGTAGTAGTTCTTCTTTAGATAGCAGTAGTGAAGAGTCCGTGTCTGTTAATCAAGAAAGATTTGTTTCAAATGAAAATGTTCAATGTCATGCAAGTACATCTCAAAATCGATTCAACAAATTTCTCTCTAATCCAATTCCTTCTTTTACACCGATACGAATTTCAGAACCTACAGAAAAACATATTTCTCAAAAGAAGGAATCATTTTTGAAAACCAATAATCCAAGGATTTCAAAAGATAAAACAAAAGTGGATTTTGAAACCAATAGTGACTCTGATTATAGAACATCAGATTCTGAGGACGAAAGTACTTCAGAAACCTCCTCTTGCACAAGTCACAGATCTCACTGTTTCAGATGTGGTAAGGATGATCATGTTGTTAAAAATTGCAAAGAAAAATTAAATCGAACAAACCATGATAGATCCTTTGGCCACAAGGTAACCAGTTTTGTAAAACAATTCTTTGGGGGAAAACAGAAAGTCACAAATCCCGGTAATGCAAAAGTCTGGGTACCAGTTATTAAGTAATTTTTCGTTTTGTATTGCCAGGCACTCCCGAAGAACAGTTACTGGCATATAGATTCGGGATGCTCTCGGCACATGACAGGGATGAAAGACCTGCTCACAAATTACAGAATCATGGATGGTGGATTCGTTTCTTTTGCAGGAAATAAAAGAGGTGGTAAGATGGTTGGACAAGGAGACGTGTCAAGTGGGTCTCTCACTCTGGAACACGTTAACCATGTACCCGAATTAAAGTTTAATCTTCTGAGCGTGTCACAAATCTGCGACAAGGATATTCCCGTATTATTCAAAGCAAATGAATGCCTGTTTCTCAAGCCTGAATTTACTGTGCCCGAAGAGATGGTGGCGATGCGCGCGCCTCGCATCAATGACACATACTTGCTGAATTTGACATCAACTGCATCTCTCAATTCCTCCATGACTTGTTTACTTTCAAAGGCATCTGTTTCTGAGTGCTTCTTGTGGCATAGACGTCTAGGACACATAAATTTCAAAATTCTAAACAATCTTGTTAAAAACAATTTGGTCCGAGGTCTTCCATACAAAGATTTTTCTGTTGTTGAAAAATGTCTTTCATGTGCTAAAGGAAAACAACATAAGAAGCCACATAAGCCCAAATTGGAGAATTCTATTTCAAGTCCCTTAGAATTGCTCCACACTGATTTATTTGGACCTATTAGTGTCCCAAGTTTGGGAAAGAGAACTTACTGTCTTGTTGTGACTGATGATTATTCCAGGTACTCTTGGGTCAGATTCTTGAAGCACAAGAGTGAAACGACTGAAGCTTTACAAAACATCATTCTGTCCGTGGAAAGCTCAAGAAGCAAGAAAGTCAAGGCCATCAGAAGTGATAATGGAACTGAATTTCGAAATCAGATCTTTGACTCATTCTGTGCAAACAAAGGGATTCTTCGGCAATATAGCGCAGCAAGAACTCCACAGCAGAATGGGGTTGCTGAAAGGAAGAATCGCACACTGGTTGAAGCCGCTCGCACTATGCTGATTGAATCAAAGCTGCCGATCATTTTCTGGGCTGAAGCTGTGAATTGTGCGTCCTACGTGCTGAATCGTGTCCTGATCGTAAAAGATAAAATGAAGACGTCATACGAGCTGTATCATGGAAGGAAGCCGCTGATTGACTTCTTCAGGCCGTTTGGATGTTCGTGCACATTGCTGAATACCGAAGCTCAAATCACAAAATTTGGAGCTGTCTCCGATGAGTGTTTCTTCATGGGATATTCTTCATCACAAAAAGCTTATCGTGTTTATAACAAACGTACTCGTATTGTGCAGGAATCCTACTACGTGGACTGGCAAGAATCTAACTCTCCCAACACCGGAACTGGACCCGAATGGTTTTATGATTCAGACACACTGTTCAAGTCATTCAATCTTCCTATCCTAGCTGAAGCAAATGACAATCCTCCTCTCGTGATTATCACCCCTCAACCTGAAATTCCACAACAAAACCCATCCTCATCCTCAGAAACCCCCCATCAACCCGATCCTCCATCTTCATCTCATGAACTACCTCAAACCACCGAACCCGCTCCCCCTCACCTTGACTTAAATCTCAAAACCTTAAAGGATCATCCACATGACCTCGTCATTGGCTCGATTACGGATGGAGTGAGGACTCGTCATCAGTCAGGATTGATTAATGAATGTTTGTTTGCGTGTTTTCTGTCTCAGATTGTTCCTAAAAACATAGATGAAGCTCTTGCAGATCCAAGTTGGGTGGACTCCATGCAGGCTGAGCTGCAACAATTCAGAAAGCTGAAGGTCTGGCAACTTGTGGATCTTCCAGAAAATAAGGTTCCAATTGGTACAAAGTGGGTTTTTAGAAACAAACCTGATGATAGAGGTGTGGTGATCAGAAACAAGTCAAGACTTGTGGTTCAAGGTTTTTATCAAGAAGAAGGCATTGACTATACTGAAGTTTTTGCACCCGTTGCACGAATCGAGGCCATTCGAATCTTCCTGGCTCATGCTGCGCACAAAAATTTCAAGGTGTATCAAATGGATGTCAAGTGTGCCTTCTTATATGGAGATATTGATGAAGAAATCTATGTGGATCAACCTCCTGGCTTCGAAGATCATGAATTTCCTGACAAAGTCTATAAGCTGGATAAATCTCTATACGGTCTTCATCAGGCACCCAGAATTTGGTATGAAACTTTGACTCAGTATCTATTGGGAAAAGGTTTCACTCGTGGGTCTATCGACATGACTTTGTTCAAAAAGGAGGTCAAAGGTGAAATGCTGATCGTTCAAGTATATGTCGATGATATCATTTTTGGATCAACCAATGAGAAGTTGTGTCGTGAGTTTGAGGAATTGATGAAAGAAAAGTTCGAAATGAGTATGATGGGAGAGATGTGTTTCTTCCTTGGGTTGCAGGTGGAACAAAAGCCTGACGGAATCCTTATTCATCAAGAAAAGTATGTTCTGGAGATTCTGAAGAAATTCAAGATGAACGACGCCTCCGCTGAACTTACTCCCTTCACATCTCAGACGTGTTTGACTCCCGACAATGAAGGAAAGCGGGTGGACCAGAAACTTTATCGATCAATGATTGGGTCTCTCATGTATCTCACAGCCAGTCGTCCGGATATCACTTTTGCTGTGTGTTACTGTGCTCGCTATCAAGCTGATCCAAGGGAATCTCATGAAAAGGCGGTCAAGCGAATCTTCCGTTATTTGAAGGGATCATCAAGATTGGGATTATGGTATCCTAAGGGTGGAAGTTTTGAGCTTAATTCATATTCAGACAGTGATCACGGAGGATGCAAACTGGATAGAAAATCTGTTTCTGGAGGATGCCAGTTTCTGGGGGAATGTTTGGTTTCGTGGCAAAGCAAGAAGCAAACAACTGTCTCCTTATCTACAGGCGAAGCCGAATACATTGCTGCCTCCAGTTGCTGCTGTCAAGTGCTGTGGATTCAACATCAAATGATGGATTATGGGATTAATTTTCTTCATACACCGTTGTTTTGTGACAACGAAGCCGCCGTTGGAATCTCCAAGAATCCGATTCATCATTCGAGAACCAAACACATTGAAACACGGATTCATGCAATCCGTGATGCTCAAGAAAAAGGGTTTATTGACGTTGTCCCCATTGAAACCAAAGCCCAGAAAGCGGATATTTTTACAAAAACCTTTGATAAACCCCGCTTTTATGAGCTTATTAAAATGTTGGGCATGATATCTTTTTAAATTTTTGGTAAATAATAAAAAAAAAAAGGGGGGGGGGACAAAATAAACCTTCTTGTAAATACTCTTTTAAATTTACTTCATCTTAAGTTTAGTTTATTTAAACCTAACTGCTAATTTCATTTTGTTTTGAATCAGGTGATTGTTGGAATTGAATCTGTTGAAATCAAGAAATCAATGATCATGCAGTCCTCCTCAAATGATTTCTGCCCTTTTATCACATGAATATGATCAGGGGAGTATTTTAGTCTAATTTACCTTGCAATTTTCTCATAAATGCTTTTTGAAATCCTTACTGTTATCTTGTGGGGGAATTGGGGGTAAATCACACTAAAATACTTACATTTCATGAAATCTTTCTCAAATGATCTCATTTCACTCACGAATTCGAAGCGGATTTCCTGTCAAAACCTTCTCTTCGATAGTGTGTCTCCGTTCAGCGTCTGTCATTTTTGTGTCAAGTATCGATCGAATCACTTTTATTTTGTTCTTTTTTTGAAAATCCAAAAATAGAGTATTTGTAGATTTTGGGGGAAAATCTTGAAGCTATTAGATATTTTGGTATATAAATAATTTCAAACAAAAACAAAAAAATGAGAAATTGATCCGACCTCGTGAGAAATGATAGTATATCAACCTGCGTTATCTGCCATGGATAGAGTAAAAATAAAGGCTGCATTGTGCTTGTATGATCTTTGAGTGTGTATGCCTAATATGATATCTATGAGTAGGATATAAACATAACGCTTGCCTGATTTTGCTCTAGTTTTCATTTCTGGATAAGTGTTGCAATGATTCTAATATTAAGAGATGTTCTGATGTATGCATGCTTTGCAAATAAGGCTTTATGCCATTTTTCTCTCGACTCAGTGGGTCTTCTCTGCGTGCCTAGGCGGCCGACCTGATCACCTGCTGATTGAGTTTCTTCTTTATTTTCTTGGTGTTTAGTATATATCATCGGACTTTCTCTGCGTGCCCACAAGCCGACCTGATTGTTGTTGATATATACGATTTCTGCTTTATTTTTCATTTTTTATTTTCCTAAGTGCATCGGGCTTTCTCTGCGTGCTTTGCGGCCGACCTGACTGCTGTTCACTTAGGGTTCTGCTTTATTTTTGCATGAAACATCATGAATGCTTATCTCATTTGAAAAAGAATTAAAAGAAAATTCAAGATGAATATGATGATTTGTTAACCTCTTTGATAGAGTGAGGCTGGGTGATCAGTGCATGATTAATATACCTTAAGCATATCCAAAAATGTTAAATACTATTAGTGCATGCTTAATATCAATATGATGCATTCGGGATCTGCTTGACTTGCATGCTGATTAAAATTGAAATTGAAATGTGTATGATGCGTATTGGTTGATATGATCTCATGTCTGGATCTTTCTCTAAAATTAAAATTAAAGTTTGCTTGTATAGTTGTTTTTAATTCCCTTTTTAAAAACTCAAAAAGGTTTTACTTTCTGCGTTATTTTTGATAAGATCGATACTTTGTAAATAATCTGGTGTTTTGTGTGAGTTTGTCGTTTTGTTCAAAAGGTTCAAAATCTCAAATATGTCAAATTTTGAAAATTAGGGTTTCAGCGAAACTGTGTTTCGCCCGGTTAGTTTCGCCGTGTAGGCTCACAGCGAATCTGTTTGTTTCGTTACCGGCGAAACTGTTTTGTTTGATCTTGACGTCAGCGAATCTGTTCTTTCGCTACGGCAAAACTGCTGTTTCGCCATAGCGAAACTAGCAGCGAAACTGCGTGGTTATTTAAACTGGTCATCGAGATCTCCTCGGTCATAACCGTCGCCTACCCCGAAACCAAACCCTAATCACTCTCGCGAAACTCACAATTTCGCCAAACTGTTTCATCATTTCCTCCACTTACCGATATCGGTTCCTGATTCAAGTAAGTTCGGTGTAATCTCGCATGTATATCTCATTCAAAACCGCATTCAAATTCTCAGTTTTTGGGGGTTTTTGAACCGAACCGTCATCGAGAATCTCTCCCCCTTTAAACCGTTGTTAAACACTGTTTGGAACTGGCATTATACTCGTTTTAGTGTCCTATATGTTCATTGTGGTTGGATTGTACAAAAACTGTGCTTAAAATTGATTTCGGAAATTTGAATTTCAAAATTCGCGTCCAGCGAAACTGAGTGTTCGTCCAGCGAAATTGAACGAAAGTTCACCGGTCTCGAGCGAAGCTGTCAGCGATCATGCCCAAGTTTCGCTGACAGTGTCGCCGTGATTGCCAGCGAAACTGTTGTTTCGCCCTCGGCGAAACTGTAGTAACGCAGCGAAACTACTGTGTTGCAGCGAAACTGACCCAGTCAGTGTCGCCGAGATCAGTTGTCGCGAATCTGGTTATTTCGCCGTGTGCGACTTTGTGGCATCTTAGCGAAACTATAATTTCGCAGCGAAACTGTCAATTTTTTTTAAATTTTACATTTAATTTAATTTAATTCAATGTAAGTTCGGTTTTTACTTACAAGCTCTCGGTTACATGTGCAGAACAATGTCAGATCTAAAGCACGATCCTCGGAGCAATGTCACCGCATACTTAGATCTCCGCACCGACAAATCTATAGGATTCAGAGACTGCATTGAGTGGCTGAAGCAGTCTTGCATATCTCACGCAATTTCATACTCTCCAATCATCGATGATAGACATATTAAAGAATTTTGGCTCACGGCTCAGTATGACGTTAGAGCTAAGCCTGAATGCATCCGAGCCAGAGTCATGCAGAAAGATATAGTGATTACAATGAAGACAATCGCTGAAGTGCTTAAACTGGAAAAAGATGTTGGTGAAGTTACTAAGATGACAGATCTGGAAGTGCTGAAAGGTTTTGAACGCGACATGGGATATGAAGGCGGAGCGTTGTGGAAGAATAAGAAGGAAATTAAGAAGTCCTTGTTGTCAAAAGAATGGAGATACATTGCCCACGTCTTCATTTCTTGTATTGATGACAGGAAAGGCGGATCCGATGGTTTAAATCTGAACTGGGCCGAGGCAATGTTATTAGTCTGCAGAGGCAAGAAAGCTAATATTCCTCAAAGAATCTTTGATGCCATGACAGCAAACATTCAAGCATTAAAGAAGTCTAGATGGTTGTTGTACCCAAGGTTCCTGGAAATGATCATTGAACATCTGGCACCTGAATTGCCCAAGCAGGGTGTTGCTCTTATTCTTAATCCCATGCACCCAAGAATCCTCTCAGACTGTGCTGCAACAAGAGCCGATTTCTCAGGATACACCACATACTTAATGAAACACATGTATCCTGCTCAAAGGTATGAATACATCAAGAAGTTGATAGCAGATGAAAACCAGAGAAGAGCTGAAGGAAAGGTGGATGAAAGTGTGAAAGGTAAAAGGAAGCAATACATTAGAAGTTCAACAAAAGAACCAGCTAACGAAATTGAAGATGAACTTGAGAACCTTGCACAAAAGAAACAGAAATCTAAAGAAAAGCAGGGTGTTCCGACAGATGATGAGCTGAGAGCTTCAAAGAAAAGAAGAATAGATCCCAGAGCTGAATTGGACGAAGACATCATCAGAGGTGTAAACACCTCTTTGTCTAATGAATTGGGTATGATCAAGACCAAGCTGGTCAATTCTGAAATTCGAGAGAAGGATAAAGATGCACAGATCAAGAATATGAACGAGATCATTTCAAAACAATCCTCTCTAATCAAGACCCTGCTTGTTGAAATGAACGAAATCAAGAAGCATTTGAATATGCCAAACCTGATGAGTGATGCTGAAATTGATTCAATGACTGACTTCTCAAAGGTTACAACTGAAGCAGTTGGCGGTAGTGGAACTGGTGGAATGGATGCAAGTGGTTCAGGTGTTAATGATGCTGGTGGTAGTGGTGATGTCAATATTGAAGATCTTGATGATATTAATGTGAGTGACGTAAATCTCTACAGCTTTGAAGCAGAAAAACAGCCTGAGATTGTTCAAGCTAAATTCGTTTTGATCGATGAAAGTGAAGATGAGGCTGAGATTGATGATCACACTGAACCAGAAAGCTATGATTGGAAAGAACATTCTCTTACGTATCAAGCAAAGATTAGCTCTGTAAGTGAAGAGGTCCTTTAGTTCAACAGGGAAGAATGGTTCAAGAAACCCGAGCTCGAAGATCAGACCCCTTTATTCCAAAACATTGCCCAACCCAAGAGAAAGGAGTCTGATAGACACATTATTAGCTGGAAATTCAGTGATGCCGCTCATGCCTTCATGATCAAGAGAAGAGGGGGCAGCATTACCTATATTCGTAAACGAGACAATTTCAAAACCTTGCCAAGATGGGATCTAAGAAGGCTGGCAGAGCTCCCCCTCATAGACGAAGACAAAAGCGTCAGAGCTTCAAATCTGAGATTAATGATTCAGCAGGCGGCAAAGGACGACTTTGTATCGTTTGGTTTTATGAAGGGTCAAAGGGTGAAGTCCACAACCGAAATTGATGAAGCTACCGGGAAACCGAAGGTGCACTTAAAGTTTAAAGCTGCTAAGACAATGACCAGAATCCGAATTCCTGATCAGCAACTGTCGAGGCTGCAAACCTTCCAGAAGTGGTTCTATGACAACCAGACTGGCGAAGCCGTTATAAGAATTGGAAAGGATGCTGAAATAAGATTATTTGATCCTATGGAAGTGTTTTCGTTCAGCAACGATGATTTAAAGACTTTGTGCGAAAATCACATTAGATTTGGGGCAGGAGATGACACCGCAGAAGAGGCAAGCTTGTTTATGAGAGTTGCCAACAAGGCCCGGGGAATAGTCAAGGAAATAAAAGATTTAGCACTGAAAGTCAAGGCTGCTGAAGATAAAATGGAAGAAGATAGGGATCTGGCGAATCAGATGAACAAGTCTCTGAGTGGTCTTGGAGAATCTTCTACACAAATCCCAGAACCAGAGACTGCTGTCCCCGTTGCTGAAAAGCCAATCAATTTGGGGGAACCAGAGTCCGAAGCCCCAGGTGCTGATGAAACAACAATTGCGGGGGAATCTGAAGATTACATCCCCGTAGTTAAAGTGTCCAATGTTTTGGGGGAAACAGATGTGAACCAGGAACCGAACCAGACTGAAGCCGGAGCTGACAAATGAAGATCAAGAGGCTGAATCCCTCCCTAGGGGGAATATTGAAGATCAATGTAGGGAGGAATTCATTATTTTGTTTAGCTTGATTGTATAGTTTAGTTTACTTTGTAATGTTAACTTTTGGTAGGCTAGCGAAACTACCGAGCGAAACTGTAGTTTCGCTCGGTACATAGTTTAGACTGTCTCAGTGACAGTTTCGCTTGGCCAGCGAAACTGCCAGCGAAACTGTTCACTGGACAGTATATAACAGCCGCCATATGCAGCCTTTTGTAACTTTCTCAACTTTTGTGAACCCTAATACAAGAAATCGACATTTGGTGAGTTTTGGTGACGGCTAGGAGCTTATTTCAGTATATTGTAGCTTGTTTATCATTTCTTATCAATCATTTGGTTCATGTTGTGATTGTTCAATACTAGAAAACCATTTTAGTCATTGAAAATCATATATTGTTGTTATTTCTTGGTTTTCTTCTCAAAAACATCATTATTTGCACTGATAAAGATCAGTGAGGACCAACAACGATGGCATTGCCTAAAGAGTTACTTCATCAATTTGCTGGTAACTACACATCAAAAAGTCTATGGGATGCTTTGGAGAAACGATGTGAAGGCAATGACCAATACAAGAAAAGTCGACAAAAGGTTTTGAAGAAAGAGTTTGTCAGCTTTAAGCATTATCAGAATGAAACGATTCCCAATCTGATTGCAAGATTTGCTCATCTAATGAGTGAAATGCGGTTGGTGAATCTTACTAAAGAAGAGGCTGATATGAAAGAAAAGATTTTGGAAGCATTGCCTGAAAAATGGGAGAATTATGTGATGATGATTACTCATGATAAAGATTTTTCTGGATTGTCTTTCAATGATTTGGTTCAAAGAATCCAGGCTCGGGATATGGAATTAATGGTGAATAAATCACTTCCTACACAAATTCAGAATCCTGCAGTGTATCATGGTGAAAATGATTCTACAATGAATGCTGGGAAGTCTACTAGTCTTAGTTCTGCTCCTCCTACAGCATTTCTAGCAGGTAAATCTGAAATTCCAAGTTATTCTTCTGCTGGTTGTACTGTGTCATTTCCAAGTTCTTCGGCTCAGAGTGCATTGTTTGTTCAAACTGTTGATGATTATAATGCATTGATGTCTGCATTGGTATCTTCATACTTTGGTGTTATCACTGGTGCTGTGAGTAATGCTGAGTTAGCAAATGAAGATTACGATCACATTGATTATGATCATTTGGAAGAAATGGATCTAAATTGGCAGTATGCAATGTTGGTTCGACGAACGAAGAAATTTTTTAACAGAACTGGGAAGAAAAGATTGAATCAGGATGGTAAGATTGGTTTGGATAAATCGAAGGTAAAATGTTACAAGTGTTCAAATTAAGGTCATTTTGCTCGAGAATGTCCGAGTTCCACAGAAAGTAAATTGAAGACTGGTCAGCATGCACATTTAGTTTTTCATCCCTCAAATGAAGCTGAGAAGGTTGAGAAGAAATCTGTTAATCTTGTTCATGATTGGACCAATACTTTTCCACATTCAAGTGAATTTGCATGGAATGCAGATACTGAAGCTAAGAAAAATCATACTCCAATCTCGATTGCTTTAACTGTTCAACATGCTGATGATGAAAATTTTTTAACAGAGTCTGATACTTCTTCTAGTATATTTTTGGTTCAAGAAGATCAACCTATAGTTTCTAATAATTCAAAGAATGATGCGTTTGAATGTCTTAAATGTAAGAAATTGCTTCAGGAGATTGCAAGTTTTGAACAAAGTCATCAAATTTCAACTGAAGAAATTGTAGTGCTCAAGAAAGAATTGGAAGATTTTCAAAAGAAATACTATGAGTTGGTTCATGTTCATGACGACGTTTTGAAAGAGAAGGCAAAATTGGCTGAAGAGTGTGAGAAAGCAAAAGCTGAAGCGTTAGATACAGCTCAAGATTTTGAGAATTTGTTTGAGAAAAGTTATCCAGTACAGCAAAAGTATGTAGAAGCTACTGCTCTTATTGCTACAACTGCCGTTACTGTTGAAAAACTTCAAAACAAAATTTCTATGCTTCAAGATGAGAATACTCTCTATCGTGATAAGAATGAGGTATTGACTAAAGATGTTGAGATTTACAAGAAAAAGAGAGAAAGTGTTCTTGAAGAGTTATTTGTTGAATGTGAGATCAGAAAGTTACAAACTTGTGAGTATGATGATCTTAATGCAAAGTTCATCAAGTCACAGAAAGAGGTGTTTGATGCTCAACAGCAGATTAATGATTTGAAATTGGAAATTTTGGAACTGAAAAGGCAAGTGAAGAACTGCAATTTGTCACCAACAATGCTTAATTTCTTATACAAGCAGGATCAGATTTCAGAAAGTTCTAAGAAGGATGATGTTCATTTGGTTCCTCAACCAGTGGATTTGGTTGAAGTTACTTCTGCTCCGATTGATCCAAAAGATGAATTGCATGATTATTCCAAGTTTGCTACTCCATCCAAGAAGAACAAGTCCAAGTCTAAGAAGAAGGAGAAGCCTTTGGGTGAAGCTCCAAAATTTGTGTCAAAGTCCGTTTTGTTGGAAAACGAAAAGGTTTTTGATAAGGGTTCTTCAAGTTCTTCATCTGCAACCGAAGAAGACAAAGTTTTGATTGAAAAGAACAAGTTGAAGGATATCAAGGCTAAGTTTACTAGTGAAGCTAAGTCCAGAGAAGTTTCAGGTTCTTCTTCTAGTTCTTCAAAAGTTTCAGGTTCCAAACACAAAGGTTTAGGGTTTGTTGTGACGGATGAGCCGGTTCAAACCAAGAAACCTATGAAAGCAGACAAGCCTGTTAAAGTCAAAGGTGCAAAGAAATCACCATCTCCAAAAGAATTTTCTTATTATTCTGGAAGGTCATCATCTTCAAGGAGTCCATCTCCTAGGTATGATTCTTCTGATGGTTTCTTTGATAACTTTGATTCTGAACATTCTTCTGACTTTCAAAAATCAAAACCATTTTCAAATAATTTTAGAGAGAGACTTTGTTATGTATGTCGTCAACCAGGACATCTAGCTGCTGATTGTCCGACGACTGCATATATCCACAAAACTGCTAAATATGTGGATAACAAAGGTCAAATTTTTTATGAACCATGGTCTCCAAAGATTAAATCAACTCGTAAATCGTCTTGGTCTAAACCAAGTACGTCGGTTGAATCTGATTCAGGTTCTGATCAAAAATTAAAAATTTTACAAATATGGAAACCAAAAGTTGTTTCCACGGCCGACAATGACTTTGTGGAAGACACCGGGCGACCCGACGCTGTTGAATCGGGTCGAGCCCAATGCAACTAATGTTTTATTTGGTGTCAAGCAGGTGTTTCAGGAAGACCTTTCAGTGATTGAATCATTGCTGATTGTGAAATATCTGTTCTAATTAAATTAAATGTCAAAATCAATTTTGTTTTTCAAAAAGGCTAAATTGCTAGTATTCGTGTTGGTTGATCACTTTTTCTTATTTTTCACTTTGTCTCATTCTGAGGGGGAGTTTGTTTTTGCAAAAATACAAAAATAGTGTGGTGTTTTTTAAATCGTAAAAATGAAAATCTATAAATAGAGTTGTCATTTTTAGGGGGAGAAATTTGGAAAAGACAAAAACAATGAAAAATGCAAAAATCCAAAAACATTGAAAAATGAGAAATTGTATCCGACATGATTGGGAAATGATGGTACATTGGCTGACAGTGTCTGACTCATGGATAAAGTAGATGAAAAAGCCATAAGACCATTTGATCGATGTGCAAGGTAGGCTCGGCAAATCAGAAAGTATACAAATGTGATATACACTAAATCTGATGCTTGACCTAGTGGACAACATCTTGATGCATATCTCATGATATATCAAGAAAGAGATATGTGAAAAATAAAATGAGAAGTCACTGTGTATACATGTGTTCATTTTGCAAAGATTTAAACTTGTTTGATTTTCTTTATTTTGTCAAACGATCGGACTTTCTCTGCGTGTCGAAAGACCGACCTGATTATTGTTCGTTTGACGTTCTGCTTTATTTTCTTTGGTGTTTCGTATAACTAATCGGACTTTCTCTGCGTGTACGGGAGTACCGACCTGATTGTTGTTGAGTTATACAACTTCAGCTTGTTTTATTTTCTTATTTTGTTAAATCCGAGGCCTTATCTGCGTATCGAAAGATCGACCTTAAGGTAGACGATTTAACGTTCTTATTTCTTTTTGCATGGAACACAGTTGACTATATCATGGTTACAATCATTATGTGATTTAATTCACAAATGAAATCACAAAATGTGATAAGCAAAGCATATCTGAGTATGTCTGATAGTGTGGGGTACACTGGTCAATGCAAATCTAATAAATACTTTAACATATCCAGATGTTATGAGTATGATTGTGCCAGAGTTTAAAATTGGACAAGTTATATCTGCAATCGGCATGGCTTATGTGCTACAATAATCGAAATTGAAGTGTAGTTCAGCATGTTATGACCAATATGATCCCAAGTTGTGATCTTTCTCACAAAAGTCAAAAATAGTGTCTAATTCAGTACTGTTTTACTTTTCTTATCAGAAATACCAAAAAGATTTTAGATGTGTTTTGATATAAAGTTTCTAACAGCCAAAAAGATTTTGTTTCTGATTTGTTTTCGATTGATCAACACGAAATACGAAATCATTTTCAAAATCAAAATATCTTGGAGTCTCGAAGAGACGTTTTGCGCCAGGATTATTTATGTTGACAGGTGTCTAAGTGGAAGAGAACATCACAACTTCAAGTCTTCTGAAGTTTGTTGAAAAAGAGATTACACACGATGCAATATCAAGTATTCAAGATTAAACTCATCGTCAAGATCGAGGAAGAGTTTGGTTGAAGATACAAGATAAAAGTTTGAATAGAGGAGTTGATACTGCACATGCCGAGGGGGAGTTTGTTGATACATAGTCCTGATCGTCATGTGAAGTATCGAATACAAGATGGATCACTCAAGATAGCTGAGGTCCGAACTCCCAGCGAACCTGGAGTTCGGACAGCTCCGAGCTTGTGGCCGAACCTGAGGTTCGGCCAGTCGCATTTCAGCTTGTATAAATAGTTCATCTTGTATAGAATAGAGAGAGCTTCTGTGTCATATTCTCTAGGTGTACTCTGTGGTTTTCTCAGTGGTTAATACAAGTCTTTTGTATTTACTCTCTGTGTTCTACTTGTTTACATTGGTTTCATATCGACTAAGTAGAAGATCTATACGCTCACGCACTTACACTTTTTGATCCGGAAATAGGCTTTTCTACCGGCTTTCCTACCAGCTTTACTATTGGCTTTACTACCGGCTTTATTACCGGCTTTCCTACCAGCTTTTCAACCGGCTTTCCTATCGGCTTTTCTACCGGCTTTTTCAATTTGCTTTTCGATCGAATCATGTGGCTTAGTCCCTGCTCTTTGATCGAAAAGCTTACTTTCCGATCATGTGGCTTCGCGATCAACCTCTCGATCGGACCATACCACTTTTCGATCCGATCGAAAAGTCCACTTCTCGATCGAAAACCTACTTTTCGATCGACTTTTCGATGGACTTTTCGACCGGCTTTTCGATCGGGTTTTCGACCGACCTTATCAACCGGCTTTTCGATCGGTTTTTCGACCGACTTTTTCGACCAGTTTTTGATCAGATACCCCTTTTCGATCGGATATCCCTTTCGACCGAATAACTCGTTTTTGACCGGATATCCCTCAGGGGCTTAGTATTAATTGTGTTTTGTATAAACCTTATAAACTTACATTTTTACAAAACCTAACACCAAATAAAATCAGCTAACAAATTGACTTGTCTTATTTAAGTTAATAAAGGACATCTAATAAGGTTTCAATACTGGCCAAAGCTGATTTGTTACCTATATATAATGTCATTTAACCTCATCTTACAAGTCAACTTATTGACACTAATTTATAATCAAAATTAGATTAATTCATTAGCTTGTCTTAATTAAGTTGATGACATCTTCAAAAATGGTAATTCTGGCCAACGCTGATTTACTATCTTAACTAATGTCATTTAACTTTACAATACAAGTTGACTTATTTGAATTAAAGTAATTTATTCGCTTAAATTGATAACATCTTTAAAACCTCGATTCTGGCCAACGTTGATTCGTTGTTTTTATAATGATTATCAACTAAGAATTAAGCATTCGCCTTTCTTATACAAGTGTTTCTCTTCTGGCCAACGCTGATGAGTTGCACATGTATTCAGCGAACCTAACTTGTACATAAAGCTTATGGTATATCATTTCTGGCCAACGCTGATGTGATACATCACTTTATGCACATACCCTTATCTTGTTCATAATGCTTAAGTGATAGGCAAGTAACCAACGTGAAAGTCAGTTCATTTAAGTAGAACCTAACTAGTCTGTTATTTTGGTGATATAACAGACTATATCACATCTTCTTTTGTTACATAATTGCACATTATTATTAATTATCAGAATGCATTATTATTATGCCTTAGTTTATGATAATACATTATTATTATTATTATTATGCATCATTATTATGCCTTAGCTTATCATTATGCATTATTAATTGTGCCTTAGTTTTAAGTACCCCATAGAATCACTCTTAGATCTTCTTTTCAGTTTAACCTTTAATCTCCATAACTAATCCACTCTAAATTTATAATCACTAAATGTTTCCATAAATGTTTTCCTCTCATCATAATGATTTTGATTATCTCTTAAGACAAAAGACTCTTAATTACTCTCTCAAATAAAAGGTTTTACAACCAGAACAATTAATGGCTCTCTCAAATAAAAGGTTTTACTCAAATTGTCTATCATAATAATCAAAATCACTTTAAACAATGCTATCAGGGGAGATGTCTTAGATTTCCTTGTCTAAACATCGTGTGAAGTAATAAATTTTAAATGAACTTCTTAAATGTGTGCAAACACTTAACATCTAATATGCTTAGTGCAAAGTATAAATTAGGTTAATGATTTAGTGAAAACATCATAAAACATGACCCTAAAAGGGCTTACACATGTTTCAAATGGAAGTTTTTCTAGTGCATTTCTTAGTGAATCCTTTCTTGGCACAATTACATGCTACTTAAAAGTTAGTCATGACACTTATAAGTACTAGAAGGAAAATGAGTGCTTGATAGCATTGTGCATAAAGGATACATAATGCCTTAAATTAGAAAAACGGATGTGTTCACCTCACAATCACTAACCCTTATATAATTAAAATAACTTAAATAAAGAGGATAGTTCTAAATTCTAAAATAAGATACAAGAAAACTTCCAGTTCTAAATCCTTATAGGAACAACTGGCTAACAAAGAATAATCAACAATGATAATTGTGCCCATTAATTTTAAGATTAACACAGTGGATTAAATCTAGTCTTATAAAGATCTCTTACAATCCATACACTAGGAATAAACCAAACAACCACTATTATGGGAGTAAGTGACAAAATCAATGTCAAAGTTGTACAAACCATGAAAATCTATCAATGTACTACACTTTATGATACCTTATTATGATCCAAGATCACTTGGAACCTAGTATCATTACTAAAGTAAGACATCGACGGTTATAAGGTTTCAAACGACTATGACAAATGTCACTACTACCCTAAACTCTCAAAGTTGTTGGTTATACTTATCTAGTTGTCTTTACGTGGGTTGAAATCTTTATAACTTATAACTAGATAATAAATGTTCACAATCTTTGTTATCGCGTAAGTGAGAATTTAACAAAGACAATATGTGTATAAAGGAATAAACAAGTTTCAACTAAGAGTTCTAACTTGCCAAAACTCAAATATATTAGTGGACCTTATCCTAAAATGGAATATCTGGGCGTAACACATTTATCACTCATTTACTGATTATCGATTTTTGTACTTAAATAAGGAAAAATATATTTCTCACCTTAAACTTTTAAGGACGAAGTTGAAAATCAACTTAACCATAAAATAAAAGGTTGTGAGATTAGATTTAATAGATTAAATACTAAGATTGACATATGAATAATGGTAACACTCTCAAATCCATTAGGATCATCCTAGTGTGAACCAGTAGATCATGTATGGTACTTCTAAAGATACATCATTAAGTTATGAATCTAAGTATCCTTATAAACATGATAATAAATATGTCATCTAAGTTATACATCTATTTCTATATACCAAGGCTCTAAAAAACAACAACTCATATGCTAAACAAGGTTACCTAATATGTCCCTAAAATTCCTTCTGAAATCTGGACATGAAGGAAGCCAAGTATAAACCATATGATTAGTTATTAGCCGCAATTAAACCTTAAAAATCCTCAACACTAAGCATGTTGCATGCCAAGTTCCTAAGAAATTCTAAGATTAGTGGGAGCAATCAAAGTCCTTATCAATGACTTCTCTTCTAAGGTCAGTGGGAGTAGTGAAAAGTCTTATGCATGGCTTGCCTGAAAGTACAAGAGGCGGGGGAGAGACAAAGTTCAATTTAACTCTGAATTTAACTCTGATTACACCTCTTGTACACCATGCTACTATAACACTAATCCACTTCCACACACTTAGAAATAATGTTACTCCTAATATACCTGACTTAAATGCTCAAGAGGAAATCTATGAAACTGTTAATGTTTTGCTTCAACTCATTAGATCCAGCTTAGTAGGTCATCAAGGTATGAAGTTTCCTATTAACTTTGATGATTATGAACATACCTTAATAAAGCTTACATGGATATTGGAAAGATTACTAATCGTATCTCTGATTTAAGAGCCATTATTAGCAATCAATCAAATTATCTGATGGAATAAAGCTATTATTAATGAGCTTAACTCCCTAAATCAGAATAACGTTAGAAGTTTAGTTTTCCATAGCTAAACTGAAATCCGAAAGGAGAAATTAAACGTTATAAATTGTTGGTTTCTAAAAGGCTATTAACAAGTTAAGAATTCCTTTTCTAAAGGGTTCTTTGAGAGATAATCATTGTCCTTATTACTCACTCATAATTACGAGTGACATTTAACGGCCTTATAAAATATCTTTCCTTAATACTCACTTAACATGAAGACATGTTCATAAACTAAACTTAAGGTTTCAAGCCTGAAAGTTAAAGAACAGTAGTCATTAAGATGAGTAAATATAAAGGGTTAATATAAGCAAATTTACAAGTGAATTTAAAATTTGATGAAGCTATAAATGTAAGAATTCTTCATCAAGAATAAGTGGATAAATTGGGCCTACCTTAAGATGGGTGGGAGCAACTAATACAATACTTGCCCTTATATATACATTATTTTAGGCAAGTAATATGTTAGTTTTGTTGCATGATTCAAAGCGACTTATTCTCGCATAATTTTGACATTAAAATATTGAAGATGCTTCTTATAGAATAAGCATCAAAATACATCAAGATCAACCTAACGAGACATTAAGTCTCATTAGATTTAACTATGTGTTCAACACATTACAACATGTAACGTTGCTCTTTATCTTTAACTCTAGTAACTAAAGGAGATTACTAATAAATGTTCAAGAAAATAAATATTATGCTTCATTAGTTAGAGGCCTTACGTATGTTCAAGTCTATGCTCGTTTAGATATTGCCTACATTGCTAAATACTAGAAATGATGAAGATCATTTCCTAAGCATCTAAGATGGCATTTCAATATCTATAAGAAACGAAAGACTATAAATTTGAACTATAGAAGAAGTGAGAAAACTTAAAATAGTTGACTATCTCTAAATTTTGACTTTAATGTATTCAAAGGATATTAAATGTCAACTCAGGGGTATATCCTTATGTCTGCGGACAGATTTATCTCATGGATTATGAAGGAGTCATAAGAACCTGATAACAACAACCTAAGTTATTATGACATGATTTGTCACTAGATGTTGTTGGAAAATTTATCAGTAGACTCATAATTTCATAACTCCAATATAACATATTGAAGACTTACTGTGATAAAGTCAGCTGCCCTAATCTCTTAAAACAATAACAGTTTTGAGTGGAGATGCATTAAATTTTCGATACAAGATTATTGTTCATTTAAGAACAAATAGAGGAATCTAAGTCCTTGTATTGAATACATTCATGATATGCTTAAAGGATCCTATAACTTAAGGTCTATCCTCATAAGTCTTTTAAGAGCTCATCAATAAAGACGAGGTTTACTAATGACAAAGCATATCACAATATGGATGACTAATTATTAATTATTCCTCATCCGTTTGATTTCTTGTCTCTAAATATGTTACGCATGCCTAACGGGACATATAGACAGTTTATATACAAATCAACGTTAAGGGCTTATTTTTTTGTGATTGATTCTGAATTTATGTTGAATTTTAAATTTGAGGTTGTAGTATGATTAATGGGGGTCTTGAGTTGGATAATCAACTCTATGACTGTATTTTTCTGCTGCAATTTTGGTTTAAAATGGAAATGAGTATTAAATTCTGATCAGACTTAGGTGCTGTTTGTTTTTGAAGAGGTAAAATGTCTGCAGTCTGCGGACCACATCTGCAGACATCTGTAGCAGAAGAGGTGGACTAAACCTCTGCAGTCTGTAGGAAGATGAGTGTTTGTTTTTTAACTTATGCAGACTGCTAAAATAAACTGAAATTTAAATAAATCATTTTTTAAACTTATACATAATTCAATCATTTTATTTCTTTCCGTATATTTTAGCAAACAATTGTTTTTTAAACAATTTTCTTTTAAATAAAATATCAAAAATATTTTATAAAAATTGTTCAAAAAAATGTTTTTTAAACAGTTTAAAAACGTTTTTAAATAAATGTTAAAAAAGTTTTGTTTAATAATTGTTTAAAATATTTTTTCTTAAAATAATTGTTTAAAAACGTTTTTTAAAAACAAAACTTTTTAAAAAACAATTTTAAAAAAAACTAATTTAAAAAAAAACATTTTAAAATTTATTTTCTAAAATTAATTGTTTAAAATGTTTTTTTTGTACTTTTTTAAAAGACGATTTTAAAAAAAGTGGTTAAAGAAGTTTCTTAAAAGTTTTTTAATATATTAAAAACTTTTAAAAAAGTTTTTTTAGAAAAAGTTTTTTAAAAAGGACTTAATAAAATGTTTTTTTATAAAAGAATTAAAAAAAACTGTTTAAAAATGTTTTTTAATGTAAAAACAGTTTCAAGAGAAGGTTAGAAGATGTTAGAAGATGTCAGAAGTGACTGAGTCACATCTGCACCAAGAAGAGCCTGCGCAGACATTTTTTAATGAAATGTCTTCGAGAAAACAAACAGTCTGCAGACCTAAATGTCTGCGCGTGGTCTGCGCGACGCAGACAGAAGAGGACAGGAAGAGCTTTTGCAGAAAAACAAACACCACCTTAGCTAATAACTCATTATAAATGATCATTCGGCTAAGTGGGAGAATGTTAGACAAAATATATTTACTAAATATATATATATATATGTATTTCGGATATATATGTATATAATATAAATATATATTATGTCCTTTAATCATTTATCTTAAATAATCAATTACCTATTTAACCCTATCTGACATTATTTGATGGATGTAATTGCCCTTATTAGATAAACTAGGGTTTCCCCTTGGGTGCATATATATAGGGCCTTATTAGAGAGATCAGAGGTTAACCACCACACCATAATTCGTGACCTCTCTCTCTGCTCTCTCTCTCTCTAAAATCGTAAACCCTTTACGATTCTTAATCTCATCATTAGCATACACCCTAAAGGGGAACCATGGCTACTCACAGGATGGACAATCTGACCGCATGCTGATCTCAACCAGATGACAACAGGTAATCTTTACATACGTAATATCTGTTTATTTCTCTAACGATTCAGGATTCGATTAACAAACACATCTGTCTTTTGAATGTCCATATAACCAGTTATTTTAACGATCCTGTTCGTTACCACACTAAGATTATCTTTTTGTTCCTCATCAGACCATAAACTTAAATGTTACACTCTTTCTTTCTTTATTTGTTAGTGAATATCAATATCATATGACATATACCATATTTCGCATAAAGACTGTTGGAATTCTGCATAAAACGATTATGACAATCGTTATACAAACATAAGCATTTCACAAGAATAGAAAATAAATGAAAGTCTAACCGAACCGACGATCAAGATACGGAAGTATGATCACGAACAGCAACTCTATCAGTCCCTGCAAAACCTGAAGAACACAGAAACAAAACGAAAGGAACCGGGCTTGTGTTTGACACAATTCCCTTAAACAGATTCGACGTCTGTTCCCAGGGTACACCGGTTCAAAACTGTGTGTACAGCCGGACGAGAATACTTGCCTGAAACGAGACCGGAATGAAGCTGTAGACGGAGATCAGCAGCAGCAGCACAACGTTGGAATGCAAATTTTCTGTGTCTTCTTTCTGCCCACAATTCGTGTTCTTATACACGTAAACTGGGCATACGAAGTGAACATCATTAACCAGTAATGAATGATCGATTTATGTCCATTAATCCGTAATGAATGATCAGGTTTGGAAAGCCAAAAGTCATTTCTAGAATCATCTTAAAATGGTTCGAAAATTAACAAAAAACGTGTCGACCACGGACACATGTTTCGGAGCTGCATTCGTGTCCGCAGGTCGCGCGGGCACGAGTTCAGAATTTCGACCCGATTAGCCATTTTTTACCCCCCCCCCCCCGTGCGCGAGGGTATGAGCTAGAGTAAAACATGACACAAGTGATGTCAAAGCCTTTGAGGTTTATCCTTATAAACCAATTACCCTTTTGTTCCCACACCAATGTGGGATAGCTCATATTTTTCCAAACTTGAACAAAAATTCTTTTGAGATAAACATCTCATTCACACACATTTTCCAACAATCCCCCACATGAATGGAGGTTGATCTCAGAAGTAACTTAATCCCGATCGAATTTCAACAGTTAAATCTTGCATACGATAGGTAGGTGTTACCCTTTGAACCTTCGCTCATGAAACACACTTAGTCTACTGGCTCTGAGTAGGCGGCGATGCCTTTGAACTCGTCTGCCGTTTGTGTAGGCGACAATGTGCTTCACACAAGACTCTCCTTGACAACATCAAGTCCTCATAGTTATGTTCGTTATGGTCATGAACATTAGCCTGGTTCTGCGAGAGCTCTTAGGTATTGTGCCCCCTCTCAATACCCTTCGAAGCGACCCCCACTTCTCTCTCACATAGGTGATTCACCACGTGTGGCTGCCTCAGCTGAATCATTAAAAGCCATATGCTTAACCTCGTACTTGTCACTTTTAGGAATGGACTAGGAGATGTATCGATTCCAATTATACATCCCCTTCTTAAAGTGCGTGGAGTTATCAATTCTTCCCCCACAGTGACCTCACTAGTTCATACAATTAGGTTGTCCTATTGAACTCAGATCTTGGGATCTCCAGTCAACTGAGTTAGGTTTTCCTTCATATGAACTTTAATCTTTCAAGGGCTTCAGTCCCATTCCCATGGACGACTTCTGAACTAACTCTCTACTTAGGCCTTTTTGTCAGCGGATCCGCAATATTATCCTTTGACTTCACATAGTCAACAGTGATAATTTCAGTAGAGATTAGTTGTCGTACCGTATTATGTCTACGTCTTATATGTCTATTCTTACCATTATACATTGTGCTATGAGCTCTGCCAATTGTCGATTGGCTATCACATTGTCTACATATGGCCGTTGCCGGCTTAGGCCATCTTGGTATATCCTCAATAGACGTAGCCATTCTGCCTCTTCACCAGCTTTATCTAAAGCGATGAATTCTGCTTCCATCGTGGATCTACAATAACCTTTTGTTTTGAAAATTTCCACGATATGGTTGCACTTCCAAGTGTGAATACATATTCACTCGTTGCTCTGGAATCATTCGTATCGAGTATCGTATCAGATATCGTATCAGATATCGTATCAGATATCGTATCAGATATCGTATCAGATATCCAACTTGGATCACAATGTCCTTGAATTACTGTTGGATATCTGTTATAGTGCAACCCGTGTTCCTTTGTGTACCTTAGGTACTTAAGTAACCTAATCACACAACTCCAATGAGTTGAACTTGGATTACTCGTGTATCTACTTAGCTTGCTTACAGCGTATACTAAGTCTGGTCTAGTACAACTCATCAGATATATCAGACTGCCGATAATTCTTGAGTACTCCAAACAGGCTCTCCTCTATTCTTAGCTAGATACTGACGCGTGTCAGTTTGTAGTTCTAGCCACATTAGAGCCATTGCAAAAACCATTTGTAAAAGCTATTTGCCATTCCCATAACTTCTCAAGAATTTTAGTCCACATAGTGGGTTTGACTTTAAACAAGTCCACTTTCAGTTCATGTGGTTTTGAATTTCCAAAACCACATTTGCCATTCCCATGTCTTTGCATCCAAGACGTCTTGACATTACTTACATCAGTGAGCATATCATCTACATGGGAGCTAGTGGATCTTTCCCCGGGATGCCAACCACTCAGTTATCAGAAACTAGGTGGTTCCCACAATTCATCAAACCAACCAAGATAATTTGCAGCCAAGATTTATAATCTTAATCTTAATCTTGCAATAAGTGCCCTTTGTGACCACATTATAGTCTTTCCAAGGTGAACACATCCTTATGACTATTGTGTACTCCATTTAGTCATATGATTTCAATCATTATTGCCAAAAATATATATCAAATGCAAGCCACCCCCACATTTAAGTGTCATTGGATGACATCCAAATAGGGTGATGAAAGGTTCTCCCTTTCTCTATGGTTATGCCATTTCAACCATCACACTGGTTGTTTCTCAAATGGTCTCTCTCCCCCCACATTGCATGCACTTTGATAAACTTTATGTGACATCACTTATGATCACACTTTGAACAATAAATGTATCATTACGTTCCGTAAGTTCAACTCATTATATATATTAGCTCACGAGTGCTTTAGAGTTGATGTAAGCAACACATGCTTTTCCCATAAGTATGTTCACACAAGCATCTCATACTTAGAATAGTTCTAAGTTAACCTCTAGCATAATTCTAGAAATTATGGAAGACCCACATGAGTCCGGAACCACCTTTCCGGAAGAACCTCACGATTCCGGAACAACTTATCCGAAGGACCACACAAGTCCGGAACAAGCTGTTCAAAAGAACCAGTGGTCTGGAAGAAATCAAATTGCAATAGGCATCGAAAACTAGGTAATATCAACTTTAATGATCTAGTCATTCAAGTTTTCCATAGTTTATATCATGTTCCTTAAATCGAATGTAGATTACATTTGAAATTTGTCTATACACAAAACAAGTATTGTGTTCATGTGTGTCTTGAATGTTATAGTTGATTAATCTCAGCAGAGCATCACAATCAACCAAGTGCTAGTCTAGCATGCTTTAGACTGCAATATGTTAGCATGTGAACAGAAGATGCATCATTCTGATTCATCACAACCTCAATGGATATCACAATATCCATTTCCTACATTCACACATTCATTTAGACAAATTCGTGAGACTAGACCAATAACATTGTGTACGTCTCATATGTATGTTACAAAGCCATACATAACATATTATTCGGTTTTAGGATCATAACCTATTTGCCTTAAGTACGTATCCAAAACACCAATGAAACTCGAAGGCCTCATCATGAGCATTAATTCGATTAAACTTGGTGAGTGCATTCATAACCAATATGAATAAACCCAGGATACACTCACTAGGTTTTGAGATGTTCAAACAAATTGACACTCAACAACCCATTGCACACGCGGTGCATCATCCCTTGTTTTCTAGAACTATTCATTTTAGGATACTCTCCCAAATGAAGACCAAGTCATCAAATAGTTCAACAGCATTGAGGTGGTAGACGCATCTACTTGACCTTCATAAAAATCCGAAGATTTATAATTTACAATACCATATATTGTAATCCATAACAACAAATCTTGTATTCATACTTCACAATTCACACTGTGCATCCGTATTATGTTGAACACATCAACACTACAAGATATACCATTTCGTGTATTTTAATACACTTTATCATCTACCATTGTGTGGGGTGTTACATATATGATTTACATGTTTAATTTAACTCACAGGTGCAACTGACTTATTGCACTATCTAAATGGAAATAATTTAAATAAACGTTTGTAATGTAAATCTCAAACATCAAAGCAACAAACTATTTTATTAAAATAATTTCAAACCATAAATCATAAACACTTATTCCAAAACATAACAAAGTCTTATTTAGACCAATTATTTCATAACGAAATAAAGTCTTATTTAATTAAAACATAAAATCATACAGTGTTGCTATCCCCAACACTCTCGTCATCAGATATCTCGATGACCTCTTTAACATCACTCCAAAGAGTTAAGCGATGTAGTCCTCCTACAACAGTTCCTACCGCATGGAACTTAACCGAATTCTGATGACGAAACATCCTCCACGAATTCGTTGAAGCAAATAATATCGAGTAACCATCGATATTCAACTTGCTCACAGAGATAACATTCTTCTTGATGCTAGGCACATGGAAAACATCTTCCAAGGTAAGGGTACATCCTGTAGACACTTTTAATTCTACAGTCCCGATCCCAATCGCCTTTTGTTTAGTGCCATCTAGCATCATTATGCGATTTTTGATAGCACGATATTCCTTAAAGGAATAACGACTAGAGCATGCATGAATTGTTGCTCCAGACATTATGAACCACCCTCGGCAGGCAATCACTCGAGTCATTCCTGACATTGAAGGAGTGAATCCTAAGATATTTCCGTGAGTCCTATCTTGAGGTACTCCCTCAGTGGAACTCCACGTAGTTATCTCTTCATGTCCTTGTTTCATTTTGAACAAATCTGCTCAAAGCAACACCACCAAGTCATTATACATCTATATTTTATATAGATATACTTTAACTCAATAAATTTGAAAACAACACCAAGTTGTTTTTCCCAATTGCTATTTCTCACAAGATTAGCAATGAGATTCAACGAATTTTAACACCTTGTTAAATTCTTTGATGACCCGTTACAAGGGTTGAAAACATAGTAGACCAAAAACCCTTTATTAACAAATAATAATAACATATTAAATTATTAATGGTCATCACTATCACATCAATACACGTTCTTAATTACATCATCAAGACACGTTACTAATTACATCATCAAGACACGTTTAAAATACAACTTTACATAAAGTTCGGTTTTTAAAACATCGTCATTTGTAGCACTCATGTTGGACAATAACATTATAAATCATTTATACATTTGGTATAAAACATCTAGTTGTAACACGCATGTTAGAGCCAACAACTAGATACAACACACGGAGATTAAAACCGTTTTACTACAATTATATTGTATCACTACAATATGTGAATTTAAAAACCATTCTCCAATTTAGAGAACCAACAACGAGTGCTTCCCAAAAATTAAGTATATATCAAGAAATCAGAGATTGTTTCACAATCTAAGAATCTGTTTAAGTTTGTTGGAATTCTGCGTAAAACGATTATGACAATCGTTATACAAACATAAGCATTTCACAAGAATAGAAAATAAATGAAAGTCTAACCGAACCGACGATCAAGATACGGAAGTATGATCACGAACAGCAACTCTATCAGTCCCTGCAAAACCTGAAGAACACAGAAACAAAACGAAAGGAACCGGGCTTGTGTTTGACACAATTCCCTTAAACAGATTCGACGTCTGTTCCCAGGGTACACCGGTTCAAAACTGTGTGTACAGCCGGACGAGAATACTTGCCTGAAACGAGACCGGAATGAAGCTGTAGACGGAGATCAGCAGCAGCAGCACAACGTTGGAATGCAAATTTTCTGTGTCTTCTTTCTGCCCACAATTCGTGTTCTTATACACGTAAACTGGGCATACGAAGTGAACATCATTAACCAGTAATGAATGATCGATTTATGTCCATTAATCCGTAATGAATGATCAGGTTTGGAAAGCCAAAAGTCATTTCTAGAATCATCTTAAAATGGTTCGAAAATTAACAAAAAACGTGTCGACCACGGACACATGTTTCGGAGCTGCATTCGTGTCCGCAGGTCGCGCGGGCACGAGTTCAGAATTTCGACCCGATTAGCCATTTTTTGCACCCCCCCCCCTGCGCGAGGGTATGAGCTAGAGTAAAACATGACACAAGTGATGTCAAAGCCTTTGAGGTTTATCCTTATAAACCAATTACCCTTTTGTTCCCACACCAATGTGGGATAGCTCATATTTTTCCAAACTTGAACAAAAATTCTTTTGAGATAAACATCTCATTCACACACATTTTCCAACAAAGACTTTATCATATTTCAATTCTAATTCACTTATAGCTACATGTTTCAATTCAATTCATAATGCTGTTCCTTATCTTCTATGATTTATTGTTACAAATTTTACATGTCATCAATAAATTAGCAGTTCTCTTCATTATGAGTATGAATGTCTTTTAGCCGTTTGTAATACTTACATAACTATTTGGTTATGGTGTGTTTACATGTGCGCTTTCATTATACCCATGTTTTTATGTGATTCAAAGTTGTGAGCCTATAATAGATCTTGATTATACCTGCTATTACTGAGTAATGTCATCCATTAGTAACATGTGTGCTAAAATGTTCGACTACTACAAGTATCACATTAGGTTTGTGATTGTTTTATGAAATAGCCTCATATACATAGGGTAGGAATCAGAAAGATTGTATGTGCCCCATTATATGATTTTTTTTTACTGTCATTTTTTTCTGTTAATTACACTGAATCAATATGTAACTGAAAATTTATTCAAATTTTGAAGCATATAGGCTTTCAATGTTATTCTAACTGTTTATATATGCATAAAATACTATTTTGAAAATATTTTAGTTTCTAACTTTGTTCTCAGTCGTATGATGTTTAAACCGTAGAATAGCGATTCTACATACTCAATTTCACATTCTGCAACCATCTTATAGGGTCAAAGTTATCATACAGGAAGTTATTCCTTTAAAGATTTGTGTGTATATGTATTAGTATAATCTGATCACTGTCATTCTTTTTATACATGACATTATTACTTTAGCCTCTGCTCTTTTAAGAATTTCGTTACTTATGACATCTTAAATTAACTTTCTGTTTCTTATCAGTCTATAAACTTAACTGTTACACTCTTTCTTATCAGTCTATAAACTTTATGTTTCTTATCAGTCTATAAACTTAACTCTCTATTTCCATTCCAATTCAGTTATAGCTTTATGTTCGTATAACTCTTACCTTAAACAAATATAATTACATAGACAACATAATACTTACATAATATGTTATTATACAACCTTCAAGTCAGCAATGGCTGAATCGTTCTGAAAGATACTCTTCGACCCTTCATCAGATTCACTGGTAAGTTCTTTACAAATATACTTAGGTTATATACATCTTTATTTTCACATTTCTTTTAATATATAAACTATACTTTGCACTCAATTCACTGAACCAGCGACTTCCAACTGAATTTGCTCGAAGACGACAGAGCAATATACCACCACGACGTCCAATCAGGATTGTCTTTGGAATAGACAAACAATGGACTATGAGGATCAGAAACATCAGTGGCGACTTATGCATTTGTAATGGATGGAAAAACATCGTAGAAAACATTCCTATCAAATTTGCTTACTTTCTGCTGTTCTTTTATGAAAATGACACAACAATACACTTACATGTGTATTCAACAAACTGCTGCCACGTATTGTCTACTCCTGAACAAAACATACCAAATGATGATGCAGCAGAAGAAACCAATCCCATTCAAGCTCCACCGCCACTTCTTTTTTATAAGGCCGTCTTTGCTCGCAAAAAAATTGTAAGCAACATTATTTAATACTTTTAATAACTTTTTCATAACTCTAACATATCACCATACATGCATTACAGCGTTTACCAGCAAAACTTGCACAAATGGCTGAATTTTATGATGGAATGGTGGTTAATGTGACCTATGAAGAAAGTGAGCCTGAATTGCACAAGTTGACCTCCGAAAGAAACATGAAACATAAAAAATACTCTATCTCTTTCAAATTTCAAAAATCATAATAGTTATACACTTCTACACACCTGCCTATCTCATAACATGCACAAAACATCAACAAGTAACCTGCTTATTACAGATACAAAATCAGCAACTGGAAGACTGTTGCCAAACATCACAGCATTCAAATTGATCAGAAGATACGCATCAAATATGACTTTGAGACCAAAACTATTTCATATCTGATGCCAAATGATAAAGCTTCAGACTGAATGATGGTCAAGTAACAATGATAACAAACCAGTAGCATCTTCTTTTGTTTGATTTCACCGTTTTGGTTGGTTTGTTCTAAACAACAACTTTAACTTCTATTACTATAACTACTGTAACTGATTCTATAACGAATCATTTTGGCTACCCTATTGAAAGCATAACAACGACATGTTTAGAAACAAGCTCCTCGCCGCAACGCGCGGGGGATATCCGGCTTGTTCAAAACTAAACAGAAATCACATGTAAAATGCAAATTCATATGAGCTAAATCAGAAGAAGGCAAGAATCAACAACTAGGATGTGAAGGAAGAACTCAATCAATGCTCATACCTTTTTAAATGGTTTCAAACCAAAACATATGGTCTGTATTAGGTTAGTAGAATCTGATGGTGTGTTCTACTTTGGTTGCCAAATATTTAGTAGAACCTTTATCATATTTTGGATTTATAGATGTAAGGATAGTGTGTTCTACTTTATGATGGTTCACTTATATTACAAAACCGGTTGCAAATGCGGAGACTATCACCGCCGAGGGGTGATCTCCACCTTGTTTATTTAATAAATAAACATACAATACAAATGCAAATTAACGCGATACAAAAACAGTGCAATGCGGTTTATAATTAAAATAAAGAAAATACGAAGAAAGGAGGAGAAGTAGAAAAGTTAAGACCCATGTTTAACACGGTTCCCTAAAAACAAATTTATGTTTAGATAGTATACTAAGTCTCTCTAAAGAATTGTGGTAGAAATGAGTATTACAGAGCTTACAAGTCTTTCAAAACTATGGTTTTTCAAACATATGTGTAGCCGTGTAGGTGTATTATTCAACCAAGGCTTACCTTGGTATTTATAGGTGACAGTGAGTTGAAATTGTCATTCATCATAAATCAAAAGTTGAAACCTTCACTGTAATGGTTATGGTGTAAACACTAAAAGGGCAAAAGGTACTGGATATGTTAACTATTATGGAAAATCTCCTTTTTTAACCGCAAATTTGGATCACTGACGGGGACATTACACCACCCACCCGATCATCTCCTTTTGGAAAATCTCCTATTACCTAGTGTACACAAAAGCAATAAATAGGGGCGATCGCATCATGTGAATCATAATGCATAGCAGCTGCATCTGCAACTTGTCAAGCATTATGGTTAAAAATGTTAATCAGATGGAAGGAAGGAAAGATAACACTCATGGTGGATAAGATATTAACAATAGTATTAATGAAGAGTCCAATACTTCATGAACGATCATATTTATACATGATATATGCCACTTCATTAGAGAATGTCTAAAGAATAGTTAAATCAACATTGTATTAGGTTATACGCGCGCGGAAGCAACACACACAATCAACGAACACACTGTAGAAAAATAAACGAGCACGAGAACACTCAAGGATTTACGTGGTTCGGTTGATGTGACCTACGTCCATGGGCTGCAACCAGGATTTTTTATTGTTTTATGCCTTACACCTCTCGTGATACAGGATTACAAGTACTAGCCACTATAAATAGAGACTAACTAGGGTTTACAACTTATGGAACACGAAAACTAATAATGGGCTATAATTAAATAAAACGGGCCGGATTATCAATTTAATTAATCTGCCACTGAAAGTCTTCTAAACCAGATTAGGCCCAAACCAATCGAGCTTCCACAAACCCAACAATCTCCCACTTGGAGGCTTGATCATCTTCAACTGCCGTCCACTGTGAACACTTGTGCATCTTGTAATCCTTATCAACTATCCTGGTTGCATCGGCCTTTTCATCAGTTAACTGAAAGGCCCGTTGAAGCTCCATCGAGCTCCAACACATCAGTCATGGCGATATATGCCCCTGACTCATTCTCCGTCCCTACCGGCTCCCACTGACACGCACTGCCGGATCCTGGAACTCAATGAGAATAAACCCTCTCCGAATAAAGCAGATAATCCTCTGGAAAGACTTTAACAGCCGGAGTACTGGTTCTCGCAACACATTGTCTAGTAACTCTGGCTGAAGCTTTGACTGGCTGACTACCAATGCTCCCACTGCCACGAAAACCCTTGACACGTTTTCCTGAACCTTTCCTAGCACGTTCAACCTTAATCTGACCTGTGGCTCTGGGTTTGTCATCTGCAAAACAAACATTCTTCTGCCCACGAGACTCTGTGAACCGGATTTTGTTTTTCTTCTGATCTGGGACGGTCACTCCCTCAGATGGTAAGCTAACCATATACAACGAACCTTGTTTCTTTCCTCGAGCAATAACTAGATTCTCCTTAACAACTTTCCACTGCCCGTTTCTGAACTTAACCTCATGTCCCTGTTCGTCCAACTGCCCAACAGAAATCAAACGTTTCTTCAAACCTGGAATAACTCGGACATCCTTCAAAGTCCATAAACCGGCTGAAGTTTTTAGATCTATGTCACCCATGCCCGTCACGTCAAGAACCTCATCGTTCGCTAGCCTTACCTTTCCAAAATCACCATCTTTTAGATTCTGCAATGCTTCACCATTGTGGGTAGCATGGAATGAAGCACCATAATCCATAACCCAGGAATCCACCATGCTCTCTACACTACAAACCAAGGCATCATCTTCTTCATCAGTGTAGTTTCATGCATAGTTTGCTTGTTTCTTTTCATTCGGACATTGATTCCTAAAATGCCCCACCTCCTTGCAGTTCCAACATGTTACCCCAGAGTAATCCCGAGTCTTTGACGGACTCCTCTGTTTGTTCCTGCTCCCACTACCTCTGCTATTTTTTCTACCTCTACTGACATTTAACAACCCACTTGATGATTCCCCAGAACTCTTTCTTCTAACATCCTCGCCCAGAATGAGATCACGAATCTTCTCAAAAGTGAATTTATCGGTTCCTAAAGAACTAGTAACCGCTGTAACCGTTCCAGACCAACTGTCAGGCAATGACGAGAACAGTAGCAAGGCTTGCACTTCATCATCAAACTTAATGCCCATGGACACGAGTCTGGATAAGATCGAATTCAACAGATTAACATGCTCGGTAACTGAACTGCCCTCTTTCATCCTTGTGTTAACCAACTCACGAATTAAGAAGACCTTATTTGCTGCCAACGGCTTCTCGTATATGTTAGAAAGAGCCAACATCATACCACTAGCGGTGGTCGTCTCGGGGATGTTAAATGCCACACTTCTAGTCAATGACAACGTGATAACTGCCCTCGCTTTCTTGTCTTTTAATTCCCACTCGGCTGATTCCATCTTTTCCGGTCTCTTCCCCGTTAACACAACATCAAGATCTTTCTTACACAATGCAGCCTCAATCTGCATCTTCCACCAACTAAAATCTGTACCGTTAAAACTTATCGATTGAGAATTTCCATCCTCTGCCATGTTAAACACAAACACGACTAATAGAAAACTGAATCGAAATAAACGAAGAACAAACTGAAACAAAAATACCTGATTCACGTTTCTCTGAACTTCACAAACGATGCCCGAAAATCACTGCTGGTCAATTGGTAAAAAAAAACCAATCTTGAACTAAATACTTGTTTCCACGAAAAAAAACTTTATTTTTCTTTCTCGTCCGGCGTGCCACGTTTTACAGATGGGTCCAGCGGCTCCACGTTTTACAGAGATGTTCTAATTGGTAGAAGGATTCAGACTGGGGCCAACAAAAGGCTTGATCTTGGGAACGAAGTATCGAAGGAGATGGGATTATTGCATGGGAACACGGTGATCGGAAAATTGAAAAATCTTGCTGCGCTAAACTACATCGAGGATTGGCTTCTCAAGATTGAAACTTTTAACACCACGTTAAAGTATATCGGAGGTCTCACTGTTCTGATTTGCTTCTGGAGCAAGGATGATGCACTAATCTTCCTCAATAATAAGAGTCGTGAAATCCAAGCAGCTTTTGAATATACTAGACTGTGGAATGGACAAGAGGTGGAGGTGGAAAGGTTAGCTGGGTTAGAATCCATGGATTGCCTATTAATAAAAGAGAAGCTGACTCATACGAGTCTATCGGTGAATGTTTTGGTAGAGTTCTTATTAATTCAGAAAGATACGTCCCTAGGAAAGACCTGTCATGGGCTCGTTTTTGTATACTAGTGAGCGGGGGTGGGTGTAGAATTGAAGGAACAGTTGACGTTTCTTGGTGCGGGAAAACTTATCCGGTATCCGTTGTTGAAGACCATGGTCTCTGGTCACCTAAGTTCCTCACCGGGCCAGAAAAACCTATGTTATTCCCTAAAGATATTCCTTCTGATGAAACGGATATGGGAGTGCAGACTGATGTTCTTGAGGAGGAGATGGAAGATGGTGAAATTCGGAATGACGATATCCCTCAAGACGTGCCTCCGCCGGCAGTTGAGGCTGTTGTTTCTCCGGCAGCTGCGGTTGTTGGTACTCCGGTTGCGGCAGCCGACGTTTCTCCGGCGGCTGATCAGATACCGGAAATAGCTGAAAAGGTCGTTGTAAACGAAGAGTCGTCTCCCCAAACGATTAATGAATGCACAGGTGATCTTGAAAATTGTAATGCATCTAATGGGATTAATGAGTCATCGGATAATAACCTGGTCTTGGAAAAATCCCCCATACGCGGCAAAAAATCTAAGAGATTCAAAAGGAGACACAAATCTAACAGTGGGCCATCTCATCAAGTGGACTCGCTTTGGGATTGTACTAGGCCCAACAAAAGACCCAGGGAGGAAATTAGGCCTAACCCGACTGATTGTTCTTCTCCAAATTACCTAGCTGGTCTGGAGATCCCTAACCCCACTCCGAACGACAACAACGCACCTGATGCTCCTGGTGTGGTCCCCCCTCCACCTCCTTCTCCTCCCCCTCCACCTGCTTTTCAAAACTTGCAAAATTCTGCTTCTGGCGACATGGAGGTGGACAATTCTGTCGTGCCAGAAACCCAGGCCGTCGAAGATTTCACAAATCCTTCGGATGAGGATCTTGAGGAAATCGAAAACACTAAACAAATTGGAGCTGTTCTTGGAGTGGATTGTGGTGGATTTACACCACTGGTCAAAGGTCTTGTGTTGGGTAATGGCGACAAAAAGGTAATCTAATGGATTTTCTATCTTTAAACATTCGTGGGATAGGTGAGGATAGGAAGATATCGTGGCTCACCAGGCTCAAAAGAGCCCACAGATTTCATTTTCTAGGTATACAGGAATCTATGTTAGAGAATTCTTCAAACATTCCAATTCAAACATTCTGGGGGAATCGAAATTTCCGATCAGATTATGTCAATGCTCATGGTAGATCTGGGGGTTTAATTTGTGTTTGGGACCCTTCAAAATTCAACGCCGTTTCTACCTACAAGTCTCGATATTTTATGATTGTGTCAGGTAAGATAACTGGAATGGAAGAGATCATAAATGTCGTCAACATCTACGCTCCGCAAGGTAATCAGGAGAAAATTACACTTTGGGCAAACCTGCTGCAAGCCAGGCTAAACAATCAAGGAGCTTGGTTGTTTATGGGGGATTTTAACGAAGTTAGAAGTGAGAATGAAAGAAGGAACTCGACTTTCAACGCAGCAGCAACATCTAGATTCAACTAGGGCTGTTCAAAAAACTCGTAGCTCGTGGCTCGCTCGAAGCTCGCTCGGAAATAACTCGAAATTAGCTCGCTCGAAAATCAGCTCGATTATAAATGAGATGAGCCAGCTCGGCTCGGTTTCTAAACGAGCCGAGCCCGAGCCAAGGTCAGCTCGGCTCGTGGCTCACTCGTTAGTTAGCTCGTTGGCTCGCTCGCTTGGCTCGTTTAAATTTAAGCTCAATTTTTATTATATATACATATATATAACAGAAAATTATGAGTTTATTATTTATAATATAATTTTTATGTTAATTACTAAGTTTCCTATAGTATTTTACTTAATAAAATATTAAATTAAAATAAGATATAAAACTGATATAATATTTTTCAGTAAGAAATATCTGTTTTTATTGAAAAATAAATAAATAAACATCGAATTTTAAAATTTTCATTACGAGTATGTCAAAAATTATGTTTTAGTCATGTTATATATCAATATGTGTAAATAATATAAATTTTGAAAAATAAACTAGCTGGCTCGACGAGCCGGCTCGGCTCGGCTCGACTTTTAACGAGCCGAGCTTGAGCTCAATATTTTAGCTCGTTAAAATAAACGAGCTGGCTCGGCTCGACTCGGCTCGTTTACAGCCCTAGATTCAACGAATTCATACACCAGGCTGATCTCTCTGAATATCATATGGGGGGTGGGAGATTTACTTATATGTCTTCTAATCTTGTCAAAGCTAGTAAGATCGATAGAATACTGGTATGCGATAGTTTTTTCAACTTGTGGCCTAATGCTTCATTCACGGTTCTTGATAGAGATGAATCTGATCACTGCCCTTTACTTCTTCAAACCTCGGCGACAGATTTCGGCCCTCCACCGTTTAAGTTTTTCAACTCTTGGCTTGGTAAACAAGGCCTCCAACAGGTTGTTGAAAGTGCTTATCATTCTTGTAATCTTGCTGGTCCACCTGACAAAATTTTGGCTGAGAAACTAAGATGCATTAAAAACAAAATCAAAGAGTGGGTGAAAGCGACCAACGAGGCTGATCAAGGTAAATTGCTTGCGCTTAGAAAGGAATCGAGTGAAATATCCAAATTGGCGGAGACTTCCACCCTTCCTTTTCACATGGTGGAGAAATACGCTGCAATCAGAAAAGAAATCATGCAGATTGAGGACGATCAGATTAAGGATGCCAAACAGAAGTCTAGAGTAAAGTGGTGTGTGGAAGGTGACGAGAATTCTGCCTTCTTCCATAACCTTGTGAATTTTAACTCCAAATCTAACAGAATATCTGGGTTCCTATCCAATGGAACTTGGGTGACAAATCCAAAAGATGTCAAGGAATGTGCTAAAAATTTCTTTGAAGACCTGTTCAAGGAAAAAATTGCTAACCGCCCGACCCTCTTTGCTCCTGGTCTTCAAAAACTTAGTGCAGTCCAAAGGGATGAGCTGATCAAACCTTTCTCTCCTCGTGAAATCAAGGACTCAGTTTGGGAGTGTGGTTCGGACAAATTCCCGGGCCCTGACGGGTTTTCTTTCGGATTTATTAAACACTTCTGGTATCTACTTGAGGGGGATTTCCACAATATTCTTAACTGGTTTCATGAAAATGGGGTCATTCATAGATCGTGCTGCTCGTCCTTCATCACCCTTATACCCAAATCAAATGACCCTCAAGAACCAAAAGACTTTAGACCTATCGGTCTTATCGGTGTCATTCAAAAGTAATCTCCAAGTGTTTGGCTAATCGCCTGAGGCTAGTGATTGGATCGATTGTATCGGAGGAACAATTTGCATACATTAAAGGGAGGAACATACTCGACGGTCCGTTGATTATCAATGAACTAAAGTCCTGGTTATGCAAAAACAAAAAGGAAGCTTTTGTTTTCAAGGCTGATATGCACAAAGCTTTTGATAGTTTAAATTGGGGTTTCCTCTCTTCTATTATGTTTCAAATGGGCTTCCCAACCAAATGGTGCCTTTGGATTGATGGGTGTCTCCGAGCCTCTCGCGTCTCAATTTTGATAAATGGTTGCCCGTCTGGAGAAATATCATGCTCTCGTGGTCTTCGTCAAGGAGACCCACTTTCTCCCTTTCTTTTCATTATTGCGATGGAAGCCCTATCGGTGCTTATGAGAAAGGCCGGCTCAATGGGTATATTTCATGGTGTCTGCCTCCCAAACAACGGCCCCACGTTGACCCGTATGTTATTCGCAGACGACGTGCTCTTCCTGGGGCAACATTCTCACCTAAACTCTCGTAACCTGTTAAGAATTTTGAGATGTTTTTTTCTAATTTCAGGTTTAAAAGTTAACCTATCCAAAAGCAGTTTGCTGGGAATTGGCATTTTGGATCAGGCTACGGCAACTCTTGCGGATTCATTTGGGTGTCAAGCTGAAACCTTCCCGTTTAAATACTTAGGTCTCCCAATTGGGGGCAGAATGAACGTGCTACGATCTTGGAATCCAGTCATTGAAGCGTTCGAGAAGAAACTATCTCTTTGGAAGAGTAAAACTCTTTCAATGGGAGGGAAAGTCACCTTAATCAAATCTGTGTTATCAAGCCTTCCTCTCTATTACTTTTCTATCTATAGAGCTCCTAACAATGTTTTTGAGAAACTGGAACAGATTAGAAGACGGTTTTTGTGGGGTGGAGGAGAAAACTCTAAAAGAAATCATTGGGTTCGTTGGTCACAGGTTGTGGCAGCTAAGGAGAAAGGTGGGCTGGGAATTGGATCGCTCAAAACTGCTAACTACTCCCATCTTTCAAAATGGCACTAGAGATTCATATCGGATGAGAACAGTCTTTGGAAAAGGGTCATCTCAGTGTTCCACAGGACTAGGAGCAACGCAAACGATCCTATTCCGATTAACTCCGGGGTCTCGGGTGTATGGAAGGCTATTGTAAAAACGGATAAACTATTGCTTGACAAGGGCATTAATCTACTCGAAGAAATTCAAAGTTTGGGGGCTGATTTTCATTCTAGTCACATTAGAGTGAAGCTGGACGAGTTGGATACAATGGAGGAAACTATTAAATTCGAGTGGAATAATTGGATACCTCTAAAAGTTAACATTTTTGTGTGGAGGGCTCTCCAAGGTAAAATCCCTACTCGTTTTGCTCTCTCTCACAGGGGTGTTCATATTCAGTCGACCCTATGTCCTTTTTGCGCTGAGCACTCTGAAACGTCGGATCATTTATTCACGGAGTGCGGCTGGTCGGCCAACTTATGGGCCATGATTTCAGCCTGGATCAAATCGTTTCCGATCTACGCGTTTACTATGAGTGATCTCGTCTCTTTTCATAAAGGTTTTCACGGTGGACAAAGGATTAAGAAATTGGTTCAAGCTATTATTTACACAGCAACTTGGGTGTTATGGAAGGCGAGATGCTCAAAGATCTTCGAAAATAAAGCATCATCCCTTGATCAACTATTTGGTGAGGTTAAATCCTTGGCTTTTCTTTGGATCAAAAGTCGATCGGCATTGCACTGTGAATGGAATGGGTGGTTTAATTTTTGTTTTCCATTGTAACAATTTCCTGTTGATCCTTTTGGGTGTTCTGTTTCCTTTTTTTTTCTTGTATGTTGTATTGTTTTTTTCTAGCTTCTGGCTAGTTGGTTTGAATATATGTTGTTGTTCAAAAAAAAAAAAGAACACCACGTTTTGTTTTCTTTCTTCTGTTGCGACGTCACATAAAAGACAAAACCAAAATATCAATTAGAAGGATTTTGTGATTAATGTGCACCTGCCTGCTTTTTGTCTCCGTGGACTATTGAGAACCACACAAAACAAATTCTTTCTTTTTAAACAGCAACGATCGGACCACATTCACAACGGGGATCAAATTTCGATCAATGAAAAAACGGCGGCCTGCGAGATTTATTTTTAGGCCTGCTGCCCAAAAAATAGAAACCCTAGATCGACCCATAATCTTCTGCTGGAACGGATCTCCGGTGTGTAACAACATAGCTCTGATGCCACTTATTAGGTTATACGCACGCGGAAGCAACACACACAATCAACGAACACACTGTAGAAAAATAAACGAGCACGAGAACACACAAGGATTTACGTTGTTCGGTCGATGTGACCTACGTCCACGGGCTGCAACCAGGATTTTTTATTGCTTTATGCCTTACACCTCTCGTGATACAAGATTACAAGTACTAGCCACTATAAATAGAGACTAACTAAGGTTTACAACTTAGGGAACAAGAAAACTAATAATGGGCTATAATTAAATAAAACGGGCCGGATTATCAATTTAATTAATCTGCCACTGAAAGTCTTCTAAACCGGATTAGGCCCAAACCAATCGAGCCTCCACAAACCCAACACATTGAACATGTAAGTGGAGGAGCTTAAAGAGTAGACATATTGACTAAGGTACTAGCAAGAGTCAAATTTATAATAATGCGAGAACTACTTGTTGTTCAAGATCCACAGAAGAAAGATGGTTATGATTAAGGGCTGAATGTGAGATTAATCATAATCATTTCTAGTATCTAAAAGTTATAAGGGCCATATATGTATTTAAGTGAATGTAATTATCTGAAGTGTCAAGGGTTTGCTATGTCGAATTAGCAGTCAATAACTGGCTGATGAATCGATATGTTGTTTGTCAAAGGGACACAACCTTGCATTCAAGTCTATATATATGTGTATCGATTGTTAACAAGAATACATTTACTTCTCATTTTGTTAGGAAAAGAAACCTATTTTTTAAATGAATTTCCATGATTTCGAAATGACCATTTATAAATGGAATTAATAACGGTTACAACTCAGTCCGACATACAGGATGTTCTCTTCTGTTCTTATTTAGATAAACTTTCAAACCTTAGACAGTTACAATAAAACAAACAAGTAAACTGATTAATATCATACGAAGTTATAGAATAAAATATAAAGCAAATGTTTAGAACAACATTACCATCTAATTAATATCTACTTCCATTGACATTTTTATGTCAAATATTCCAATGAACACAACATTAACAACTTAAGTCAACAACCAACAACCAACAACAATCTAGTATTTCATAAACTTACTTTATATATATATAAGTACTTATAGACGCACTAACATTAAAAATTAACCAGAAAAGCATCCAAAAAGGTGGCTGGTCTGATCGCAAGAATCAACTTCGTTGTTGTCTAGATTATAATCGATTATTTGTTCAATATTTTTCCAATCGTTGTCGTAGTCGTTAAAATCAATCTGGTATTCGTGATCTTCGTCGAGTGCTAAGCTTCTTGAAGCTGACGGGCTATCGATGGTTAATTGTTCGGGTAAAAAGTGGTTTGGGGCAAGTTGTTGTTGTGGATGGCCAAGGGGAAGTTGATGTGGATTTGTAAATGGGTTCATATGGAATGATTGTGATGAATTAAAGGTGTCACTAACTGGGGGAAGCGGTACGAAATTGTTGGATCGTAGGATATGGTTATGGTTATGGTTATGGTTATGGTTATGGTTATGGTTATGGTTATGGTTATGGTTATGGTTATGGTTATGATTATTGTTATTGTTATACGCATTGTTGAAGGCTTCAAACCTTTGCTTTTCAATTGTATTTGGTTTCTTGAATGCCTTACAAACCACCCATCCTTCTTCCTGAAAAAAATTTAAAAAAAAAGAAGATTTTAAAAATGTCACATGACATTGATAAAATGCATCAAAATCTGTTGATACACCATCAAATCTGATATCATAGCACCCATGTGGTCAAACTGATGCAAATGACCGTTTGACGATGTGCCAAACAGACGATTAAAGTATAGTTGGGGGTCCCATTTATAACAGCCCTAATATGTACGGTTATCCGACAAATTATCAAACAACCATGTAAAAAGTACGGAAGTTTTTTTGACAACCCTAATACATATAAATGTAAAAAGTAGAATTGGAGGTGGTGTAAATTTATAACCATTTTAAAAACTATGAAGACTACTTCAAAATGTTAATGGAGTTTCAAGATTATTCTCTTTTGGTGGGGAACTTAGTGGGGTTTCACTGACTTTAAAGTAGATATGATAATTGATACATGCTATCAATTAGGAATCTTGACACTCAAGGAAGCTTTCACATTCAAAAACATAAACGAACAACAGCCATCCACTACACAAAATGGATAACATGAAAAATGCCATCATGTCATAAACATTTACAAGTTGGCTATATAAACATATATATGTCTCTAGTTATTCTTAAAATGTGATATCAAACTATTTATTGACATTTAATTATTTATGATACAAAACGTAGGAAGCTATTAGAATGGGACATGTTTTTTTTTTAACGAATAGATATATCATGTTATAATCACCCTATTATTCTATTAATGATTATATTCAATATAAATGTACCTTAAAATCACACTACTTACTCATAGCGCACTATAAATCATGTTATAATCATGTTATAATCACGCTACAAATCATGCTACCTATCATGGTATATTGGTATAATAAAACTAAAATCGAGAGTGAATGTATTTATACATATTATGATGAAGAAATATAATAAAATCATTATATAATTGTCGCTTATATGTAAATGATTGTCGCCAGAAATATTTTTACTTAAAAACGACCTATCTTATACACACAATAATCAATACCAAGGAGTATTTAATATAAAATTAATAAAATTATTTTAAAGGTGTAGATGAGAGCACAAATTAAGGATATGTACGTTTTTTTATTTAACGTTGCTTAACTTTATACTAAATAAACCAGAAGAAAAGCACAAAAGTAGACCAAGTGTTACGAGTTATGGACTAGTGTTTACACATATATGACAATATGACATATTTACAAGTGGACCAAGAAAAATGATTAGGCCCCATAGTTACTATTCTTATAATCAACATTATATTATAATCAACATTATATTGGTTATTAAAAAATGGGCTAATGCAACACTTTTGTAATATTTTTTTACATAAAAAGAATGTACTAGACCCAATGCAGTTACATAATGTAACATTTTAAACCTAATGCAACATTTTTAAGATGCAATTTCTTTAGGGAAAAAATTATATTAGCTAATAATAGTGTTGTATTAGGTCTAATGCAACTTATGTTAATGTAACTTTTTTGTCAATAAAAAGGTTTCGTTAGGCTATTTTTCTTTATAGTAACACCAAAGAATGTTTAATTAGGTTGAGAACTTGCCTGGGGAGCAGCATGATCAGAAAGTTGGAGGCGATATTCGTGCATAATCCAATCACTTTTTCGACCATTAGGCGCACGACCATTGTAGAAAACAAGTGTTTTTCTCATACCAATGATCCTATCTTTCGATACAACAGCTTTGTCTCTTCCTGTTGCCTTCCAAAAACCGGCTGATGTGGCCCTATTCGTTCTTGTCCCCGTCGGGTACTTTCGATCTTTGTGACTGAAGAAAAACCATTCGTTTTGTTCCTCATATCCTAGTTTACACCTTCCTGTGGAGGTATGAATTAAGCACTTATATGTTGTTAACAGGTTATGGAATTGAATGAAGTTACCTTCGATATCCCATGGCTCCATTCGGTAGAGATCAAGATCAACAATAACATCAAGATCGATTTGAAGCGATTCGACTTTCCTTCTGAGATAATACCCAACAAGTTCTTCCTCAGTTGGATGAAATCTGAATCCAGGAGGAACACATGATGACTCCAACTCCATCTATATATCACTTAATTAGTATATATCCTCTTGATCTCTTTCTCTGCAAAAAAGAGAACTTAAAAGCCTTAAAGTAGTCATCTTGGAACAAAGAGATTAAATCATTTGGAACCCAAATAAAAGCCTACATCGCCCTATATAAAACACATCAAAATCTCACTCGAAGAGTAGGATATATAAAAGACAAACCTTACCTCTATTCAGTTAGATAAAAAAAAATCAATTTGCTTCCGGAGAGACCCCTAACACAATTAAGATGTCTCATGCATCTTATTTGAACATAAGTTTATGCATGTATGTAGTGATGAAATGTTCCCATATGAGGTTTACTTGTGACAAAAGTAATAAATAAGTAATAAGGGTGGAGGTGTAGTCTATACTAAAGTTGAAACCTTTATTACCAAGGATAAAAACATAGGATAGAGGCGTTACTAATAGTAGATTAGCCGAAAACATTGACTTTTGGTTTATAAATAGAAGGAAAATAAAGCATGTTATGTTATGTGTTCTTTTCTTCGAGTGCATGCTACTCCATGTTTCCTCATCATAAGCTCATGGATGGCCTCACTTCACCCACTACCCCACCCCCCAATACTAGCTAGCTCATAACACCTTAATTATTCAAACACTTATTATTACTACTATATATATATTTATTTTATATGTACAAATTACAAGTTATACTAAATAGTAAAATATTTTTGTTAGTTTTCTTTTTATTGTTTTGTCATTTTCTTTAATTATTTTTTAGTTTTTATTTAATTCGCTCAAAGGGAAGGAAAGAGCGTTATGAGAGAAACATCGTCTTAGTTTTGATATAGATTATTAAACGAATGGTTTTCTTGTCATATAAAATGCTTATATATTTCTATGTATAAATACATGGCACATATAGGCGTATATAGAGTTCTGCAATAGCGTCTTTCTAGTGAACGTAATTCTAGATCAAAGAATCAAGTGTTCCCGTAAATACAAAACTATTAACAGATAAGAGATGGAGACAGAAATTAAAAAGAACAAAGTTTCAAGACGTTTTACATAATCATATACGCCCTAAAATAAATAAATGATAACCAGTCCAATGTGGGAATCATGACAACTAAATAAACAAAAACAGGTAGAAGACAAATGAATAAAACTAACCTTAAACTTTTGTCGAAAAATCTAAAAAATTGTCTTGTTGCTGTGCCCAAAATGGAGATAGATGGTTTATGATACTTGCAAAGGTGAGAGAATGAAGAATATATATACATACATTGGGAGGGAAGAAAAAAAGAGGGCAAGAATGGTGCGCGTGGGTGCGTGGGGTGGCAAGGTGGGATTATGGATGAAAGGTTTGTTTTGGACGGCGCGACAACAAATTTCACGCCACCCTCCACCGTTATTTTTTGCTTTAAGGATTCTGTTAATCATACATATATTTCATTCAATATATTTATAATGATTCACTGTTAGGTTATGGTTGTGGACTAAGGGCACCTCGTATGGGTCGTTGTGTGAGGCGTGAAGGGGTATCACACCACCTTCACGGCGTGATAACCAGCCTCTTCCGGCGTTTTTGGTTTGGCGTGGTAATTCTGGTGAAAATCTACAAGGCGTGAAATAGAGAGGGTGTTGAGGCTTGATCCAATCAAATTATTCCATATATTTTATTTTATTTTTTTGTTTGAACCAATAAAGAGTAATCCAACATCACACATGTATGCCCATATGATACGTACTATCCAAATGTGTTATCCAGTTATCGTCCACGTGATAGTATAACACCACTATCACACCATGTATACCATATGCCCTAAGTATTCACACCTTCACGTCGCATGGGTTGTGTGGAACATCGCTCTCTTTACATTTAACCGCGTGAAAATAGAGACCCTGTGTGCTCTGTCTAAACACATCCAAGTGTGGTAAAGCGGTTCATAAGAGATAACTATAGTTGAGTATAGGGGTGTGCATAAATCGGTTTGTATCGGATTTTAGTTAAAAACCGAATCTAAAACCGAACTTCGGTTTTTACAATTTTCAAATCCATTCGGATTCGGTTTTTTTGGTTTCACGGATTTTTGTTTTCGGTTTTTTATGGTTTGGATTCTGTTTTTTCGGATTCAAATCCATATAAATTTTTGGGCTGAAAAAACTAATAACATTAAATTTGGGTCTGCTTATTTTTCGATTATAGATTAATTGACTACTAATAGCATTAAAAATAAAACTTTAACATCCATAACGTTGCAAAATGATCCGATCTTAAACAAATACATTCAAATAAATCCTTAACGATCTAATATCAAAGACTCAAGGATCCATAATGTTGCATAACAACCCAAAATCAAACAAATCATTAACGATCTAATCTCAAACACTCAAACGACATTCAAACAAAATTAAAGTTCCATAATGATTTAATCTCAAAGACTCAAAGATCCTAATGGTTATAAATAAAATTTAATGTGAAACCTTTTAATAATTAAATGGATCGGTTCGGTTTTTTCGGATTTTCTTGATCTGAAATTTTGAATTTTAGAAAAGTATAATCCAAAACCGTCGGTTTCTATTTGGATTCGGTTTTTTCGGTTTGGTATTTTCGGTTATTTTGATTTCGAGTCGATTTTTTTGGATTCTTGAACACCCCTAGTTGAGTAAAATGAAGTTAAGAAGAGAGAATCATTATGTAACTCCTAATGTGAAACCAAGTGGATAAATGATTGAGTAGTGACTCTTAGTGTTACAAAAATATATATATATTTAGTGGGAGAATATCTAAAAAAATCTCTTGAAGCATGGAAAGTAATAACGTAACTTGCAACATTGATTACAACAATTTAATAGTTAAGACTCATGTGATTATAATTTCATTAGTTAGTAACTCTATGTACTATAGGTTTTTGATATGAGATAATAAAAATTGATAATTAAAAGATTTAAAATTTGAATTTGTTAAATGAAAGTTGATTTTGTTCAGATTAAAGAGGTATCACAATAGAAATTTGTAAAGTATGCGTAGATTTAGTAATAACGTTTGACCGATCTAATGTTTTAATTTTTGTTATTGCAATTTAGGTTAGTTAACCGAACTTTACAAACACATGTCGCCATGAGTAACCGTCGATACCCCGCGGAATCGTCATTCCCCGCTTTTAGTTGTACAACCACAGTCTTCTTCTTACATAGACAACCTTTTGCTTAGATTTTAAAACTAACCCCAAAGGTTATTTTTTTTTATCCGGAAAACTAAATTTCCCACTTTAAACTTTATTTAAAAAAGTTTAATATCTTTATTACCCATGCATTATAACCTTCCCAAAAAGAGTTCATAGCAGGTAATAATAACTTTAAAACAGTCATAAGCATTATCACATTTCACGTAGGTGTATTAACACAAAACGTTATTTCAAATACTTTAAAAGTAATAACTTTGCATGTATATCAACCCGAAAATAGTAAAACATTTAAATTATTTAAAAGTTGGATCATAGAACTCACCTTATTCTCTTAAGCAATTTAGTTCAGCTAGAACCTCCTTTACGTCTTCCAATTTAACCTAATCACGTATTGTATGATGTTAACGCAAGGTTTTATGTATAAACACCCCCTATGTTTATTTAAACACTTTATTTACTTAATAATATATGTTATTAAGTTTATATACTTTTAAGGGTCAAAATGACCAAAATGGTCTTTACACAGTTATCCTTTTCTTTTAACGATAATACGAAGACATGCATTCCTGTAAGTAAATACTCACTCCGGGATCGCCCAGTGAGGTATGCCAGTTCCCAATTGGGATTTATACAACACCCCCCGCTTTGCCAGAAACCCCAGTGTACAGGCGCTTACCCTTCCAGTCCGCACGGACTTCTAAATATCCGATTAACTCGGTATTTTAAATACTTGATTATTTATCCAATTTAATTTCATATATACTTATATTATATGAAAACATGTTATCATACCAAAAATCAAGCCCCCATACCCCTTTGGATTATTTTATATTAACTAATCATATTTAGAAACCATAATTTCTTGAATTTCTCGTTTTATGATCAAAACTCTTTTTTAATTCAAACCAACTTAGGATATTATCCATTATAACATTTTATAATATCCTTTAAAAGATCAAAGCTTAATTCAAGATCGTTTAGTCGATTTGGGCAGAGTAACATTATAAAAACCCTAATTTTAACCCGTTAACAAAACCTTTACCAAAACTTCTCCAATTGTGAAATAAACTTAAGACTTTCTTAAAACACATTATTTTAGGAACCTACAAAAATTCAGACCCTAATTCCCACCCGATCACCCGATTTGAGCAGAATAACCTCAAGAACCCTAATTTTACATCATTTCTAGAAAGCATACTTAGAGATCGAATTAGTAAAACTGAAAGAGGTTATTTTAGATCATACCAAATAATGGCTGACTGCAGCTCCTAATTCCTTCCGGTTTAAGAGAAATGCTCAGACGAAGTTTCAGCTGGGCTTAGAGAGTTTTTGTGTGATGTTTGAGTGAATTGGCGAGTTTTGATGATGGATTCGAGCTCCAATTTATACTACCAGGTGCGCAACATGATCATAACACATCCTAGGGTGACTAAGCTTCAATTTTGACACGATAGGGTGGTCACTTTGTCAAAAACGTGAGTTTCAAGTCGCCAAAAACGAGTTCTGGGCGGAATCGGGTCGCAAACGGCTCGCGGTACGTAAGCCAGGCTTCGCGACCCGCGACGTATCTTTGGCAGTTTTGCAGTTCTAGTCCCTGGACTTCTATTTTACATTTCAAGCCCTTATACTTCTATAAACTGTTATTGTATGCCATAAAACACTTAAGGGTACATTTATAAAAGTCTCTAAGGCTCGGGAAACACTCGATGATATACGTTTACATACACTTTGGATCTTTCAATTATTGACACTTTTAGTCCCTTAACTTTTGTTTTAGGCTTATTAGCCTTGTATCTTCTGACGTGGCTATCATTCTATGTTCCATAACCTTATTAAACATAATTCTAACATTCTCGAGGGTTCGGGTTATGTATATTAATATATATATATATATATATATATATATATATATATAGGGAGATGATCATTTGAGAACTAATTTGATTTGAGAACTAAAAAGAACTAATTTGAGCCACAAGTTTATTTACATGTATCCCCCCTCCCATGAATTGTAGTGGTCCCCCTGAAATTTGTAGTTGAGATTTAGTTCTCAAAAGTTCTCAAAACAAAAAGTTCTCATTTGAACCTAACCCTATATATATATATATATATATATATATATATATATATATATATATATATATATACTAGGGGGTACCCACGCGTTGCGGCGGCGACGGTTTATAGGGCGTTATTCGTCATTTGTTCGCTTGTTATGGTGGCACGACAATTTACATCGAGGTGTTCGTATTTTTAGAACTCAAACAAATAACAACAAACACTCGAATTGAAAATATATATTGGTCACAAACATGGTAATTTAAAACCAAATCAGTTGTGAGATAAAAGTCATCAGAATAGTTTTAAGATAACAGTAATAACATAGTACATTTTAAATCAAATTCCGAGGGTGAATGAATTGCATAGTAAAGAAGTCAATCCGTGTCGTACGCCATGCAATCAGTCATAAACAGTGTTTTAAGTTGAATTCATGAACATAATAGTTTTGATGAGGTCACATTAAGAGGTCCTCATAAAACATAACCATTTCCATCTTAAAATACATGAACATAATAGTTTTGGCAGAATACTAAAGGAAGTCAAGCTTATTAAACCATTTCCATCTTAAAATACAAAACAAAGTCAAACTACTTTACTAAAACCTCCAATAACTTAAAGAATAAGTGGCTGCAAATAAACCAAAAAACAAATTTAGAACCTAGTAATAAAACATCCAAGCCTGTTAAACCATCTCTAGGTATGAACATAAAATTTTACAGCATACTAAAGGAGTTTAAACTTATTAAAGCATTTCAATCTTAAAACCCAAAGCATACAACTTAGAAGGTCACTAATGAATGTACACCATCAGTCAACACTCAGATAGTTTTATTAAAAAAAATGGTAAATATGGTGATGATATGCTTGTGTCAAGGACCTCTAGGCCTGAGGTTTACATTGTTTGCTTTTGTTTTAAACATCATATGCATTTATAAATTGTGCCACTTTGGATGCATTTCCAATTATCCAAATTACTGATTCTAAGTTCATGGAGAAAAATATGCACACATACATGGTATAAACTTTACACTAAATTACAACACATAAGCACACTGTGAATTGAAAACCATCTTATTTTCGATTTACAAATAAGAGAGATCAGCTTTGAGCATAGAATCACTATAACAAAAATGAGAACAAATATGAGCAAATTTCTTATATCCAAACACATTCAAGCATAGCAAACAGATTTCACATATTGGAATCATAGCAAACATATTTCATAGCAAATAGATTAAAGAGTGTGTTTTTCATTGTTAAGGATATTTATTATTTCACAGATTTCAAGCATATAGCAGATTCAAGCATAGAAAAAACTCATGTTTACTTATTTTATAAACAAATCTTAGATTCTTTTACCACTTAGAGTAGATGGTTTTAAAAGATTCATACTATACTCCACTTAGAGTATACCACTTAGATTCTTTTACCTTAATGACCACTTAGAGTAGATGGTTTTCAAAAAAATTACAAGTAACACTACTTATTAAAATACAAAGTTTAAAAGCTCATATTTAACAGATCACCAATAATCAGCTACTCTCAATATAATTCTCATCTCATTCTAAACTCAGCATATACTCTGACCATTAAGCCATATCCTATACTTAGAAATCATTTAGAGAGCTACAGACAGTTCAGACTTCATATGAAGTCGAGTCTCTAAATTTGGAGGGCATGCTGATTAGATAAGTGTAGACGTCATACAATTACATAGTCATGATGCTTTCAAAACCCAGTTACTTTCATCACATTTCTTCCTAGTGTCTATTCCTTTCCTTCTTATTTCTACTGGTGATTCTTAATTCAAACCGGTCTACTTCCCAAATTTTGGCCACATAACAGTTAGTACCCTAGATAAATATATATGGTTAATACCTAACGGCAGTAGCTAATTTCAATTGGGTACCTACCAGATTTACATATCCTAGGTCCTGCTTATTATGTTCCTAATGCAACCTCGTTCTTTTATGGGCACAAGCTATTCTGCTGGCATTCTATCTTATCTTACTGTTTTCCTAGAGTCCTAGTTTAAGTCTAGATACTGCTTTTAGTACCTAATGCAACCTCGTCCTAGACTTGGCTCCAGAAAGGGTCACGTGTCGGATTTATTCATGAACACAAGGTACAACAGAGATAATAAAAGCAACGAAAATTTAAAACTATTTATTTAATATATATTGCCAAATACAGTATGATAAATTTACCACAAACGGTTATCTAAAACTATAAAAGATAACGTTTATTTAGATATCTATCTACATTACTATGCCAGCATGCCTATAGCTTTATTCCAACAGCTTGCCCACCTCACCCTGCTCAGACTTTAGCTTTTCCCTTTATGTTTAGATCCTTAACGTCACCTGATATACATACTTTAAAGGATCAGCTTACGCTGGTGAGTTCTACATTTTTCTAAAAGCGTTACCTTTTCTTGAAAATTTATTCCAACGCTTAGGCCTAACGGCCTCATTTATCAGGTATAAAACATAACAACGTTATACCAAAACATTCATTCATTCACATTTATCGGACATAAGACACAACATAATTATATCAAATCATTCATTTATTCATTCAACTAAGCATTGTCTATTGGAGCCACGTTAGCTCCTCGGGCAACCTTCATCACCCGAATATCAGTCATAGAGTAACCGTCGCTACCCCGGGGAATCGTCATTCCCCGCTTTTAGTTGTACAACCATAGTCTTCCTTCTTACATAGACAACATTTTGCTTAGATTTTAAAACGGTTATTTTTTTTATCCGGAAAACTAAATTTCCCTCTTTAAACTTTATTTGGAAAAATTTAATATCTTTATTACCCGTGCATTATAACCTTCCCGAAAAGAGTTCATAGCAGGTAATAATAACTTTAAAATAGTCATAAGCATTATCACATTTCACGTATGTGTATTAACACAAAACGTTATTTCAAATACTTTAAAAGTAATAACTTTGCATGTATATCATCCCAAAAATAGTAAAACATTTAAATTATTTAAAAATGGGCTCATGGAACTCAGCTTATTCTCTTAAGCAATTTAGTTCAGTCAGAACCTCCTTTACGTCTTCCAATTTAACCTAACCGCGTATTGTATGATATTAACGCAAGGTTAATAAACACCCCTATGTTTATTTTAAACACTTTATTTACTTAATAATATATGTTATTAAGTATATTTACTTTTAAGTGTCAAAATGACCAAAATGCCCTTTAGGCAGTTATCCTTTTCTTTTAACGATAATACGAAGACGTGCATTCCTATAAGTAAATGCTCACTCCAGGATCGCCCAGTGAGGTATGCCAGTTCCCAGTTGGGATTTATGCGACACCCCCACTTTGCCAGAAACCCCAGTGTACAGGCGCTTACCCTTCCGATCCGCACGAACTTCTAATATTCGATTAATTTGGTATTTTTTCAATACTTTATTATTTATCCAATTTAAAATCATATATACTTATTATATATACAAACATGTTACCATACCAAAAATCAAGTCCCCATACCCTCCGAATTATTTTATATTGAATAATCTTATTTCAAAACCCTAATTTCACGTATTTCTCGTTTCTTTATGAAAACTCATTTTTATTTGAAAAGAACTTAAGCTATTATCCAATATAATATTTTATAACATTTTATAACATACCTTAAAATATCAAACCTTAACTCAACCCCGTTTAATTATCCAATTTTGGCTGCACAGCGTTATGAAAACCCTAATTTTGACCCGTTTACAAAACCATTACCAAACATTTTCCAAATGTTAAATAAACTTAGGTATTTCTTAAAACAAATTAATTTAGGATTACCTACAAAAATTCAGACCCTAATTCCCACCCGATTATCCAATTTTAGCAAAACAAGCTCAAGAACCCTAAATTTTACATAATTTTAGAAACCTTACTTAAACACAATATTATCAAAAATTGAAATAGGTTATTGTTAAGCATACCAAATAAGGGGTAACTACAGAATTTCAGCTCCTAGATCTTCACCGTTTGCTCGTATTGCTCTGACGAAGTTTTTTGTGTGTAATCGGGTTATAATTCGTAGATTGGCGAGGATTTCTGTCGAATCTAAGGCCCTATTTATACCCAAATGATGCGTACAAGAGTCCTACATGTGCCTATATGAGCAATCAATCCAAATCGACGCGTAAGGGGCCGAATCGTGAGCTCCAAGATTGAATGTCGTGGCTGGTTTGCGACCTGGACCAATTTCTGCTGCCGATGCACTCTTCACAGACCGCGACATTTCTTGGGTCCGTGGCTCGTGGTCTGGGAGCCACACGTATCCGGCTAGTTTTTTGTTTTGATACATTTGGTCCCTAGCTCTCCATGTTAGTGCGCTCTAGCCCCTATACTTCCATTTTTTTTTTATTATTTTATGTACCAAAATATTATGGGACATACTTCTAACATTTTCTAAGGTTTCTAAGGCTCAGGAGTCGTACGATAATATATATATATATATATATATATATATATATATATATATATTACTTGCTAATTTACGTTTTAGCCCCTTAAACTTTATAATACTTATCATTTCATGTTACGAATAATGTAAGGATATATTTTTACTGATTTCTAAGCCTCGAGATACTTGTAATAAATTATAAACATGTATAATACTCGCACACGTTTATATCTTTACATAAATTGCGCTTTTAGCCCTTTTACTTTTTCATTAACTATTAACACACGTATTTACACGTATATATCCATCAAATGATTCATGTATCGTCTTGCTATTCATATAAACACATATCCATCTCATGTCTAACTTTTTTGACGTTTCAGGCATTCATTTATGCATGTTTCATCATGTTAGTTATCAAACGCATATTTCGAACACATGCAACATATCTAATGTATATGCTTACCGTATTTACCAATCAAACTCACGTATATATAATATAAACACGTATTTGCTATATATATATATATATATATATATATATATATATATAATAGGGAGAGGATCATTTGAGAACCAATTGGGTTTGAGAACTAAAAAGAACTAATATTAGCCACAAGTTTATTTACATGTATCCCCCTCCCATGAGTTATAGTAGTCCCCCCTGAAATTTGTGGTTGAGATTTAGTTCTCAAAAGTTCTCAAAACAAAAAGTTCTCATTTGAACCTAACCCTATATATATATATATATATATATATATATATATATATATATATATATATATATATATATATATATGAATTTTGGGGTGTTACACTACCCAAAACTATTATGTTAAGTGTTACTTCAAGCCACAGAAGTCCCCTACTTAACTAGTACTGTTTCATACACAAAACAAAAGTTCCAAAGTCGATGTTCGGTTCTTTAAAAGTTGACTTGATCACTTGCTTGACTTTCCTGGTTGATTACCTACCACAATACCAGTAACACGTTAGTGATTGTGGCCTTACAACAGCACTAGAAACTAATCAAGGAAGAAGAAACACATAAAACAACAAAACAACAAAATTTTGGTTGGACCAACCCCTCACGTACCGTGAGGGCTGCAAGCGTATCGCTTGCAACTTTCCTTGTTCCAAGCGATAAGCTTGGAATGTATTTTCCAGGGATCAGGCTGAATTTTTCAATTTCTATACTTAGCCAATTTCCTGAGTTTTTCAGATTTTACCAACTATCAACAACTTCATGTTTCTTAGTATTTTGCAACTACTAACCAACAACAATGATCTATTTAGGAAATGAACACATAATTTTATCATTACACTAAGGATCTTGGTAATTTAACTACCAATTTCCAGTAGTTGTTCCAACCCGCTGACCCGTTAGGATCCTCTTCTCAACAATCAACCATTCCTCATTTCTCCACAATTACTTTATAAGTATATGTCACCTGCATCAACTATACTTGGGTTGGCACAACAATTTACACTTTTGATGATAATCACATAACCAACTACAATCAACTACCAATTAGATGTTCATCGGTCTATCCAAGTGGCTAAACCTATTATGGCCACCTGCCATCAACCAACTTATTGGGATACAAAGATCCCCAACTTTTTCTTAGAGGTGTAGAGGGGTTATCACCCTCATTAACCCCAAGAACTTCAACTCATTTACGTACAATACCCTAACTTTTTATTAAGTGAAGTACATGAAAAACCGTATACGGATCGATTCTATGGATGAGACGGAAGTTTTGTTATTGATTCATGTCGAATGATTACATGACCGAAGGAGTATATAACAATTAAGCTCCGGGGGAGGTTGGACAGAACCTCCCCTCTCAACACACAGACACAGGACAGAAACTTACAAAGAAATACAAAGACGAAACTATTTATACTTCTTCATTCTGTCCGAACTGGGTAACCTCCGAACCTGCTCCGAGCTTCCTCCGAACTTGGAGTTCGGACCACCTTCGGACAACTCCGAATCTGGAGTTCGGCTGAGGTTCGGACCTCAGTTCATGTTTCCGACAAATCAGTCTGTTTGACAATTCGAACAATAACGGCCACACAAGGTTCATGCATCAACAAATTCCCCCTTGGACGTTACTGTCGAATCCAGACATTGATCTTCTTGCAATCTTCAGTCAGCTTGCTGCAAACACCTCTATCTTTAGCAAACTCCCCTTGACCGAATCATCAGGTATGCAGAAAACAATTCGAATCGTGTACAATATCCACAACCAATAAAATTCCCCCTAGCTTCAAGCACAACCATCCAATTGGAACCGGCATGTATGATAATGGTTCACTTCATAAGTTGTATCCGGAAATTGTAAAGACACACGAACATCACTTCATCTTGATAATAATCTTCAATCTTCACCGAATTGTAACACATTCTGATCTTTATGAAAACAGACACGATCAGCATCTTCAATCACGGAAATTCCCCCTCAGCATCAAATCCATCCCAATATATTACTCCGGTAAACGTATATCTTGTTGCAGACTGGAATCTGACCAAGTCTTTCGACAACTCAAGAAAGTATCAGGCATATGACAGAAAGTTCCAAACCATAATTGAAAACTTTGACATATCGATTCGCACGAACATCAGAATATACCACATTTCCATGAAGATCAAAAACCACCATCATCCCTGAACTGATTGCTTTTGAATATTCACTTTTTCAATTATAAATCTTTGAAAGTTTTAGGATCCCCAATTTCCCCCTAAACAAGTGACATATTCAAATCTTCAATTTCTTATGATTCCAACCCCGCATTCTTGTAGTGGAATGATAAACTCAAGTAGCCCACAACGGAATCTTTAATCTCTTTAATCTTCAGTTTGCATAGAATGATAATCTCTGACAAACGTTCCCAAGTAATCATAACCATGTCTCCGAATCTCTGTCCATCATCAGAAACACGTATTCTTGAATCTATGTCCATCATCAAGAACAACAATGACTACTCACAAACTCATTTCTTGAAATTCGATCACTAACTCATAACAAATATCGTGATCTGGATTTTCTTCAAACATGACACCCCACAACTACCGAATCAAGGGTAAACACGATAGCTGATCCGCTTCTTGAAATTCCCACCTAACGGGGGTTCGGGGGCAGCGCCACTGAGAAGCGGGGTCCAAGGGGTGGCAGCCCCTGGCAGGGTCCAAGGGGCAGAGCCCCTGGCTGGGGCCGTGCTCCTCCGAACCCTCTCCGAAACTTGTCCGATCTACCTCTGAACCCGATCCTCCGAACCCTCTCCGAAACTGACCTTCGGACCTAGTCCAAACCTGACCTTCGGAACCTCCTCCGAACCTGACCTTCGGGCGTCCGAACCTGGAGTTCGGAGCGGTTATTTTTCAGATCTGTTCTTCGGCCGAACGTGGTCCGAACTCGAACTGGAAATTTTTGAAATCGAACCAGACTCAGAATTTGATCGAATTTTGACATCTAGAGGCTTCTGTTAGGTAAAAACATGACTCAGAAAGACTCGATTGATTAAAAATTAATCAGAAACACTTTCAATCACCCCTAACCGAAGGTTTAACGTCTCGAAATGAAGAAAAACGATAGATTTCGACCATAGAAAGAGCCAACAGCTCTGATACCACCTGAAAAACCGTATACGGATCGATTCTATGGATGAGACGGAAGTTTTGTCATTGATTCATGTCGAATGATTACATGACCGAAGGAGTATATAACAATTAAGCTCCGGGGGAGGTTGGACAGAACCTCCCCTCTCAACACACAGACACAAGACAGGAACTTACAAAGAAATACAAAGACGAAACTATTTATACTTCTTCATTCTGTCCGAACTGGGTAACCTCCGAACCTGCTCCGAGCTTCCTCCGAACTTGGAGTTCGGACCACCTTCGGACAACTCCGAATCTGGAGTTCGGCTGAGGTTCGGACCTCAGTTCATGTTTCCGACAAATCAGTCTGTTTGACAATTCGAACAGTAACGGCCACACAAGGTTCATGCATCAACAGTACATGATCGATTCTACAACACATATGGTTAAATGATCACTCTATGAGAGAGTGTACTCCATTTATCATGCTTATACCCACTATTCTCATTCGCATTTGGTAAAACTACAACTTCCATGAGAGGTTGTATATATTAAATCAAATTAAAACCAAAAGTGTGTTACATCGTTAAGCTTTAACCTTGTCTTTGTCTTGATTTGAACTTTTACCCCCTTCACCTAAAGGTTGGTGATAGGTTAGTAAAACCACTCCACTAACTTTGTCATAAACATCATACCCATACATAGAAATTTGACACCAAAATTATTAACTTAACCTATTTGCATTTCTTGCAGACATTTAATCAAACACATTGTATGCATTCACAAATGCATATCCTACTCAAATCCTCATTCCATGCATATCCTACACAAATCCTCATTCCATGGATGACCAGTAACCTAACCTCAATTATTCACATTTCCACACCAATTATCAGTTTCAACTCATCTAATTTTTAGACCTAACCCACCTCCATATACATACCCAACGTTTTTATGAGGTGGGTGACATTCCACCCAACTCAATTTCTTAACAAGTTTTATAATCTCTAGCATTTAACCTGAAACTCATGTTCCATGGAGGTATTCACAACATATATAACAACTAATTCACATCAGTTTCAGATTATGCCAACACCTCATCATTCAAGCAACTTAGGGGGACAACTTACTTGACACGAATCAACAAAAAAGGAGGAGTTTAGTGAACTAGAGGCTCCTAGGTTCCAGATTTCAGCCCCCTCTTCCTTAATTCTCCTTCTAATTGCTTCAATTGCTTGAAAATGAATGAAATCAAGGTTTTTCTTCCCTCTCCCCCTTTGCTCGATCGTGAACTGGTCTGGGGTTTTTCCCCAGACTTGTTTCAATTCCCATTTTACATTCCAGCCCCTCTAATTCTTGGCCCTTTTCTAATCTCACCTAAAGTTCCATATTTTCAAGCAACCCCCCCCCCCCCTAATTTTCTACGTTATCTATTTATTACTCAATTATTTAACTAGCAAACAACAGGAGGGCAAAAACCATCTAAATATTCAATAGGATATAATATTTTTACCACATAATTATTTCGTATACAAATTATTAGGACTTGGGGCGATACAATGTTTACTTGTTTTTTTTAACATTTTTAATTTTTCACTAGTTTTTTAGTATTTTCATTAAAGTTTACCAACGCTTTTTTGAATTTCTTTTAGCAAACCATTAAGATAAAGCCGCCTTTTGGAACCGCGTTCGAAGTAGGTTCGTTGAGCAAATGCAAAAGCCGGACGGCTATAGTCCTAAAGACTCAATATCGGGTAAGTGGACCGATATCAACTCATAGTGCCAACTTTTCAACGGCACATACCAACACATCCTGATAATTGGGCAAGTGGTCAAAGAGACATGGATATTCAACAACTAGCTTTGGTCAAGTTCCAAAGGATATGAGGCCCATTCCCATACCATAGGTGTTGGGAACTTCAACATAAAAGTCCCAAGTGGGAAGAGACTGCGAGTATGATGACGAGGACTAGACGGCCTTAGAAAAGGTCCAAAACATTATCTTCGGTAGATCTCGAGAGTCAGTTTTCCGATGCTCGAAAGTTTAGCTGGAACGTACCCGAAGATGACTTTGAGGACGAAGAAGCACTAGATGGTTAAGGTGATGTCACGACCCCTTGGTAGGAGAAGTGCGGAAAATAAAGGGAAACAAGTGACATCATCAGATGTTCACTTCAACCAACAATTCACATGAACACTAAACTTATACGTTTACCGACCTTAGGGCATGTGGTATACTTGGTGTGATAACTTGGTGTTATCATGCCACGTAGGCGATGACTGGATAACACCATTTTATCACACCAAGTATGGTATACATGGTGTGATAATTTGGTGTTATCACATATTTTATTAATATTTTTTTAAGGTTTTTTAAATTAAAATACTAATTAAATAACACTTAAATATTTTTATATAACATAAATATAAAACATTACATTTTAAACTAAAAAAAAATACAAAAAGTACACCAAATAAAATCATTGAGAACGCTCGTAGATATCTTCGATCAAATCCGCCTTAAGTTGGTTATGGATGTTTCGATCCCATATTTCCTGATGATTAGCCCGTTTTTTCTCCTCGTTAATTTCTGGATATGTCGTATCCAATTTCGCCTCGTTCAGTTGACAAATCTTTTTGCCCTCATCCTCGAGAATCATATTATGTAAATTAAACAAGCCCGTATAACGTTTGCTATCTTGACTAGGGGCCAAATTCGTGTGGGATTCGCAATGATGTGCCACTTATTTTTTAACCTTGCAAAGGTGCGTTCAACATCCTTCCTAGAGGCGGTTTGAGCATCGGTGAAGGTTTTACGTCTCTCACCAATGGGAGTTGTGAATCCTTTCACAATAGTCAAATAGTCGGGATATATCCCATCAGCCAAATAATAACCACGTTTGTAAGTGACACCTCGTAGTTCAAAAGACGAGTTGGGCTCACGACCCTCTACGATATCATCCCAAATGGGTGATCGATCCATGATATTGATGTCGCTGTTGGACCCCGCAACACCAAAAATTGATGCCATATCCACATGTCATATGCACAACAGCTTCGAGCATTATTGTATGATGAGCATGATCACCACGCATGAATTGTGCCCTCTAAGCATTGGGACAATTCTTCCACTCCCAGTGTGTGCAGTCAATGTTACCGAGCATTCCACGAAAACCCCATTTGTTTTCATGAAACTCGTAGAGTTGCCTGATGTCGCTTGATGTAGGTCGACGTAAATATTTTCTCCGATACAAGTTATAAATACCTAATACAAATAATTAAAATTAGTACTGAAATACTGTAACAACCACGTAAATTTTTAACTAATAAAATTCTAGAGTCACTATTTAGTTATCTTAATTTATTTCTAAATTAACTTTTGATAAATAGTAAGTTTTAATTACTAGATACGTAAACTTATCTTTATAATTGTCACACTAAAAGTTACATTAATAATTAATTTTTATATGTCAAGAAATATATTGATGTTAACTTATATGTTGGTAAATAATTTTGGTTCAAATAAAATATGGTTTAAGAAATTTTTGGAGCAACATTTGTTAAACCTTTATAATTTTTATTTTACCCTTTTTTAACAAATGTTGGTTTATTTTTTTACATATAGCTTTTAGACAAACTTTTCAAATTATATGTTTTAAGTATTTATTACCTTACTATTTATTTTTAAAAATTTGTTTTTTTTTTCAAAATCCCGTTTTTCCGGCAAGGTCGCCGCCGGCATGTAACATCCCAATTTTGGGATGTCCTAAATTAATCAAGGTGTCAAATAAATGACAAGATTATGTGGAAAATTGGGGATTTACTATGTTAAGACCCAATTTAGAACCTAAATATATCCCGAAATCATAAGACATAATGTTTTGATAAATTGGAAAAAAATGATATTTCGTCCCAAATCCTAAACTTGGTTAGGATGTTAATTATTTGCTAGTGTAATATTAATAATTATTACACTTATATAAATGTTTTGAGACATATTTATGTTAAATATGATATTGGCATGTTAACATAAAGTCTTGTGTGAAAAATTGTGAATGTTAGGGTTAAAATGCAAAATAGCCAAACTAGATGGGCCAAATGTGCCAATTTCGAAAAATACAATTAAAGACAAAACAAATAGATTGGGAGCAGTAGTATGAAATGGAGATATCTCCTCCAAGCCCTAGAAACTGATTTGGAGTGATTCCAAGGTGAAAGCTTCGATTCTTGATAGATTAAACAAAGAATGGAAGCTTAAACTCATATAAATCCATGGTGGATTGTTAGGTACGTATCTCTTTCATGTATCCATGCTAAATTTTCAATAGTGATGATGAATCCTACAAGTTAAAGATGTGATTTTGATGAAATCGTTATTATTGATGCTTAAAATGCTTGCTTAAGACATTATTCTTGAGAAGCTAGTGAAATTAAGCATAAAAACCCCCAAAGTTAGATTGCATAATTTGGGGGATTAGGAATTAGAGAATATAACTCTATTTGCTGAATTTATGTGATCAATTTATGTTATATGATGTGCGTAAACAGAAGTGATTGGCAAATCCTAGTGAGTTGCATGAATTAGGTAATTGCTCATATGTAATGGGTGTCAAATTAGGCATATGAATGTTAATGCACACCAAGTGTTTGATGAAATGCCTAACTTATATGAAATGCTTCATGTAATGATAAAGTGTAGGGATATTACACTATTAGAGAGCATGAAATAAGAATAAGCATGAATTAAGAATTTCATGCTTGTAAAAAGTGTTAAATGAAATTATTTAAAACCATAAAAAGATGGAAATCTAGTGTTGGACTGTTTTGTAAGTACTGTATAAGATCACTCGTATGTCCATTTGGGATGTATGATATATGATTGAAAAACTTGTTGTGAATAATATGTTTTGTATTTGAACACCAAAAACTGAATCCGATGTATAATGGGTCAAAACGGTACGTTAATATGACCATTTGGGTTTTCAGCATGCTGTTTGGAAAAAAATTATAGTTGTTGTCCTGTTTTTAGAAAAATTGTGTAAAATCATAGAAAAATCGTTAGAGGGTGTACCATATATGCCTGGAAAGGTATTTTAACATACTACATTCCATATTTGAACATGAAACGCTGTAAAAATTTATATAGTGGTCAAAATTGACTGTTACAGCATCAATATTGAAAAATGGTGCACAAGAATTCATTTTTCTAAAAGCTAGCAAGAGTAAGCAAGTTGAATTGCCTGCATATTGATAATTTATAATATAAACCTAATATGGGTGATAACCTTAGTAGGTAACCAAGTGGAAGAAGCAAACAGAAACTGGGTAGCAATGGTTAGAGCTCACGAGGTAACATCTATGCTATGTTACATACTTTATTTATGACTCATAGTTGCTATAGTGTCATGAAATGCAAATAGGCTAGAAAAGCAATAAATTTGCCCGTTGTGACAAGTTGTAAAGTTGAATAAAACTATGGAGTCTAACATTAGTGTATAAGCTCCAAGTAATCGTTGATACATTGGGATGGGGTTACATTATGACATCATAGACGAGTAATGTTGAACCTTATGAGTAAACTTTACACGGATGCTAAATGATTTTTAGGAATCATGGCAACGTGAAAAATGGACAATTGCTAGATGTTAGCTTAATGGTTCATAGAAACCATAGCATAGCCAAATTGTGTTATAAATGAGTCTAATGGTTCGGAAGGAATTATGTGAAATTAAATAATGAAGGTTGACTATAAATGGTTCATAAGAGCCATAAAATAGTCAAAGTATGGCACAATGGAAGAAAATGGTTCAAGAAATCCATTACCATGTGCCATGGGTTAATTGACCATAAATAGTTAGTAGATGTGACTGTAAATGATGCCCGAATTATAGAGCCCATTTTAATGGGTCAAACGGGTTGAAATAGATAAATGGTCCATAAGAACCATACTAGAATGCAAAAATCTTGCTTAACGATTTATATGACAAGCTGAAACCCATGCTAATGGGTCAAATAGGTTAAATGGCTCTAAGGAGACACAATTGTGAAATTGCTTTATTGTAGGGTAACATTGTTTATGTACAAGTAGTACATTGTTTATGTACAAGTAGTACTATATGTATGATGCATAATTTTATACAAATGAAGCAAGCCATGGGAAATTTTAAATAGGTGATGAATGGTTCTAGGAACCATGAAGCCTAAAGGCCTAAAAGGTCCTCCAATTACAAAATTGACCACAAGTAAGATTCAGATGAATTATAAAATGAATGACAAGTTGCAATGGACGGAAATGGGGCAATAGAACCCTCGTCATGTAACGGGAAAAGGGAGGATCATAAATGGTTTATAGAACCATAGAACCTCAATTCTAAAATTATGGTCAATTAAAGAATTGGGAGGTACCAAAGGCTTGAACCCGTCTTAACGGGTCAAACGGGTTCAATAACCCAAAAAAAGGATTGAATAAGTAGGTAGTGACTCCCTTAAAGCTAATAGAGGCATAAATAGGTTGTCACATAAATTTACGATCTTAAACCTCTACTTTATGATAGTTCCAAAGGGAACAAGCACACGAATTGCATAGAACCCATGCCGGTTCAAATGAAATAATTAGCTTATGGAATTGATTTAATAAACATGTTTGTCATTGGGTTATGGTAAGATTAGCTTGCAATAGGGACATGTCATTGGTGTTAAAGCAATGGGTGTCCTAACGGGCCAAACGGGTTGGTTGTACCCATTAATGCAAGGTATGAATTCGATTCGAATAAGGTATGTTTGTAGGATCGATATAAGTCAGAGTTAAACTTAAACAAAGCCCTTTACTTGCAAATATAACCTTGCGGAATTAAGTTATATTTCACTTTTCTTAAGCAATGTTAAATTCTTGTATAATGTAAATGCTTGATTTGCAGAATAGTAGTAACAACAAAGTATCAAATACTCGGCACTATTTGCATTAACTCAAAGCTACACTATTACAAGTGATGACAACTGTTGTGTAAACTGAGAGCTAACAAGCTATATATAGTGCAGATGAGATCAATCACAGCCACTGATCTCATGCGATCTAATCTAGACCGTAAACTAAAAAGTCAAATACAAACTACTAAAAGAATAAACATCGGCAATTGGAATATCTTGCGTGTTTGCAGCAGCATACTACTTTAGGAGAGCGGCTTGAATCAGATATAGAAGCAAATGAGAAGCTTTTGCAGGATTGGACTTGCAGAAAAGACATCTCAGGAAAAGTCCGGTTGAACTCATTATCTGGTGGATAATCGAGTTCACCCGGAATATTCGCTATAAGACAAAACTGCTTCTTTCCGCTTGAACTGCCAGTTCCGCTTGAAGTGAGAATTCCGCTTCAACTTCAACTTCAGCCGGAACATAGTAAAATTGGCATTCAGCCGGAAATCTTCCAAGCGCAATATTCCTTACAATCTCCCCCTAAGATGATGCTGTCAAATTCCAATGTTTATCTTCAAAAATTGACTTGTACCCAAAAAATTTCTTCTCCTTGACCTACTTGTCGAAGACCTTATCCCCTGCATTCACATCTTTTGAGAGATCACTCATGCTGGTCATGGTGACCTTAGCATGTTGCAGAGCTTCCCAATCTTGTTCATTCCACTGATCTTGAACATTAATTGCTTGATGGGTTGTGAAGCTGCTATCTGCCCTGTGTACATAGAAGAGTTTTTCTTCTTCTTCCCAAATTACAAATTTTATCGGACTGGTTGTGTTTTCTTCAATGTCTTCATCAACCTGAGTTTCAGAGATCAATCCATGCTCGAGCACTTTTGGTTCTATGCTCATTCTTAGCAGGAGCTCAGCTCTGGACAAACTCATTATCCCTTGCAGTTTAGCATAGATATCCGATAGTTGGAAGATGTCAATCATTCTGGTGGCAAGATGAGCATTCACTACTCTGGTGATTCCACTTAGGCACTGGAATTTGAAGTCAAAAGTGTCTTCATTAACTGTCCACCCAACAATTTTGTTTTGCCTGGGTGGGCGCTCTTACTCTCTTCTCAATTTGTTTTCCTCATTGGAATCATCAGTTGATTCTATTACTTTTGGAACTTTTCCCTTTGAGGATTGAGAAGAGGGATCAGGTTGATCTTGAGTAGGTTTGGTGGTGGTGGAAGGTTCTTTGATGGTGAGTGGAGGAAAAGAGGTTTGTGAGGGTGGTTTACTGGCTTCAGGAGTTGGGCTAGAAGGTGGAGTAGGTGGGAAAATATCAGAAAAATTCATAGTAGGTGGAGGCTTCTTCTTGAAGGGAATGATGGGTGTAAAGTTGTCGGTTCTGTACTTGGGGTTGGCAAGCTTGGTGGCTACTTTCTTGGAGATGGAGGGTGGTTTGTAAGGTGTGATGGCTAGTGACTGTAAGATAGATGGAACTGTTGTAGGCATTGGGTTTGGGTTGTAAATAAATGAAGGTGGAGGTGGTACATCTGCAAAATCAATAGATTCAGGTTTAACATCAGCAGTTGTTGTACCTGAGATTAGCTCTGAAGGTGAAGGCATCACTAAATTAGGATTGACAGCAGCATTTTCTCCTTTTAGTTCATAGAAAATTTCATCAATCAAGCTGCAAAGTCCCCTAACTTTCATCTGAGCTATCTCTTCCTCTTTCCTCAAATTTCTAACCACAAATGCCCTTTTTACCTTTTTCAGCAGTAGGTAATTCTCATCATTCTTTACCAGCTTGGTAGGCAATTGAGAAGCAATAGTGATTAGCCTCTCCCTATCAGCATCATACACTGCATCCAAATCATAATCCTTCAATCTCTAGTTGAAAGATCTAGTCTTGGCTTCTTCAAGTAAGTTTTCAAACACTCCATCTTGCAGATACAAATCATATTCCTTCTAAAGTTCTTTTGCTAGCCTTTCATCCTCTGCTATTCTTTTGGCATTTTCCACCATTTTTACTATAGCCTCAGCTTCTGGAGTCTGAACCACCTGTTGAATAGTTTTTGGAACATCAGCTTGAACAGATGTTTCCGCTTGAACTAGTTCTGAGCTCCTTAAAGCTATCAAGGTTTCGGCTATACCTTCTGCTCCTTCACTCTCCTGTGTTCTTCTGGTTGAACTTCCGGTTGAAGTTCTTCCGGTTGAACATGAATTTGCCCTTCAGTCACCACCTGGGGTTTGGTGACTTCAGGTTCTTTATCAACTATTTCCGGTACCTCAGTTCCTTCTCCTTCACCAATCAAATTTTCGTCTTCCCCTTCAGTCATTGTAGCAACCGCAACTGTTGCAGTGCTTTCATCAATATCAAGTGCTGCCTTGCTGGTGGAGGCAATAGTTCCTACCACTTGATCACTGGCTTTTTCAGCTGGAAAAATGACATCCTTGAGGAGTGTCGTGATCATGTTGATGTGCTCAGGGAGAGCACCAGCAACCAACATGGATGACTGTACTAATTCAGCAAGATTTGGGTCCTCAAAAGGAGAAATGGCAATCAGTTGACAGCATCTCATGTTTACCCAACAATCTTCAACTGAAAAGGGACTCACACCGATTCTTTGGCAAGCTGTGGCTCTGACTTCAGCCGGTATCCTTTCCATTTCTTCAATTTCTGTGATAACAGGTCTTGATAGCATCTTCTCCCCCAATTTGACAGTATCAGCTTCATCAGTTGCAATAACTTCATCAGCATCTCTGACAGGGATTGAAGGACCTGCTTCAGTTTGGATAGGATCAGCTTGAACCAATTTAGCAACAGTAGTGTTGAGAGTTTCAACCTGTGCTTGCAGAGAAAGGTACAACTTCGTCAATTCTGGTAGTGTAAGACTATCCTCAACTGGCTTTTTGCCAGTATCCTTGGAAAAAACCAAACTATCAATCCAAGATTGATCAGCATTGGTACTCATGGCTTCTTGGCACCTGGGATTCTCCTCATCTGTTTCAGCAGCCCTTGGTTCCAATAAAGGACTTCCGGGTGCTGATTTAGAGAAGATTGCCGCAAATTGGGTCTTATTGATGTTACTACTGACACCAAGATCCAGTAGGGATCCTTGGGCAGCAGCAGCCCTTTTTGCATGAATCTCTTCATGACTCCTGAGATTCACCTCCGGTGAGGAGTGGGGTTGCAGTGCTACAGGGTCCTGGCTTATCGGGATGTTCTCATGTAATGAGGCAGGTGAGTTAATAACACCTTCATTTAAGCCAAGAATGGGAGCACTGTCACTCCTAGGTGACAGGGGTAGTAGGGGTGAAAAATGTTCAGATGGGGATGGTACATCTGTTTCTAATGACTCCCCCTCAACTGAAGGTTCATCCCTAAGAGATAATCCCAATTTTACCAGTTTCCGCTTAGGCTTTTTGCCTTGGGCGGGGTTAGAAGCTTCGGGTTGGCTGGTGGTGCTCGGTGGAGGAGACCTAGTGACTACATTTCTCTTTCTTTTAAAAGTGACAGGAGGTGAGTTGGATGAGGAGGTGGCAGTGGTAGTGTTTGTGGGAGCTTTCCTCTTTTTGGATTGAAAGACTCTGAGTGAAGAGGAAGCTGGGACAGATGTGGGATCAGATACTGTTAGGTCTACAGTTCTGTCATCTTGAGCTTGGAGCTCAGTTGCTGCTACAGTTTTGTTGGGCTATATATTAGAGGCATGAACATTAGTTGTGGGCTTGTTAGTAATTGGGCTTTTGGTCTTAGTTAGATTATGTTTAGGCCATGTGGGCCGATTACTAGTGTTTATGATTGGGCTAGTTGTGTTTATGATTGGCCCTAGGTTTTGTAAGAGGTAGTATAAATACCTTACTTGTTTATGATTATTCGAAGCTTTTGGAAACTGTTTACGATTTTCTCTCTATCATTGTAGTTACGATCAGATTCCTTTTGCTTCAAGTTTGTAGTATTTCTCATTCAAGATTCGATCTTTCTTATAGATTGAGTCTCTTTCTTCTACATTCTTCTTGAATCAATCATATACGAGGATTCCGCACTCGTTTGTGATTAAGATATCGTGATTGGTTGTTTTTCGGACCTACAATTGGTATCAGAGCTAAGAATCTGTGATTCGAGGCTCTCACGATATTGATTCAAGCTACTTTTTCTGGAAAAAGTTCGATTTTTGAAGGTTTTGAAGGTGTTCTTCGGGTTTACGATCAGGCTGCTGCTGTTCATCGAGTTTACGATTGATTTTCTGGGTTATTTTGGTGTTTACGACTGCGAAGTTTGAAGATCTTCATCAGATTTGGGTTTACGAGTTCAAGATCACATTTTTATCGTGTTTACGATCCGGTGAATAGAGTTTACGATTGTACTTGATCGTAATCGTGTGTTACGATATTTTCTCACCGGAAACGAGAATCGTAATCGGGGTTTACGATAAATTCCATCAGAATCAGGGTTTATGATTTGGCTTGGATCGGAATCAGCGTTCACGATCGTAATCAAGGGTTTACGATCGTAATCAATTTGTGTAATCGTAATCATTTGTTTTGGACATTTGGACTTTAGATTTAAGTTCCCTAAGCTTTCGTAATGGATTTCGAACCGAGTATGTAT
>JBCNJP010000009.1:8939546-8961894 GCA_039602395.1 Deinandra increscens subsp. villosa | reverse complement strand
GCGCGGGCACACGGCTAGTATATATATATATATATATATATATATATGTATATCTGATCAGTTTTATTTGTCATGTTTCCAGATAAATGTATGATTTCAGCAACCCTTTGGCCACATATTTTTATAATATATGTGGCTAAAACACAAATATATGTGACCATATAATACGAAAGGCCACGTTAAACAAACACATGTGGCCGTTGGGACCCTTTGGCCATGCTTTCCTGAAGAATTGTTCGATTACAATAATAAATATTCGTACTCTTTAGCCACGCTTCTAGGTGGCTTCAGCCATTGATATTCTAACGTGGTCATATGATACATACGGTGACGGGACCTTTGGTGTCGATTGAAATGGGAAAAAAAAAAGTGGCCAAAGACCTTTGGTCACGGTTTTTTTTGTGGCCAAAGGTGAATTTTGACGTAGTGGAAGTGATAGAGCTCCCACTTGCCTTTCTATAAACACATGGTTCATCTTCGTTCTTGATAAAACCAAAATCTTTTATCTTTTGATCAAAAAGAAGATTCCAGCTTCGAGATGCCTGTTTCAATCCATAAATGGATTTATTCAGCTTGCATAGTTTTTCAGGATTCTTTGGATCTTCAAAACCTTCAGGTTGTTTCATATAGAAATCTTCAGTCAGATGTCCATTAAGAAACGCAGTTTTGACATCCATTTGCCATATCTCGTAATCATAATACGCAACTATGGCAAGTAGTATCCTGGCTGATTTAAGCATAGCTACAAGCGAGAAGGTCTCATCATAATCAATTCCTTGAGTTTGAGTAAACCCGTTCGCTACTAGCCTAGCCTTATAGGTCTGCACATTTCCATCCATGTCTATTTTCAACTTGAAAACCCATTTACTTCCTACTAAGCGACAATCAGGTGGAGGTTCAACCAAATCCCAGACTTGGTTGTCATACATGGATTAAATCTCTACGCAGAATCAGTATCTGAGATTGCATCTTTATAGTTCACGGGTTCATCTTGATCAACTATCAGAACTTCGTGCATACCCAAATATCTTTCTGGTGATGTCAGTCCGGCGTACTTCTGCGAAAGCCTTGTGTTACTACCGTTTTTGATATTCTTTCAGATTGAGTCATCTCATGCTGATCTATTGTACTAGTTTTCAGCAGGGTTGTAGAAATAATAACAAACTTTCTGGGCACATCTGACGAAAATGACTTTATCGGCGCGAGGATCTAGTTTTTTCAAAGATTCACTTGGAACATATGCATAACATCCCCATACCTAGGTGTAAGGCCCCAATCCCAATTACACGTATTAATCTCGTTTTAAAAATCAGAGTTTGAAATTTCATAACTTATATAAATAAAACTTCCACCCATTACTATGCCACATTTACAAAATCAGGTGTTTGACACCATTAACTCCATAGTAATACTACAAAACATTCACATTAACAAACATGAACATCTAGGTCCCAAAAGATGTGATGTTCGGTTCCTAAGATCTTCGATTCGATCCCGACCCGTCTACTAATAGTTTACCTGCCAAGAACACTAGTAACACGTTAGTATTAGTGGCACACAACAGCAATCAACCTATCTTGACCCGCCAACCCAATCGTTTGGAACATAAGAAAAATTCCATCTTTCACCGTATGATCCACCGTATTACAGAATCATTCCACCGTATCCCCAATCTGGTCACTGTATCATACTCCCAGTTCCACTGTATGATACAGTGGTCCTGATTAATTTTCATACTTAACTTCAAGTTTTACGAAAATTTTTCCATTCATTCCTATTTCTTCAAGACCACATCTTTATTTAGGAAAGACCCTCACAACACTTGTTTTCACATTCTAATCTATGTATTAAACGATTGAGAATCTAATTACCGAAAACTCAACCCGTTTGACCCGCTAACACACCCATCACAAAACCAACTTATGATTAGACTTTCAATCAGAATTTCCTTCATTTTAGTTTCCCCTTAGCACACGCACAAGGTGTTAATCCGCTTGAATTCCATGTTGGGGCAATCCGAGGTCCAAAACTCTCATGGTTCCTCGTCTTGCCCTAACATCCAGCTTAACCCAAATTGGGTCATATACCGCAATCCTAGTTAGTCATATTACATAACCAACTTCCCAATTTGATTACCCAATGCCCTCAACACATATAAGTCATCCAACTTCCGCTTGAATATCAAATTATAACCAACTATCTAATACTAACCACTAGCTACTGCGTGTTACATAACTTCATTAATTACCATATTTGCAACATACCAAACAGTCACATTTTATAACTTTTAGTATATCACACAAGATGATATACATTCATCTTTACCCAAAGGGGTCACATTATAATGCTCCACATAAACACACACCCTAATTCATCATATTTACCCTCACATCGATCATTAAATATATTCCCCTTATACACATACCTTCATTTAACATACTTCATATATATATATATATATATATATATATATATATATATATATATATATAACACAATCATAACCCAAATGGGTCATATTACTCAACCACATAACATCATTCCATAATATGGCTTCAATTTCTATTTGCACGAAGGGTTACATAACAAGTTAGAAAGCGTGAATAATTCATTCCAACCCGTTTGACCCATTAGCCCCAGCTATAAAATTTCTCATTTATACTGCTCGTAACCATGACATTTCCACCTTACACATTGCCCTTGGCACAAATACGATTGTACCAAGATCGCTTAATCATTCAAAGAAGCATTCTAGGATCATGATCACTCATGAATCTCTAAACATGCCCAAGTTTTACACTATGGACCTTCACTTACTTCCAGCTTAACCCAATCGGGTCAGAATCCACCCATCTCATAACAATCACGTAACACAGCCAATCTCATACTTTCATCTTTAACATTTCATTTTCTATAATAGCAGCTAATAAAAGATAAATTAGGATTACTCACATCCCTTATAGAATTCAAATTTACCGCTACATGTTACCTTTAGGATTTTTCCTTGCCTTCACGTCGTTGACCCGAGCTTCCTCTCGCTTCACCTATCATCATTCATGGCTTAGTATACCATTACACATTCATAATTTACATAATCCACAAACCAACACTCAATCAAGCTTGTGAATTCAGCATATACAACTTATCATTCTCATTTAAGCATTTCATCGAGCACCTAGTGTGCACACATTGTTTTCTTCTTGATAAATAGCCTACACATTTCCATTCCATCCATTTTTTCATCATAATTCATCAAGTTTCAGCTTTTGCACTAGATTAAACACTTTTATCAAGTCTATTAGCATACATGAACCCCAATTAACCAACTCAAACCATCCATTCTCCATGTATGTCGATTTCTATAAGGTGGGGTTTAACCCCACCATAATTTCTACTTGTCACACACAAAATCAATCATGCAAGGTAGGATTTAGCTTCATCTAGCCTCAATAACACATAACAATTCAGATTTCAACACCAATTTAACCTCTAGATGAAACCCATAAAATCACCCTATCATAAAAACACTTACTTGACAAGATTTACCAAGATCTAAGATGGAAATCGTGATGTAGGAAGCCTCCCAAGCCTGAATTCGACTTCCCTTGCTAAAACCTCCAACACACAAGCTTCAATTTAGGATTTCTCCTCAAGAACTAGGTCTTCACCCTCCACTCTCTCTCTGTGTCGCGATCTACAGGTCTGGGGAATACCCAGACTTGTTTATATCCTCTATTTACTGCTTTGGTCCCTCAAGGTTCTATCTTTTATAAAAATCCATCCAAATTTCTAATTTACATCTTAAGTCCTCCCACATTTCTCTAGTTAACCATCTATAGATAAAGTTAACTTAATAACTAGGAATCCCCATTACACAACCCGGTTAAATATCTTAATCCGCTTATTCAACCCACAACTCAAATTTACACATAAATAAACAATACACTCAAATCATTATGAAATTCGGGATGTTACACTAGGTAGGACAATTTGGGTCGTTCCCCATGCCATATCTCATATGGTGTCTTATCTACCTTCTTTATGGGAGCGAGGTTCACTAATCGGGCAGCAGTTTCAAGGGCAAAGCTCCAGAAGGAGTGTGGCAAGTTGGTGCGACAAATCATTGATCGAATCATGTCTAAAAGCGTTCGCTTTCTTATCTCAAATACACCACTCAACTGTGGGGTTCCTTGTGTGGTGATATGGGATACAATCCCAGAAGATTTGAGGTGTGCATCTAATTCCTCACTTAGATATTCGTCACCTCGATTTGATCGAAGTTCTTTAATCGTTTTACCAAGCTGGTTTTGTACTTCGCTCTGGTATTAAACTTTTCAAGAGTTTCGTGTTTATGCTGCATAAGTTATATATTTCCATATCTACTGTAATCATTAGTAAATGTAATGAAGTACCTCTCTCCATTTTCTTGACATTGTCCTGAAAGGTCCGCATACATCAGTGTGTATGAATCCTAGCAAGTCATTCGCCCTTTCATCGATATTAGAGAAAGGCGACTTGGTCAACTTGCCACTTAAACATGATTCACATGTATCAAAAGACTCTTGAATAGTGGGTTCTAATATCCTGGCAGTTTGGAGTTTCTTGATGCGATTCTTTTTTATGTGTCCTAGTCGACATTTCCACCTAAACGTATCATTGACATCAGTCCTTGCACGTTTATTGGAGATGTTGTATATCATGTTAACACTGGTATCTATCTTATAGATCCCATTGGGTGGTTTTGCTTCAAATAAAACATATCATTAAAGTATGCAGAAATGGAATCACCCATATCATTGGAAGTATACTTAAGATCCAAGTCGCCCTGCTTCAGATCTCTAAGTTTTCTTAGTCCTTGCAAATCATTACATATGTGAGTACCATAGCCAGTGTCAAACACCTAAGATTTGCTAGATATAGAAAACGATTTTGTAACATGAATACCTAAGGACCCTCCTTCGATAGTAAGCTTCTTAAGCTTCAACTCAGCCATGTATTTAGGACAGTTCCTCTTCCAGTGCCTCATTTCATTGCAATAGAAACATTTAGCATCCTTCTGAGCACTTCCTTTAAGAGATCCTTGTTTCCTTCCCTTGCCCTTTTCCCTGCCTTTGCTCTTGGCTTTTTTAGCTTTCTTACTAATTTTGCCATCTCGAATCATAAGCACAGGATTAGTCCCACTTCTAGTTTTGACTGGAATGTTTGTTTCAGCGGTCTTGAGCATCTGATGCAGAGCTGTGGGACTCTTATCCAGACCATTCATATATAGTTCAAGACGAACTGATCATATGACTTGGGCAGTCAGTTTAGGATAATATCCGTTGCCAACTCATCACTTAGTTGATTTCCCAATCGTGCTAGATGATCGATACAACTATTCATTTTTAGTACATGAGCACTAACTGAAGAACCCTCTTGCATACGACACGTGATCAGGGATCTCATCACCTCAAAACGCTCATGTCGAGCATGCTGCTGAAATATGCCTTTCAACTGCTCTCTTATATCATATGCTTTCTTGTCAACCATGTTCTCTGAAGTTTAGGGATTATTGTTGCCAACATAAGACACATCACATTATTGGTAGAGATGGAAAATAGCTTTGACTTTTACCAATTTTTGTTGCCAGCTTTTTCTTTTTGTCTTCTTTTCCTCTTTAGAACCTACATAACATGAAAAATAGAATCACACCATAAAATTAGTCAGAATTACTGAAATCACAAAATGTCATTCTTGTGTAACTACATTCCAGAAAATATAATATACTATTTACTCCATTGTGGTAAAGAAGATGAGCCATCAACCTGCAAGAACTCAAGTATAGTCTGTTAAACTAATGCTCTCTAACTTAATAGAAACAAAAAATTTCTCTACTCCTACCTTAGGTCCTGTTAAAAAAACCCCCATCAATTCTAATAAATCAATAAGATAAATTTCATTGTGTATAATGTGATTTCATTTCCTGCAACAAATGTATAATCAATTCAGAAACAACAATAACTTTCATTGTGTAAATAACAATAACAATAACTTTCATTGTGTAAATAACAACAATAACTTTCATTGTGTAAAACACAACAACAGTAACTTTCATTGTGTAAAACACAACAACAGTAACTTTCATTCAGAGGCAAATATTTTTGAATGAGGAATTGAGTAAATAAGAGTATGTGTAAGTTACTAACTCCTATTAACATATAGCTAAGAAAAAGAAAACATTCAAGCCAATTACATGAACAATGGGGATGGGATTCATAAAATAGGAACACATGGTTCACAAAATAGATCAAAAAAATTTTGGTTCCCCGTTTTTGATCTTGGGTACAACAAAAATATTATTTTTCTAAACTCTCAAATCTGTGAGAATGAAAAAGGGTAACAAGTCAACTACTAAATTAGTACAAATCAGTCAAAAACTACAAGAAATAGAAGCAAGAATTCACAGAGATTATACCCTAAATCGAAGCAACAATTTTAAGAAATCATACCCCTTCCTTGAACAAAATCTTGAATGAGTGGGTGGAGTATAATGCCATGTGCAGCCCTTCTGGGACTACCTATGAGGAAAAGATTACATAAGATAAACCACAATTTCACAAGCCAGAATCCACAACATTCATTGAGGAAAAGATTACATAAGATAAACCACAATTTCACAAGCCAAAATCCACAACATTCATCAACTCACCAGCTCCATTAGAGGCTAATCAAATGAAAGAAGCAAAATCCACCATTGATAGATTAAAATTGAAGATTCCACCACCACTAAAAAATATAAACAATTCATATCATCAGTTCACGATTAGAATCAAAATGAAGGTATGCAATTATACAAAAAACGTCACCTGAGAACATCCAGTTCATGAGGAAGGGGGACATCCATCTTTGGATAAGTAGGCCAGTTCATAACTGAAAACATCCAGTTAATGAGGAAGGGGGACATCCATATGTGGATAAGTAGGCCAGTAAAATGAGTAAATATATCCAATTACCATGTTAATTCAATTGGAAGCAGAAATCAGATTTTAAATTATTTTCCCAAAGAGATCAGAGTGGTAAAACATACCAGTTGTTAAAACATGAGCACTCATATCATTTGCTGAAGGTAGGTTTGTCCTATCGATTTTCAAAAAAGTTACCAGGATACAGTTGCCGGCCAGGGATCAATGCCATAAAACTATTACATCTACAACCATGGTATACACGACTACATGATCATGCAGATGAGTCACACCTCCTCGTATTGTCTGCATGAAAACAAAAGATTCGAGTTGATAAAAGTGTTTATAGTAATTAACATGCACGAAATAAAAACCTATCTCATACCACCATATAGCAATGGTTTCTTTATGTAATGGGCTCTTAAATATCCCATTGCTCATTATCTACACATTTACATACAATTCACTAATCATTAAACAATTGTTAATATCAAACAAACCATATTGATTATAGTTACCTCGATCTGATCTCCAACATTCATGTTTAGAGCAGCAGAAAGAATAGAAAATCCAAACATATAACAATCTTTCAAATACCACTGACCCTTTTTCTTCTTGTATTGATATAAAGAACCTGTACCAAAAGAAAGCGGGTTCCATTTTATGGAAGGTAATTGGCAAGATAGGAGCACTAATGGTAAAAGATCCAATTACACTCACCTCTCAGCAAAGAAATGAAACTGTGACAACCATCCCAAACCCAGCCAATACCCCAAAGTCACTCAAAAAATATAAACACACCCAGCCCCAAACTTAGCAGCCACTAAAAGAATATCATCAACCCATTCTTCATATTCTTAAAACGAACTATAGTAAGAACAAACTTAACAAATTGCGGCATAACTAAACAAATCAAAGAACACATATTCAATGGAACATAATAATCATATCTACCTTGGTTATGTGATTCCTCTTGCATTTAAGCTTTTCATTCTTACCCATCTTATTTGTCATTAGAAGCACACCCATCCTCTTCGCAGTGTGGACGTAAGGACAAAAAGAACCTTAAACAACCCAGAAGACACAAAACTTGCTCCCTATAAACGACCTGAAGAAAAAATTGATGTAATCAGTTCCTGCAGGCAAATAATTTAGGCATCCCCATCATAATTTTATGCATACCTTGAGCTAAGAAACTCATTTAGGCATCCCCATTGTAATTTTTGCATCAACCATAACCTGCAATCAACCAACAAAACGAAACCCTAACACCAGAAATACGTCGTGGTTATAGAAATATAAATCAAACCATAAATCAAATCATAAATCGAATCGCGTTCTTTATAAAATAAACCTTAAATCAAATCACGTTCTTTATGAAATAAACTGCGATTCAGAGAAGAGGCAGACGGATCAACAAGAAGCAGATTCAAACAATTAAATACCTGAAATAGGATAAATTTTCATATCAAATCTGTACTTTATATCCAAAATAGAAATTTTACAAGAACATGAAGATGGAAATCAACCGATAGCACATATGAAGAGCTTTAGAGCAACATCGGTTTGGATTTGAGAAGCTGAAAACATAATGAGTTAGAGGCGATATCGTGGTTTAGATCTGAGAGGCTGCGATTAAGTAGATTCAAACCAGAGCAATTTCGGGGTGGGTTTCAAATATGGGAGAAGCGAGGGGGTAGATGTGGAGAGATTGTCGGATGCTTTTCCTTCATATTTCGCAAAAGATAGAGTTTTGCAAATCCGGTCAATTTGTTTCCGTTCTTTTGTTTCTGCAAGCGCTGCAATCAAAAAGGCAAAAGCAGACTTGCAAGTAATTAAAACCCATATTAAAGACCCGGTTATTGAAATTTAAGACATTTAGGCTTTAGATGGTTGTACATCATGCTATAATTTTTGTACAAATCTTAAAAATTCAACAACAAAGATTTCTCTCTCTAATATATATATTATAGTAGTATATATATATATATATATATATATATATATATATATATATATATATATATATATATATATATAGGAGAATGATAAAATGAAAACCTCTCCGAGTTGAAAAAACCGTGAAAACTAAGCTAAAAAATTCGGTTTTTCAACCGATTTTTTTTATGGTGACTCTTTAACTTAAAAAACACCCTTTATGAAAAAAAAAAAAACGCCGATAAATTTTATTTTTTTTTAAATATTTAAGAACCGATTTTTTTGCAAAAAGAAGTTAACCGGCCAAAAAAGACGTTCAAAATTTGTTATTTTTTTAGATGTATTTTTTTATAAATTCTACATTCATTTTTGATGGTTTTGGTGAAAAAAAATAAAAAAGCGTCAAGAGATTTTTTTTTAAAAATTATTTATAGATTTTGTTACATATGTAACAAGGCATTTTACATATGTAACAGACAAATGTTACATATGTAACATGACGTAACGTCAGATTTCAGAATTTTAAAAAAAAACTACTAGGCGTTTTTTTAATTTTTTTTTTCACCATAGGGCTTGTATTAACGCATATAATCACTACAAAAAATTTGAAGAAAAAAAATCGTTTTGTGGTAGTTTCCACGGTTTTTCCAACTCAAAGTGGTTTTCATTATATCCATCCCCATATATATATATATATATATATATATATATATATATATATATATATATATATATAGGGGAAGGATCCTGCGAAAACACCCATTTTTGTGAGAACTACGTAAACAAGTCTTAAAACCTACATAACTTTTTCATACGTTAATATTTTTTTAAAAAATTTGCACCAAAAGTCTTAAAATTATGTTATCTTTAATCCTATAAAATTTTTAAAAAATTAACGCTTTAATCCTATAAATATTTAAAAAAAAATTAACGCTTATATATATATATATATTTATATTTTACTTTAACTTAAACCCCATCTTGGTGTCTTTTAGACATAATATTGCCAAGGAGGGAGTAAAACACATTAAGAAATCATAAGAAAGTATTGATGTGCATCAAGGTTTTCTCATTGTAATTGTTGTTGTTTTGGATGATCAAGAAACACACCTTGATAAACTTTGTCTAAGAGCCCACCGAATGAGCCAAGTTTCTTGATCCATCTACCTACAACTTCATAATCTAATAAGGTTCTAACACATTGTGTTAGTAGATATTGATTTAAGATATATTTCATGAACATATAAATTGGTAGATGACATAAAAGTTCATGGGAGTTAGTCTACTTATTACATTTTAGATTTATTGGGTAATTTTAGCGTTAGTGGGTATGTTCATAAACTTGGAAATAATTAAAAACATTACACTAACATGGAAGAAATTATAGATGATCCTAATACCTAGTTAGTAAATGTCAAAAGTTCATGAAATTATAAACTCTAACAAAATGTGTTAGTTGACGTTAAAGGCTAAATATTTGCATAAGTTATACTATGTGTTAATTGATTATAATCAAAGAAATAAAAAACCCATGGAATAAAAGACTAACATTAAGTAAATTATTTTTACTAGATTTGGTTTCAATGGCATTTGTTTCACAAACATATGACATTTTTCTCAATATAATAGGGATTTTATAACTATAAAAGGGATGTCTAAGAATTTTAGGCAATTCCATAAAAGACTAGTTTATAAAAACCATGATTGATGATTTTAAGTCATGATCTTAATGTCTAAAGCTTTGTGAAAACAAATCTGGTCCAGATGTGTATTTGGATGAAATTTTATTAAAATTTTAAGTGTTTTTATTTAACCAAAGTAACCAAAATGGAAAAACGTTACGTAGGAAGAAAACCGGGATCGAATCGGGGTTAAATGCAACAAGAAACGTCTATTTTTGTAAGTTAAGTCGAAACGAACGAACAAACTTTCAAAATCTTAAAAATGTTTTAGAAAACCTTACAAACTCTTGCTTGAATATTTTAAAAGCCCAAGTGGTTGAAGAACCGTTCTATATAGATAAAACCGGTTAAAACGTTATTACCGGTAAAATCGGGTAACTACAAATCTTTCAACAAAAAGAATTAATATGTTAGATAACGAATACTTGAAACAATTTCAAATATTAAGAATATTAAATATTTTAACTAGAAATAAATATTTAGATCATACGCGTTCAAAGAAATAAACGTAGCGTTTTATTATTACGATATGATAAAGATCCAAAATAATTATTTGTCAAACTCAAGACTTATTCTTAAAACGTATGGATTCTAAAACTCATTAAGTTGGTTGATTATAATTAATAGACAAAAATTATAAAAGCTTAACCAAATTGGTATCAGAGCCGTGGTTATAGCGAACTAGGTTTCACAAACAAACAAAAACAAAACCTGGACTATAACCCGCTCTGTAGCTACCATTTTCATGCAAGACCTCTTCAATAACATATTGATCTTTATTAGTCTACTTGCTACAATTAGACGTACTACTTTACTTCTATACATGTGCACTAATTATTATATATAACAATAAAATTTGAAGGTGAATAGGAGACTTTCTATTTCTTATAGTTTGGCCACTAAACTTTGGGGTTTTGACAGTTTCTACCCTTTATACTTTTAAACACTTTTTCTTTTTTAACGAAATAGTAAAGTTTTGGTTTTTATAGTTTAGTCACATATGTTTCATACTCTTACGTTTTGTACCCTTTAACTTTTAAAGTTTTGTTGCTTTCTACTTTGACCACGCAACTTTTAACTTTTCTACTTTCGTTTTTAGTATATTATTATAGTTTTATACTTTCACTTCAAGACTTTTAGACTTTTACGTTTTATACCCCTTAACTTTTTAACCCTCTAACTTTTAAAGTTTTTTTTATTTTAAGTTTTGTTGTCTTCTACTTTGGCCACGAAACTTTTAACTTTTCAACTTTCGTTTTTAGTATACTTTTATAGTTTTATACTTTCAACATGAGACTTTTAGACTTTTACGTTTTATACTCCTTAACTTAGTATATTTTTATAGTTTTATACTTTCGAGACTTTTAGACTTTTACGTTTTATACTCCTTAACTTTTTAACCCTCTAACTTTTAAAGTTTTTATTTTTGTTTTAAGTTTCTTTGTCTTCTACTTTTGCCACGAAACTTTTAACTTTTCTACTTTCGCTTTTAGTATACTTCTATAGTTTTATACTTTCACCACGAGACTTTTAAACTTTTACGTTTTATACCACTTAACTTTTTTACTTTCGTTCAGTATACAAATTCAACCCCGCAGCAACGCGCGGGGTGGTAAACATCTCGTTTCTCTTAAATACTATTAAAATTGTTATTGACTATGTTCTCTCTTGGAATTTTGTTATCGCAGAGATGGCTTCAAGAGAAGTCATTTGCTTATCTGATTCCGAGGGCGGACATGAGTAGTCAGTACCCGACTACCCCCCCCCGGCTCTTGAGGATCACGTTCCATCCAGCCCAGAGGGAAAGATTCCCACAGTAGGTGTGATCCGACCATCGGTCATACCCTTTAGTTTCCTACGACCTTTACGACCACGAGTCTCTGATGACTCATCCCGAGACCACCCCACCCCCACCGCTACTGCTAGCGGTGTGGATGTTGCTGCAGGTGCACCACTTGCCACCGGCCCCGTTGCTCGCGGAGAACGATCGGTCCGTACCTACCGCGTCGTACCCGGTGGTGGTAGGAGGGGCTTTACCCTAGGACGGACGTCTGGTCTCCGCCGACGTTGTGAGGCCGCTAATCCCACCGAGGAGCCAGAGCCCAAGAGGCTCCGACCCTACGAGCTGCCTCACGTAGCATGGATTCCCGAGCACATTGGTGCTTGGAGGGTGAGGGAGGGGATTCCTAGCTGCTTTGAGCAGGGGGGAGTCCTCTACTCTGAGTTCCCCGAGACACCGACCCCCACCGGCATCTTTCCATTTACGGGCGAGCCTATTGCTGACACAGTGCCCCTACTCGTGGCTCGCATGCGGCGTTTTGAGGATGCCCTAGGAGTTTTTGACAGAGAGATAGCCTGACTGCCCACCGTGGCCGACTTAGGTGCCGTGGAGGGTCAGGTGGATGAGTTGGCCGGTCACCTGGGGGCCACACGCAGAGCCATGGACACTTTACATGCTTAGATGACTAACCTCGACATGGGTTTCACCGACCTTCTATTGGCTCACGAGGGACTCCAGGGGAGATTTGCAGGATTAGAGGAGTTTGTAGGCCGTATAATCACCTTCATGACTTTCCTATCTCAGATGACTGCCATGATGGCTTTACCACCCGGTCCACCACCCGTCTAGTTTGTTTCACTAGATTTGACTTTTGATCCCACCGTTTTAGCAAGGAAACATGCGAGTTTTTGGATGTTATGTGTACTTTTGATGGGTCTATGAACCTAAGACTTGATTTAATCTCTTTTGATGTCGGTTTGTATGTTTTATGACTAATATGGTGGAATGTAATAGTGGTAGGACTATGGTACCTTGAACTAGTTTATGTATGGTATGGTTATGTATGATATGCATTATGTATGGTATTCACCTTATCTTATGTTTTATGGTTATTTGGTGTGGTATTATGGATATATGTCGTGGCAGTTATTCTCGTACATGCAATAACCCCATTTACGTACTATCTAAACCTTTATTTATGTTAACATTGATAACTTAAAAGCATAAACATGCCACCAAGACGCCAAACGCCAGAAACACTTCCCCACCCATGAGCGCCGCTGAGATCAAAGAACTAATCGCACATCGTATTGCCGAAACCGCCGATGCTACTGTAACTCAACGAAACAATGACAATGGGCCACATGGTAAGAATGAGTTACCCAATGTTAGAAAACATTAGAATCACAATTTCACCAAAATTGTATTCAACATTTTAGGCTAACATTGCAGGTTCGCGCGAATGTTCATACAAAGACTTCATGACTGTAAGCCCACTAGCTTTAAGGGTTCTGAAGACGCTGTTGGACTCATTCTTTGGTTCAAAAAGATGGAGTCAGTCTCTCGTATCAGCAACTGTCCTGAGCGATACATGGTCAAGTATTCCACCTGCACTTTTGCTGACAGTGCCCTGACCTGGTGGAACTCCCACGCTGACGCAATGGGAACTGATCTGGCATACGAAATGACTTGGGATGAACTCAAGCAATTGTTGTGTGACGAATACTACCCTAGAGAGGAACTGCAGAAGCCTGAAGCAGAATTCTGGAATTTGTCCATGAACGGTGCTGATATCGCCGGCTACTCTAAGAGATTCCGCGAACTTGCACATCTTTGCCCAACTATGGTCACACCTCTTTATAAGAAGATTGAACGGTACATCTGGGGACTTGCCCCACACATCCAGTGGAATGTTCTCTCTTCAAACCCCTAGACCTTTCAGGATGATGTGCGCCTGGCACACAATCTAGTGTACCAAGCTAACCGCCAAGGCGTGAACTTTGCCAAGAAAGCTCCTGAAGTCAAACCCCCCAATGCCAGTACTACCCCCTCATCAAGCACGAAACCTGACAACAAAAGGAAGCGTCCATTTTAGAAAAACAGGAGTGAGAAGAAACCTGAAAGAGCCCCTGCCAAAGAACCGGAACCAGTGAAGGTTTATGCTGCTACCGCACTAGCTTGAGCTCAAAAGAAGACTGGTTATACGGGGAATGCACCTGTGTGCAACAAATTCAACCTCCACCACACTCTAGATTGTGGAAATGTCTATAGTGGCCGCTGCAAGACCAAAGGACACATTGTGCGCGATTGTCCAAATCACACGTGTTTCGGTTGTGGTGCCAATGGCCATTTCAAGAAATATTGCCCGAAGACTAAGGATCAAAATGCAAACCAAGCTAGAGGAAGAGCCTTCGTGATCAATGCTGGAGAAGCCCGTCATGACCCCAACACGGTGACGGGTACGTATCTACTTAATAACCATTGTGCATATGTTTTATTCGATATTAGTGCCGATAGAAGCTTTGTGTCTACCGATTTTAGCCAATTATTTGAAATCACCCCTGTTGCTCTAGACGCTAAGTTTACTGTAGAATTAGAAAATGTGAAATAATAGAAACTGGAGTAATCTACCACAATTGCTCACTTGAACTCGTCGGTCATACGTTCAGCATCGATTTAATGCCTGTTGAGTTAGGAAGTTTTGATATGATTATTTGAATGGATTGGTTAGCAAAGCACCATGCAGAAATTGTCTGTCATGAGAAGATGGTCAGAGTACCACTTGCAAACGGCGGCACTCTTAACATGCAAGGCAATAAGGGTGGAGCCCGGCTAAACCTCATATCTTGTATGAAGGCACGAAGATTTCTTCGAAAAGGAGGCCATGTTATTTTAGCCCATGTTACCGAGAAGAAGCCTATAGAGAAGCGTGTCGAAGATGTTCCTATCGTCCGTGAATATCCGGAGGTCTTTCCAGAAGACTTGACAGGCCTGCCCCCAGCTCGACAAGTAGAGTTTCGTATTGATTTGACTCCTGGATCCGCCCCCGTCGCCAAGTCACCATATCGACTTGCATCATCTTAGATGCAAGAGTTAGCTAGTCAACTACAAGAGTTGTTGGATAAAGGCTTTATTCATCCAAGCCATTCTCCATGGATTTCTCCTGTGTTGTTTATAAAGAAGAAGGATGGAACACTACGAATGTGTATCGACTACAAAGAGTTAACAAGTTAACGGGAAAGAACTGTTACCCACTCCCAAGGATTGATGACTTATTTGACCAGCTTCAAGGGTCGAGTTACTACTCAAAGATTGATCTAAGGTCAGGATACCACCAACTTCAAGTCAGAGAAGAAGACGTTCCAAAGACAGCGTTTACAACACGTTATGGCCATTACGAGTTCCTCGTCATGCCATTTGGGTTAACAAACGCGCCAGCTGTATTCATGGATCTGATGAACCGAGTATGCAAACCTTACTTGGATAAATTTGTTATCGTGTTCATCGACGATATTCTTATCTACTCACGTAGCAAAGAAGAACACGAGCAACATTTGAGACTCATGTTGGAATTACTAAAGAAAAAAAAATTGTACGCGAAGTTTTCCAAATGTGACTTTTGGCTTCGTGAGGTACACTTTTTAGGACATGTAATCAATGACAGAGGAATTCACGTGGATCCCACAAAAAATTGAAGCCATCAAGGATTGGAGTACTCCCACAACCCCAACCGAGATTCGTCAGTTCCTAGGCCTCGCTGGCTACTATCGTCGATTTATTGAGAACTTCTCTAAGATACCTCAGCCACTGACCGCATTGACCCAGAAGGACAAGAAGTTTATTTGGAGTGACAAGGCTGAAGCAAGCCTTCCAGTTGTTAAAGTAGAAACTCTGTAACACCCTAATCCTCTCCTTACCTGACGGAACTGAAGACTTTGTGGTGTACTGTGATGCTTCGCACCAAGGTTTGGTTTGCGTGCTAATGCAGCGAGAGAAAGTTATTGCATACGCCTCTAGGCAACTAAAAGTTCATGAGAAGAATTATACGACCCACGACTTGGAGCTAGGAGTCGTTGTCTTTGCTCTTAAAATCTGGAGACACTACCTCTACGAAACGCAATGCACCATATTCACTGGTCATAAGAGTCTCCAGCACATCTTTGATCAGAAAGAACTAAATATGAGGCAACATCGTTGGGTTGAGTTGTTAAATGATTACGATTGTGAGATTTGTTATCATCATGGCAAGGCTAATGTTGTAGCTGACGCCTTAAGCAGAAAGGAGCGTATAAATCCACTTCGAGTTCGAGCATTGAGTATGACCATTCACTCAAATCTCACCTCACAAATTTGTGACGCTCAAATCGAAGCTCTCAAGTCTGAGAATTTGAAAGAAGAAAATTTACGTGGCATGGAAAAGAAACTAGAAGAAAAGCCTGATGAAAGCAGGACATTCATGGATAGGCTATGGGTACCTAACTATGGAGACATAAAGAAGCTAGTGCTCGATGAAGCCCATAAATAAAGGTATTCCATTCATCCAGGTGCGGACAAGATGTATCATGGTCTTAGAGAACAATTTTGGTGGCCTAACATGAAGGCAGAAGTAGCCACTTACGTGGGCAAATGTTTGACTTGTTCAAAGGTCAAAGCCGAGTACCAGAAGCCTTCTAGATTGATAACCTAACCAGTAATTCTGGAGTGGATATGGGAACAAATATCTATGGATTTTATCACCAAATTGTCTAAATCCAGGTTAGGATATGATGCTATCTAGGTGATAGTAGACCGATTGACAAAATCTGCGCATTTCTTACCAATCAAGGAGAAGGATAACATGGATAGGCGAGCCAAGCTCTACATAAAAGAGATCGTATCACGCCATAGAGTGCCTATATCCATCATTTCTGATCGTGACAGTCGATTCATTTCCAACTTTTGGAAATCTCTTTAAAGATCTTTGGGTACTCGTCTGGATATGAGCACTACCTACCATCCACAGACAGATGGCCAAAGTGAGAGAACTATTCAGACACTTTAAGATATGCTGAGAGCATTTGTGATTGATTTCGGACCCAATTGGGATGAACACCTGCCACTTTCCGAATTTTCTTACAACAATAATTACCACACCAGCATTAAGGCAACCCCTTTTGAAGCACTCTACGGAAGAAAGTGCAGGTCATCACTTTGTTGGATGGAAGTTGGTGACAGTCACTTGACTGGTCCTGAGTTAATCTTCGAAACCACAGAGACGATTTTCCAAGTGAGGAATCGGTTAAAAGCTGCCAGGGACAGACAAAAGAGCTATGCCGATAATCTTCATAAGCCATTAGCATTAAAAAAGGGTGATCACGTCATGTTGAAAGTATCACCTTGGAAAGGCGTCATCAGATTCGGTAAACGAGGAAAACTCAACCCCCGCTATATCGGTGCTTTCGAAATCACTGAAACAATTGGAGCAGTAGCATACCGGCTACGCCTGCCTGCTGAACTAAGCAACGTTCACAATGTTTTTTACGTTAGTAACCTTAAGAAGTGTCTGTCCGATGAAACTCTTGTCGTTTCGGTAGATGAAATTCAAGTTGACGAGACCCTCCATCTCATTGAACAACCCGTTGAGATACTTGGCCGAGAAGTCAAAAGACTTAAACAGAGCCACATCCCAATCGTCAAAGTGCGATGGAACTCACGACGAGGCCCAGAGTACACTTGGGAACGCGAGGACCAGATGCGTCGGAAGTATCCTCGTCTTATTTGAAAATGTTGCATCCACCAGTACACAGAGCTGAATTTCGGGACGGAACTCTCCTAACTAGGGAAGAATGTGACAACCCGCAATTTTCCAAGGTCAATCCACTATACTTTGACTTTTATTATATTAAATACGTGCATTACCTGGACTTATTTATCTGTTAATTACAAATTCCGTGCAATAAACGACACGGAAATACTCTCCGTGTTTGTATATGGAAACATAAACCCGTAACTTATGATAAAAAATTCCATGAAATAAATTGTGGAATTTTAATAATAAGAAACAACTATAAAAATGTACTTTTTATATTAAAGCCGGTGTCAAAAGTAATTTCAACGACATGTCAAACTATTAAGTGATTATATAAAAACTTAGTTTTAAATAATCGAGCTTAAAAACCACGCGAACAAATGAAACTATTTTCGTTAACACTCGCATATTAAAAAACCTTATTCCATAAAAACATTACGTAAAAGAAGCAGACGACTTGATATATCGGTGTTATTCAAACTCGAACAAACTAAAAGTCATAATGTTCATCAAGACTTATTTAGGAAACCGTCCTATTCGGAAATGAATCATCGTCACCCAAACCCGAAGCCGTAACCCCGTTTGGGCCCGGTTCAGCCCAACAAGCCCAAAACACTAGTTTCGAGCCCGTGACTTAACCAAACAATCCAGCTCGACTACCCGAGAAACCGAGCCACTCCGACCGACCCAGCTCACGACCCGAGCCAATCAGCCCACCCCCTCTCTTTTTTATGCAAGAGATATCACCTATGACAACCATCATAAATCACCAGCTCATCCTCATTCCACACCCCACAAACACTCTCAAAATTTCCTCCTCCTCCCTCATAATTTTCGACCAAAATAACAGCTCTCCTTCCATCCCTTCTGTCGCTACCAATCAACCCCCTCCATCCTCCGTCGTCGGCGCTAGAGCCACCGGAAGACCGCCACCATCCTCCCTCCTTTCGCGATTCACTCAAAACCCACTTATGAGTCCCTTCTAAACCCACTTTCTCCTATATTTTCTTCTACATAATCTAGCACCCAAAAACACCTAAAAAGTCTTGATGGAATCCCTTTCTACTTCTACATTTCTAAAGATTGAAGCAACAAATAAACTTGTGTTTATACATATGTATGTATATATATATATATATATATATATATATATATATATATATATATATATAGGGGAAGGATCCTGCGAAAACACCCATTTTTTATGAGAACTGCGTAAACAAATCTTAAAACCTACATAACTTTCTCATACGTTAATACTTTTTTTTTAATTTGCACCAAAAGTTTTAAAATTATGTTATCTTTAATCCTATAAAAATTTTAAAAAATTAACGCATTAATCCTATAAAAATTTTAAAAAAAATTAACGCTTATATATATATATATATATATATATATATATATATATATATATGGGTTAGGTTCAAATGAGAACTTTTTCTTTTAAGAACTTTTGAGAACCATTATGAGCCACTAATTTTCAGGGGGGGAGCATTCTCAAATTCATGGGGGGATTTCCATATACATTAACTAGTGGCTTAAAATGGTTCTCAAAAGTTCTCTCAACCAATTAGTTCTCAATTGATCCTCTCCCTATATATATATATATATAGGGAGAGGATCATTTGAGAACCAATTGGGTTTGAGAACTAAAAAGAACTAATCTCAGCCACTAGTTTATATATATGGAAAACCCCCCCATGAATTATAGTGGTCCCCACCTGAAATTAGTGGTGGAGATTTAGTTCTCAAAAGTTCTCAAAATAAAAAGTTCTCATTTGAACCTAACCATATATATATATATATATATATATATATATATATATATATTTTAATTTAACCTAAACCCCATCTTGGTGTCTTTTAGACATAATATTGCCAAGGAGGGAGTAAAACACATTAAGAAATCATAAGAAAGTATTGATGTGCATAAGGTTTTCTCATTGTAATTGTTGTTGTTTTGGATGATCAAGAAACACACCTTGATAAACTTTGTCTAAGAGCCCATGGAATGAGCCAAGTTTCTTCATTCATCTACCTACAACTTCCTAATCTAATAAGGTTCTAACACATTGTGTTAGTAGATATTGATTTAAGATATATTTCATGAACATATAAATTGGTACATGACATAAAAGTTCATGGGAGTTAGTCTACTTATTACATTTTGATTTTTGGGTAATTTTAGCGTTATTGGGTATGTTATAAACTTGGAAATAATTAAAAACATTAAACTAACATGGAAGAAATTATAGATGATCCTAATACCTAGTTAGTAAATGTCAAAAGTTCATGAAATTATAAACTGTAACAAAATGTGTTAGTTGACGTTAAAGGCTAAATATTTGCAAAAGTTATACTATGTGTTAATTGATTATAGTCAAAGAAATAAAAACCCATGGAATAAAAGACTAACATTAAGTAAATTATTTTTACTAGATTTGGTTTCAATGGCATTTGTTTCACAAACATATGACATTTTTTATCAATATAATGGGGATTTTATAACCATAAATGTCTAAGAATTTTAGGCAATTCCACAAAAGACTAGTTTATAAAAACCATGATTGATGATTTTAAGTCATGATCTTAATGTCTAAAGCTTTGTGAAAACAAATCTGGTCCAGATTATGCTCGAGTGATAAAGATGTTGGTAGAGGAGATTTATAAAGAATATTCTTTGATTAGTTAATGTAATTTGTAATCTTTTTATCGTTGATTACTAGTTTTCGATACCTGCGTATTACGCGGGATGTCTTTTAAAAAACATTTTTAAATAGACACAATTCAACTTTATTCGATTATAAATTGAGAAAGGTTAATAAATATATTCGGTCTACGTTTACACGTCATGATTTAATAGCATGATTTGAAATATGTCACTCCAATAAACTACATTACTAACTAAAGAATAACTTAAATACTATATATGGGTCTATAAAATATTATAGAATTACCAAGAATATACTTCCATCTAAGGGTGTTCAACGATCAAATTTCGAATACTCGAGTTAATCGAATCGAATTATTCGAATTTTAATTTTTTAAAACCTAAATTCAAATTCGATTCTAATTCGAAGTAGATTTGAACAACTCGATTCGAATTCGATTCGAAATAGAAATCTCATTCAAATTCGATTCGATTCGAATTCAGTTTTTGAATTCGAATCGATTCCGAATTCAATTCCGAATTGAACAAAACAACATTTTTATATTAGTTTATAAAACTAATAAACACTTAAATAACGTTGTTTTGTTAAACAAAGTACGAATTGAACAAAACAATATGCCTAACATACCTCACGGCTGCCCGAACACTATCTACCGATCCACTAAGTTCTTTGATTCCATCTTGAACAACCAAATTTAAAACGTGTGCCATACATCGAACATGATACCATTTAGCATCTAAGACACAAAGATTACCCCATTGTACAAACTTACATTTTAAGTACTCCATAGCCGTATCGTTACTGCTATCATTGTCAACTGTTACAGTATAAACATTTTAAGTAATTAATTATATATATATATATAATTCAAATTTCGAATCGACTCGAATTCAAAATCTCAAATTCTAATTCGATTCGAAATTCGATATTAGACGTCGAATCGAATCGAATTCGAATTTTAAATTTTGAACCGAATTTCGAACGGCTCATTTTCGAATCGAATTAAATCGAATTTCAAATTATTCGAGTTGGATTCGAAAACTTAACACCCTACTTCCACCCTTTTATGTTTTGACAATGTAATTACTAAGACAAAAAAGTTATTCTACCCTTTTATGTTTTAACTCGCCAGTTAGATTGTGCAGGCATGGTCAATTCACATATTCCTCAAAAGGCCATATACTATCTCTAAGATAGAAAATATTACATATTAGAAGCAAATTCCATCTTCCTTTATCTCCTGCAAATAATAAAAAGATACAAATGTCATATTGAAAATCGGTGATAAAATCAACGGATAATTAAACTAAATCTTTAATAAATTAATTCCATCAAGACCTTTCTTATTTTGTTTTCATTTACAAATTACATATTAACATGTAAGTTTTAGATAGTACTGTGCATTCCATCAACTTTTTGTAGTTTCTTTTTTTCTTAAATATACGTTGTTCATTGCCAAGTCAAAAATTTTAAACAACATAATATAAAATGTACAAATATATCCATGAAGTTATAAGAAGAAAAGAATAAAGCTTGGTAAATGGTCT
>JBCNJP010000009.1:8920647-8939046 GCA_039602395.1 Deinandra increscens subsp. villosa | reverse complement strand
TCAAAGTAAAAGTTTGACCTACCCAACTGGTAAATTTCTGTTTTTACATATTCAAATGGAGGAAGTGTCCACCAAGTCAAAAGTCAGTTAATTTAGTTTATGTCCTTTTTGACTTTACAAATAGTTATTTTTTTAATATGTGCACCTAAATCATTGAACATAATCAAAATGATAACATCTAATCATGAAAAAAAATTAAAATCATTTATTCCATGATCATATACACCTCAAAAAATGAAATTCTAATTTATGGAGCTAGGTTTGGAAGATAGTAACTTATAAAGTCAAAGTCATAATTCTTTTTTAGTCTTCACAGAAATGCTAAAAGGGCTTAAAGATTAGCAGCTAAGAGAAAGAAGCCAGAATCGTTTTATTTGACTATTTTTAAGGATTTGCCTTTGAACAACAATTTCATGAACATGTCATCTATTATATCATCAATTTATTAATCTTTAAAAATAGTAACTTATTTAGTCATAAAAGTATACTCAACTGCCAAATCAGTAAAAAAAAAAAAACATATAAGGCAAAGATCACATATGGTCATATTTAATCATTAAGTCAGATTAAAATCAACATAAGGCAAGGATCACAGAGGGGCCATATACCTGTAGGCCTTTCTTCCTTTTATCTTGATCGGGAGTTCTTCTATTTTCTTTTTTGTTTCACTTTGCTTATCGGTAGGCTCAGAAGCCTTTCTTCTGCAATACAGTACAATCCTTTCTCTGTTCATGTACTTGAACCAAAACACCTGGTTAGTAGTTATAATTACTTTATTAATGTATTCATGGGTAACATATGGTGTTTAAACAAACCTTGAACGACATCATCTGTGCCTGCACAGTTGCTTTGGCAGATTTAGTTGCCTTTGGTCTCAATTTTGGTGGTGTTAGCCCCATTCGGGCATCTTGGTCTAATGACTGCAATACTATTTGACAGAAAACTACACATTATTAAAGTCTGCAGCTATCAGAAAACATTCAACTAAATAAGCTAGCCACAAATTACCACTTACCTTTCAACTCAATTGGAAGACCAGGGCAATCCCAACCAAGAATGCAGCGAACTTTACAGTTTAAAGAGGTTGTCATAAAAGTATAAAAGGAAAAAAAGAAAGTAATAAAAGTTGATATTCTAATTTGTTCCAAAATAGACTAAGAACCTGTACCAAAACAACATTAAATCGCAGATTCAAAAAAGTCTTAAAGCTGCCAAAAAGCTATCCAAAACAATGACATGAGGCAGCCATCTCCTTCCTAATTACTTTGATATTAAAGGTTAACTTTCAAATGGATATGAATGCATTTAGTATGTAAAAGAAAAGAAAGAACTTGAAAAATACATGTTTCATACTCAAAATCAAAAGAATGAGAATGTTACCTCATGATAACTTCTTTGTTGATGCAGTACCAATTTCAGCAGCAAGCGCAATGCCAAACATGCCCTAATACTATAGATACTACATAGCCTAATGTATATAAGGGAGCATTGAGATATATTGGCTAAAAAGACCACGATTTGAGATCAATATTATACAAGTTATACAAAACATTAGCATCCTAATTCCAATAACTCAGTGCGAAAGCACATATTCTATACAACATATCACAAACTTTATGCCTTTTGGTTTGTTCTTCCTTCTGAAAACAAATAACAGTAAGAAAAAGGAAGAGTAATAACATACAGATTTAATTGTTGTTCTCTTGAAGCCATGATTCTGCAACTAAAACCATGCTATAAAAGCTTACTGACTGCATCTCTGAGCTTGAGATAATCATCAATGGTGTTGTAAACCTAATGAGAAATCATAACATACCCTTTTATAAAACCACACCTTTCATCCCTTGGAATCAAGAATACGAACCTGGTGAAATCAAACAAAAATATCAACCATCGATTATGCAGCACAAAATCACAGCTAAGTATAAAGATTTGGCATTTAATCCTTTCACCAAGAACAAAATACCTACAAATGATAAGGAATCCCATGAAATCAGAGCCGACGGCAATCGAGAAGAGCTGTCAACAAATAAGCTTAGATGCAGGTACCTTGAAATCGCCATTCTTTTTTAGGGTTTCACATAGTCCAACCCTCTACAACTGAAACCAGATTTCATTAAGAAACAGGTTCTCGAAAGAGAGAAGATGAGGGATGTGAGAACTGGGTTTCTTCTCTTGGATACATGTGAAACAAAGGAGATAGTGTTTCACGAGCAGCGTGTTTTAGCATACCTGTTATGCTAGACGCAAATGCATGTGAGATGGAAACATACCTGTGATGCTAGACGTGATGAAGACGAATGAGAGAAAAAACTTCACATCTAGATCTGAATTTCAAATGCTTTTAGTGGCTTTGAGAGAGAGAGCCTGTATCATCTAACGGACGATTTTAAGATGGATTTCGAATTTCAAAGCGAGTTTGAATATTGGATGAAAGGGACGTGATGAGGCATTCGAGAACTGATGGGGGAGAGAGACGATGATGGGGGACAAGCAGAGGGGGAGAGAGGCGGTGACGAAGCATTCGAGACTGTAAAAGTGATATGCTTTATTAATTAGGATTAATTAGGAGATGACTAAATTACCCTGACCTAATTTGTTTGCAAAAGTTAGAGGTGGGTTTCACAGTTAGGCTTTAAAAATTGTACATGATGCTTAAGTATTTGTACGCGTCTTAAGGATTCAGCATTTTTCATGACGAAAATGCCCTTTAGGGCAATATGTATTATATATAGTAATAGATAGTTAATTAATTAGCGGATACGATTAATTAATGTAGTAATTACATGTGGTTGTTCCAGTACTTTTTGAACCTTAGAATGATCAACCGGCTGTGATTTATCTGATGTGTTATTAGAATGAAGGATCGTTCGGTTCATCGGCCATGCAATAATATATTCATTTTCAACCTCCAAAAGCATTGTTTTTTCATCTAATGGGAATGGTAAAAATGTTGCACCCTTTTTGACTTGATAAGCTATAATTCTACGGCAACCAGGAGGTAATGGGCTTCCATGAATCTTCTCATTTTTTTCTTTTGGTAATAATTTAGCCATTCCCACGACGTTCAGTGGATTCCTCTCCATGTGCAACGTTACAGTTTGGCACTCCTGATCAGAAGGGACAAAATAATAATAATATTAATTATAGCATATATATATATATATATATATATATATATATATATTAACAATTAACTAATTAAAGTAAAAAATAGAATAAAAATTTGTGGTATATACTAAGAGATATACCTTTGGGATTACTGGCTAATCGATAGGAGCTGCAATGGAATCATTATTTGGTTTTTCCAACTGATCACTCTTCTTAGCACGTACATTACGAGCTGCAGGTTTTACTGATTTTGCATGTCTCTTATTGTTTTCCTAAATTGACACCATGTAATTAACTGATTAGTAACATATATATTAATTAACAATAACGTCAAAGCGATTTTTCATATCCTTAATTATATATACCACTTCCTGCTCTGATGCCCTAGCTACTGCTTTAGTACTTCTTTGTCTCTTTTTCCCCTAAAGACAGCATGACCAGCATTTAATTAAATGATCATATAACAATTAGTTATAAGGGAATTGAAGTACACAATTGTGTAAAATATATAGTTACCCTTACGTTTTGCTTGGACGCTGTTGATGTAGATGGAGGAGTGTCTTGTGATCCGGTCGCAGAACAGACCTACAATTGAATTATATATTTATGTAGCTAGCGAGCTAGTTTATCTAATTAATTCAAATCATAACCGGCTAAACATTAATTAACTATCCCGATAACCATCTGGATGAAGTACAAACTTGTCATAGCCGGAACAGTTATTAAATATATTCTAGAAGAACTCTAACTATCATGATGAACTTTAACTATTCGGATGAACTACAACCATCCGGATGAAGTACAAACTTATCATAGCCGGAACAGTTATTATTTATATTTTGGAAGAATTTAACTATCCTGATGAAGTGTAACTATCCGGATGAACTACAACCATCCGGATGAAGTACAAACTTATCATAGCCGGAACAGTTATTATTTGTATTCTGGAAGAACTCTAACTGAACTGCAACTATCCGGATGAACTATAACTAGAGAAGCATGTTCATCTAGGTGAACAAGAATCTTCCGTATCAATTCAATTTCAGAACTATTTTAGATATATACCTTATCTTTCGACCTCTTAGACGAGTTCGATTGAAGAGATTGTTTTCCCAATGTATTATGTGCAGAATTGACCATGTCCTACGTGCAATTCAATAATTAGCTAATTAATCAATTAATTAATTATAGGTATGTGTGTATATATATATATATATATATATATATATATAATTTATTCTTTACAAAATTTACAGCTTTATCTGGTCCACTAAGTTGTCGTTGATTAATCATTTGGTTGTTCATAAATTCCATCAGTGTGACGCCCACTCCTAGACTTGGCTTCAGGAGGGGTCACGTGTCGGATTTACACAAGAACACATGGTATATCAGAGATACTAATGCAGCGGAAATATTAAAAACTTTTATATATATAATTGCCAAGTACAACAGTAAACTAGATATTAGATAAACTTTAACTAAATATTCCTATGCCAGCGGACTTCAAGCCTTCTTTTGATAGTTTTGCCCATTCATTTCTTTATCACCAAAGTCCTATCCTTACTTCCAGAAGTCTCACCATCACCTGACATACATACTTAAAAAGTCAGCTTATGCTGGTGAGTTCTAAGTTTCTAAAAACTCTTTCTTGATCTGAAAGACAAATCAAGTTCTCCCGGGTCTTCTTGACCCCATTAGTAAACTTTTAACAAGTATAAAACATAACAGAATTATACAACACATCAGAATTTACACATAACCAGGAATCTATTCAAACAGGAACATCAATCCCATAAACCTTCCTAATTAATTAAATTCAATCTTTTCTTGCACTAGCAACGTCTTGCTATGCCTCATTCTTTATCTGCTACCCAGGAGCAGCTTAAAGAATCTCTGGTCACTTGTGGTTATCAAGTACACCTTAGGGTAGGATAGTATTGTCGACTGTCAAACAGATCATTACCATCCAGGCATCCCGATATGGCCAGTCTCACTACCTTACGTAGGCCCTTCCGTACACCGGCTAGAGAAATACTACCCTTTTTGTCTCCCTATTTCATGAGCCCATCTGTACTATCCACTCCATGACCTTACGGATTTGCTTTACTTAACATGTTCAACTCATTCAATAACGAGTATCTTACTAGCAATCCCCAACCTCCACAATATCACTACCTACCCTTAATCCCTTAATCAAATATCTAAGAGCCTTAGGTTTATTAGTAGACAGTGATAATGTATTCATATATTGCAACTAATGATCATTTCCCAATTTACCACTAGAGTTTATACACTACTGATATACCGGGTAACTAATATTATTATGCTTATATATAGGAAGTACCAGCGGCGTATCCACCACATAATATATAAAGCAAATGTATCATTAGTTCTCGTATATACCTACATACTCACTATACGTCTATTAACAATTCCCTCATCACTTGGACATTTAATATCAAAGCAGAGTATAACACATAACACATCATACTTAATTCACATGCATAATATCACATAGTCAATCCAAATGAACAATAACACTTAACAACACTTATAAGCATTTGGAAACACTTTTCATAACACAATAGGTATGCCAGCCCAAAAACGTTTAAGACATTTAAAACATTTAAAAGTGGGCTCATAGAACTCTCCTTAGCTTTGCGAAGCTATTATTCTTGGGTTAAGTTCTCGTGAATCAGTTTCTTAATGCCTTTAATGTAATGTCCCTATCAAGACATCCTAAAGGTTACAAATCACATTTAAAACTTATCCCATTATCCAAAACCCAACTCTTTATTGGTTAATACCCTTAATAGTCAAAATGACCATTTTTCCCCCTTTACATGTTTTGTTATATCTTTTTCAAGTCTTTGCTCCTTAATGTTTACTGCTCGTGTTTCCTCATGACCGATCATTTTGGTGGAATTACTATGAGGAATAGTCACGGGGTTTGGAATTTGGTGACGATCGTTACCGGCCGTGTAGGCGTCATTGACGACCATGAGGCGGAATTACTACAATCGTTGCACCGAGTAGCTTAATTATTAATTATCAAAATTTGAACTCATATATATTTAATATATATGTAAACATGCTCTAATACCAAAAATCAACATCCAATACTTTATGGTCATCCCAATACTTGACAATTATCTTCCAAAACCCTAATTTTGACGTAATTCCCAAATTAGCATCAAAACTCCTTTTCTCATCAAATAAACTTAGGGATTCTGTTATAATATCATTTTATGATATCCTTCAAAAGATGGAATCCTTAAATCAAGCCCGATCATTTAATTTTATCAAAACCATGTCTAGAAAACCCTAATTTTGACCCGCTTCTAAAAATCATACCAAACCTTTTCTTTTTGTGAAAAAAGTTTAGGGCTTTCTTAAAACACATCATTTTAGGATTACCTACCAAAAATTCAGGCCCTAATTCCCACCCGATCATCCAATTTTACCCAAACAAGCTCAAGAAGCCTAATTTGAGCATAGTTTTAAAAGTCATACTTAGGAATCAATTTAGCCAAAACTGAAAGAGGTAATTTTAGATCATATCTATAGAAGCTTGACTGCAGAATTTCGGCTACTAACTCTTTACGGTTTGAGAGAAATCGACCCGTGAAGTTTCTGGTTTGAATTTAGGGTTTTTCGGGTTTGGATTCAGAAATTGGGGAGGATATTCGGCCGATTGGAGGGTGTATTTATACTAGTAGGGTGCGCCTAGGGTCCCTACACATGTCTAGGGTGACTCATGCTCGAAATCAACACGTATATAGGGTCAATTTCGTTAAAACGTGAGCTGCAAGTCAATTTTCGTCGTTTTCTGGTTGAAATTGGGCGGAGGTACACGAGGGTTTCCCCCCTCTCCCTTCGCGTATCGCGAGGTACTTTCAGCATTTGGCAGTTTTGGTCCCTGAGGTTCTATAATGTGTTTAACTAGCCCAGAACTTCCCCAAATGCTATTTTTAACCCCCGAACTATTATAAAACATACTTAATGAAGTTTCTAAGGCTCAGGACACTCTCGATGATATATGTATAGATACGTATATATATACTTATATTTATATATATATATCTTTTGCTATTTTGTGTTCTGGCCCCTCAAACTTTACAACACTTATTATTTCATGTTATGGATCATATTAGGATATATTTTTACTATATTCTAAGCCTTAAAATGTTTATAATAGTTATAGATACGTATAATATCCATATACGTTGATAACTTTACATAAATTACACTTTTAGCCCTTCTACTTTTCCATTAAATACTAACACACGTATCTACAAGTATACATCTATCAATTCACACATATATCATCATGTTATTTGTATCAACACATATCTATCTCTTTCTTATCTTTGCAACTACGTATTCACTTATATTATCATGCATATACACATATAACTTATATCTAGCACATATATCATATAAATATGTATTCACTAAGATTCCAAATACATATGATAAGCATAGTTATCATATTAACTACCACTTACGAGTTTATCTGAATCCTGGGATGTTACAATCAGCACCTCAATTCTTTCATCATATGCTTTAATCTTAGAATTGAGGTGATCAACCTCTTCATATTTTTTCAAACGCAGTTGTTTTTCGTTCTTGAGTTCCGCCTCAAGTTTTTCGATGCGCTCTTTTGATTGCCCTTTTAGAGAACCATGCTGCCAATATTGACGGGAATTCACTCCATAACCCATACCTTTTACGAACCCACCCATTTCCTTGCCAAGGACCATTGTCAGGGCATCCGTTCCCAGTTCTGCAGTCAAGGATCCCGCTTTTATTTGTGTTTCTTTCTCCGCTTGCAGTAATTAATTTAGTTAGTGTAGTGAGGTGCTATTAATTTTTAACATGTAAATAGTTAGGTAAATATATAGCAATTAAACATACTATTTGCTCTGCTAGGCCCTTCATCACAAGCGTCTTGTATTCCCTCTCTTTGTTTACCCTTGCTTTCCTCCACATAAGAGCTCGATCGGGGTCCTCATCAGCTTCAGTCTCTTTGTTTTGTACCTTGTATTATAATAATATATATCAGACTTGAAACATACATTGCAGGTTCTTAACCATGGTTGGTTGGATGTAACACTCTTAATTAGCTTATTACCATTTTTTCTTTCAGAAAGGCATATCCTCCCCGACCTATGGTATGATCATAAGTATACTGTGCTCGAACCTGTTTTGTACTGGTTGACATAGCATTTCCAACAGAACAGTAGGACATATAATTATAATCTCATTAATTATAACACTTAGCTTAATTAATGAAAGCTGCAGTTTGAATTGAATTAAAACATGAAATTCTTCAGATTTTGTATATTGTGCAAATCTGTCTCAATATTCTTTTTCCACAATACCGAAATACGACTTTGGAACTTTCGCAAGCACCTTTGGTTTTTCTAGGTTGGGAATAATGTATTATTCATGCAATTTTCTTCAAAAACCCCTTAGCAACCCATCAAGCATTATCATAATAGTATTCTTTTGAAGGTTATCAACCTCGAAATATTGCTAAAAAAATAACATAGATTTTTTAGACACATGAATTAATGTGAGAAAATTTTTAATATGTTTAATAACCTAATTCAGAGCCCACATCGTCTTTTTGCTGTTTGTTGGCACCTTCTTCCAATCAAGATACTTCAATCCAACCTCTGCCCTTACAATATCTCCTTTAAAACTTGAAAAATTCGGTCTATGCTCCCCGATAACCCTTCCAGCATTGTCAAATGTTAGTGGCCATTTTTTTCCCACCATTGTTACTAAATTTGGCACGCTACTTAACCAACCGCGACAACCCCCTCTTGCAATTTGTAGTTTGGGGAGCAGAGGTTGTGGCTTCCTCTCATTCTCATTCTCAGTATGAACCTCATCCTCGACTTCGGCGTCATCGTATATCATTTCCTCTTCTTCTGATTCCTCATTATGTTCCCCTTCACTGTCAGAATTTTCATGGCTTTCGCCTTCAGAATATTCATTATATTGATCCTCATCGCTGTCCCTTAAATAATCATGAATTTCCTTCAATGTTTCACTATCACGCTCCATTATAAATGAGATGAATCCTGAAATGAAATAAATAGGGAATGAAATAAATGCGATGGAATATTTGAGATGAAATAAACAATCTTCTGAAAATGACAGTGAAATTAATACTGACTGAAATATGGTAGTGATCTCCTGAAGATTTTAGAAGGAAGAAGAGAGTGATGAATCCTGTAGAGGGAAGAAGAGAGTGATTAATCATTTTGATGATAAAATTTTGGTGAGAGGGAATAGGAACGGATCAATGAATTTTGGGGAAATTGGAAAAATGGTGGGAAGTAATTTGGGGATTAGTATGATCGATCCGGGTGAAAACATCTCACCTAATAAAGACGTGGCAACATTTATCGGATTTAATATAAACTCAATTAATTCCAGACATAGATATAATAGTATTTTAAACATAACTTTAAAATGATCTTTAAGTGTAAAATGGAATATTAAGCAATAAATTTAATGATAATTGTATTCTAATGAATTTGCATAAGTAACGTAAAAAAAAGATGTCAAGTACTACAGACACACCACACAAACACACAAACACACAACACACACACACACACACACACACATATATATATATATATAGGGTAAAGTTCATGTGAAAACAACTTTTACTGCTAAAACACGAAAACAAATATTAAAACCTTTATAACTTTTTCATACATTAATATTTTTCAAAAACATTTGCATCAAAATTCTTAAAATTATGTTATCTTTAGTTCTGGAAAAAATTAAAAAAAATTAAGTTTTTTTTTTAAATTATTATTGCACAGGTGCAATAATTTTTTTTATTATTATTCTTGCACATATGCAATAATATTAAAACCTTTATAACTTTCTCATATGTTAAATTTTTTTTTATAAAAAACTGCACCATAAATCTTATAATTCTGTTATCTTTAATTCTTGAGAAAATTTAAAAAAATCAACGTTTTTTTTATTTTTTATTATTGCACATGTGCAATAAAAAATTATTATGTGGAATAATATTAAAACCTCTATAACTTTTTCATACGTTAATATTTTTGATAAAAAAATTACACCATAAATCTTATAATTCTGTTATCTTCAATTCTGGAAATTTTTTAAAAAAAAATTAACGTTTTTTTGTTAATATTGCACATGTGTAATATAATTAATACGTATTATTGCACATGTGCAATAATAAAAAAATCATGAAATTTTATATGTTTAATTTTTTTTCCCCAGAATTAAAGGTGACATAATTTTAAGACTTTTGGTGCAATTTTTTTTAATAAATATTAACGTATGAGAAAGTTATAGAGGTTTTAATATTTGTTTTCGTGTTTTCATATATATATATATATATATATATATATAATAAAAATATATATATATATATAGTGAAAAGTTCATTGTAGACACCATGGCTGTGGTTAATTTCTTTTTTCCTTTTTTTACTTTTGTCTTATTATTCAGAAAATTTCACATGTGAACACATATGAAAAAGAGCTATTTCACATAACCTCACCCTATATAGTCTACACACACATATATATATTTATGTGTGATATATATATATATATATATATATATATATATATCTTTCAATGTGTTGTAATATATACATTTTCATATAGACCTTATTGGGCAATCATTGGTCCCAACTGACCCTCGTTCCCCCTAAACACACCTTATTGGTCCTATGTACACCTTATTGATTATATACACACCTTATTGGGACTCATTGGTCCTAACTGACCCTCATTTCCCCTAAACACACCTTATCAGGCCATCATTGGTCCTAAGCACAACTTATTGGTCATCATTGGTCCCAACTGACCCTCGTTTCCCCCTAAACACACCTTATTGGTCTATGTACACCTTATTGGTTGTATACACAGCTTATTGGGACTCATTGGTCCTAACTAACCCTCATTACCCCTAAACACACCTTATTGGGCCATCATTGGTCCTAAACACAACTTATTGGCCATCATTGGTCCCAACTGACCCTCGTTTCCCATAAACACACCTTACTGGTCATATGTACACCTTATTGGTTATATACACACCTTACTGGGACTCATTTGTCCTAACTGACCCTCATTACCCCTAAACACACCTTATTGGGTCATCATTGGTCCTAAACAGAACTTATTGGTTATATACACAGCTTATTAGGACTCATTGGTCCCAACTGACCCTCATTGCCCCTAAACACACCTTTTTGGCCCATAATTTGTCCTAACACAACTTATTGGTTATATACACACCTTATTGTGACTCATTGGTCCCCAACTGAACCTCATTGCCCCTAAACACACCTTATTGGGCCATTATTGGTCCTAAACACAACTTATTGGTTATACACACACCTTATTGGGACTCATTGGTCCCAACTGACCCTCATTGCCCCTAAACACACCTTATTGGTCCATCATTGGTCCTAAACACTACTTATTGGTTATATGCACACCTTATTAGGACTCTGATATACGCTAAATCATATATATTTATCAACTTAAATATTTTCACAAATCGGGAAAAACCTAGCTACTAACAACAAAATAAAGCAATTTTGTTTTCTTTTTAGTTTTTCAGATTTTCTAGAGCCAAAGTACAAAAAGGAGCATTATCTAGCAGAAAAGGCAAAGAAAATGAAAGAGTTTGAAAAACACTGCTCTAGCACGACCCGTGCCTCATCAAGCACGCCCCGTGCCTCATCAAGCACGCCCCGTGCCAGACCCGGATTGGCTTCTGATCAGCACCCCGTGCCTCTGACTTAGCACACCCCATTCCGTTGACCTCTCTGACACGACACGCCCCTGCTCCGCCCAACATGCCCCGTGCCACTAACATCAAAGAGACAAAATTCTGCTCGTCTGACATAGCACGACCCGTCCGCGCCGTTCTCCAGAATTTGCCTATAAAAGCTTGCTCTCCCTCACTTATCAACTTGCTCAATTCTTTCCTCTCCCGCTCACTTGTAGATTAGTTACTGAGCATATTGGTTCCTTTGTATCTTTAAGTATGTAAGAGTCTGTAAGAAACTCAACCAGTTTAGTAAATCGAAAGTATTTTGTCTATGAAATCTTCTTTTACTGGCTGGCAAATCTTTAAGCCATGCTTGGCTAAATTCTTACACTTGATTGGGATTAACAAACTTTTAACGAGTCTTCAAGTTGTTTATATTGCAATGGTCCAAGGTGTGTCTAATGACTTTATAAAAACCCTTTTTATTGAAAGTGTATTAGTGATTTTCTGAACAAAGCGTGCTTCACGTATCACAGACCATTTGGGGAGTCGAAACCCCAAAGGCCGAACCTGTGACACCCGATCGGGGGACGATGCATGATCAGAAAGGTGACTCGTGCCCCATGCCTACATGATATGTTCAGAACGGTCCTTATGTCTACTGTACGACGAAACTCGGCTAACCACGCAGGTGCGGGCTGAAAGTATTTGGTTGGGAACAAGGGTTGGTAATATTTTGTCACTTCACGGGAACCGAGAGGTACGTGTTCGTGAACTTGGCTCTGGTCAGACATACATTACGCGAGAGTGGTGTACGGAACTTGTCTTAGCCCCTTAAAAAGATCATTTTTATAATAAAATAATCCGGCACGCAGGGTTGTTCACCTGCTGGTTCATTACGGTGTGTCGAGTACGGTAAGTTTGTCGGATCCAGGGACCCCGTAACTAAGTGGCATTATACCACTTCATTTGTCCACTGGCAGCACCTTCCCTTGGCATTCGTACTCCTCGGAAACGATTAGCAGTTGGATGGTGAGTCAGCCAAAGAGGGTCGAAAGGTGGCTGGCCATTCCACTAGTGAACAATCTTGAGCCAAGGTAATAAAACCACAACTTGACTATAAGTTACTAGCGTCGTTATTCCAATCAATATTGACTCCGCCATACTTAGGATCAAAGATCCATTTTATTTATATATACATATATATTTATATTTAGTAGTAAAAACTATTTTCCCTAAAAAATAGACTTTGGTTAAACGTGAACAAACATTGAGTATTTGGAGCTCTCATTTTTAATTGTGTCCTGATCGACCCCGATTTAACTTACCACTACTATACTGCCCACGATGGGTATACTTGCCAGTGTAATGTGGTGAAATGGTAGTTGTCAAGTAAATCAGGTATTATAAATTTAAAAGCTTTAGCTGCTACATAGGTATGATAAATTTCCATATTTTTAGAACACCTTAGCACACACCAGACTCATTGGTCCCAACTGACCCTCATTGCCCTTAAACACACCTTATTGGTCATATGTATAACTTACCGGTTATATACACACCTTATTCTTAAAATATTAATGTTTTACAGAAGAAGAACAAAAATGGAAGAACTAGAATTCCTCAGGAAGAAGATTTCATCCGGATTGAGAGAAGATGAACAGAAACGAATGAAAATACATTAAAAACTTATTGGTTATATACACACCTTAGTATTAGTATTAGTATTAGTATTATTATTATATATCCTAAAAAAACAACCTTTCATTTTTGGTCTCCTACCTACACTGCACCCGTAGAAGATTTTGTCTGGCCAACAAACCCTCATCTTAGGTACAGGAAGGATCCACGGGAAGGAACATGAAAGCCAGAAGGAAAGATGACAAATCAACGTCCGGGGAAGTTATTTTTACAACTCACGTAGAAATAATAACCCTCGGTCCAGGTAAGTGTTTCGATCATAATTTCACAGGATTTTTCTTGAAAATCTGAAGAAATTTTCTCAAATTTATCAGAATTCCCGCCTGATAAAATTTAATAGGATTTTTCTTCAAAATAAGTTTTTGAAATTTATCAATACAAAAATAAACCAGGTCTAACTTACGACCTGTAAATAAACAAAGCTGTTTAGAAAAAAAAATAAATTTTTGAAGAAAAATTGAAGTTCGGAATTACTTGCACATTCACTAGAAGAAATCATCTGCCCGGCACGTCTCAAATGTCGCAAAAAAAAAAACGGTTTAATAAAAGGCTAGCACGCCCCGTGCCCCGATGGACACGCCCCGTGCTGCTCGTGACAGAAACCGAACAAAAGGGGTTTTCTCCCCATTTGTGACGTCATTTGACACGGGCCGTGCTTGAGATTCTCTCTGGGTGAAAAATTTCCACTTGACCACGAATCTTCTTCTCCACATCACCATCATGTAAGTATCTCGAAATCCTTCCACTTTTTCTTCAAAATCTTTAGTTTAGTTAGGTTTTTATCAAAATAGGGCTAGATTCGAATTTGTCAAACCTGACCCGAATTAGATAAAAATCTGTGTAGGATATTGTTCAATAAGTGTCAATTAATCATCCTAGTTATCAATCTAAGTCAAAAATCACGGATTGAAAGCAATTTTTGAATTTTTCCTCAAGAACCCTAAGTTATAAAAAGCTTAGATTCATATGGTAAAAATGATGTTTTGGAAAAACGGTTAATAGGGTTCTCTAAATCGGAGGACTTTGCGAACCGATCGATGTAAAACTTTCAAACTTTTCGCAAACTTTCGATTTTTCCGGTTGAATGGTGAAGGACACGAAGAACAACACGGGCTGTGTCTAGTCAAGCACGCCTAGTGCTGCTCTTTGGATGAATCAACACGGGCTGTGCCCAGGTAGGCATGCCCCGTGCCGCCCCTTGAACACGAACCTTCAAGCTTATGAACAACACGGGCTGTGTTAGGGTAAGCATGCCCCGTGCCATTCATAAATAAAAAACTAACTGTTAAGGAGCAACACGTCCCGTGTCTAACCCAACGCACCCCGTGTTTTTCGTCGTAAAGTCGCCATTTCTCCCGTTCTGACCAACACAGGCCGTGCCCAGTCAGGCACACCCCGTGCTAACCTATCTGGCCACCTAAGAAATTGCATTTCTTCCATGAAATTCGCTCTAATATCTTTATAACTTCCATTGCAGGGCTGACAGGATCGCATTCAATGCCCAAAACGAGAGGTACTGTCGTGACAGACTTCAAGGTCTTGAAGCCCGACGCGACGGACTGGCCTTAATCCCGCATCCAGTAACTCTAGAACAGTTGAACCAGTGGGATAGATACTACACGCTGATTCCCAACCAAATGCAGCGAATATTCTATCGATTCTCCACGGAGAATGTAAGGAACTGCACTCTAGAATTTCTGGCGTCTTTTATGTTCAACACAAACATAAAGGACACAGAAACACCTCGGTCGGTGAGGGTCAGGCTAGGGGATGTGGTACGAAAGGTCCCTGAGACAGTTCATGACAGAAATAGGGATCTACCGGCAGCACGAACTGCCGTCTCTAACAAACTCTATATGGTGCCTGCCCAACGAGGAAAGCCGAGCTAACCTAGCCCACGGAATCGCTCGACATGCCTTCTGGAAAGCAATTGGTGCCGGAACTGCTTGGTACGACCCTAATGCCACCAAAGCCATCAGACTCCACGACCCATTGCACCGATATATCCATCATTGTCTCACCAAATCAATCTTTGCTAGAGAACAGTCTGCCGAGTTGTTCACCCTCAGAGATATGCTAACATTTTATTGCATGGTCATGGGACAAACCATGAACTTGCCCTATGCATTATGTTGCCATTTCCTGCAGGATGCCACCGCCACAGACGGCAAGCTCGCTGCGTATGGGAGGACTCATTTACCACATCTACGGATCCTACAACATAGATGTGCCGGCAACCTTTGCTAGATCCACAACCATCTTCCATGCGGATATGCAATATACTCGCACGTTCTTATCAATCACTCCTCATTCACCCTTCAGGATGATGGATCGAGAGCAGCGAATATGGGATCCCATGCCGCCTGTACAGGTGGATGAAGATTCTGATGAAGACTGATAGGTATCTCCCTCCCAAGTGGACTGCACGAAGATATTCTAGTACTTTTGATACATTGACAATAGTTTGATAACATTTTATTTTGGTTCTCGTATGTGGATGATGACACATTACTTTTATTAGTTTATCTCTTATTTAGTTTAACTGTGTTGTGGCTTGAGTAGTTTAGAAACAGGTACATGGCAAGCTCTACAGCTAACTGGACCGGGAGGTCAAAACAATATGGCGTGGTAATCAGTCCACGGGTAAACGTCCTGTTTTCAGAGGAAACTCTGCCTAATTTTTTCCTAACCCTTGACTTTTCTTTTACATTATCCTTAATCTGAATATAATTTCACACATTGAGGACAATGTGCAATTTGAGTGTGGGGATGGGAATGGTTCGGGTAAAACTCCGGGATCTTAAACTTTTGCTTTGTCCAAACTCAAGCCTTACGCAAAACTTCCTTGGAAAACCGGCTTCTGTACTGCCCAAATTTTTCAAAAATTTATTATTTTTTCTAAGAAATATGTCCAAAAAGTTTTCCTCCTCTCATTTATCAAAATTTTTACCCATTAATTTATAAATACCCCAAAGACTTGAAATAAAATTCTTATTGACAAGAGAAAATCAAATTTATTTAATTACAAACTTACATTTTCCCTTTTCTCTTGACAGTGAGAATTTGAGCCTTTATAGCATGATCACCTATAAAAACATGCTCTTTTCTTGTCTTTGACAGAAACCAGGTAAATGCGATAAAGGTAGAACTTGACACGATAATACATTCCAAGACGGACAAAATCAGAAGCCACAACATCAAAGGATTGAGGCACCTAAGATTTCTCTTCTCATCTTATTCTCTACGCAAAAATACCCCTAGTAACCCCCCTTTCGAGCCTAAACCTTTTCGTTTCTTCAACCCCAACATACTTGCAGAATAAACCCCCTCTGCAATGTACCACTTAAACCCTAAACTTTTTCTCTTACACCCCTTTATTTTAGTAAGTAAACGGTATTTCGAAAAAAAAGAAGCTTTCAAAAGTAAAAGTTTTCACTATCTTCTCAAAAACCAATAACAAGGCTAGACGGACCTTAGACTTTATACCCGTTGTCTATGAAAATATATATATATATATATATATATATATATATATATATATATATATAAAGGGAAAATCCCCTTAGAAGCAAGAAGCTATCTGCCTCTAGAAGATTCTTTCGAAAATAGTGATAAACTTGAAGCTTCTTGAAAACCAACAAAATACCGTTTATTTACGCCTTTTCCCCCTTTTCAAATAAACCCATCCTACCCTTACCCCAAGCCTACCCTTTTAAAGCCCTCATGATGATCCAGTGACTTCTAATGAGATTGGTGGCGGTTCGATTTCATGTCAAGCATATGCTCTCTGTTTCATTGCTACCTTGGTATGAGTGTCCACCCCAAAAATCTCCAACCAAGAGTGACGGGTGACCACTTGTGAGGCATGTAAGTAAGAAATTAAATAAATTTATGAGTAGGCTTGTCAATAATAAAATTATTTCAACCAACAAGGTAAGAGATAAATTAATGGAACAAAATAAGAAAAATGGAGGAGGCAAAACTTTTAAAAGCATAGGTCTTGGCAAAACACTAAAATGAGGATTTGGGATGTGTCAAAGCCCCTTATTATGAAGTTTTGCTTGAGGACGAGCAAACGTTTGAGTGTGGGGATATTTGATATACGCTAAATCATATATATTTATCAACTTAAATATCCTCACAACAAATCGGGATAAAAACCTCTAGCTACTAACAACAAAACAAAACAATTTTGTTTTCTTTTTAGTATTTTCAGGTTTTCTAGAGCCAAAGTACAAAAAGGAGCATTATCTAGCAGAAAAGGCAAAGAAAATGCAAGAGTTTGGAAAACACTGCTCTAGCACGGCCCGTGCCTCATCAAGCACGCCCCGTGCCAGACCCGGATTGGCTTCTGATCAGCACCCCGTGCCTCTGACTTAGCACACCCCATGTCGCCGACCTCTCTGACCCGGCACGCCCCGTGCCCCGCATAACACGCCCCGTGCCACTGACATCAGAAGAGACAAAATTCTGCTCGTTTGACACAGCACGACCCATGCTTGATGGAGCACGCCCCGTGCCGTTCTCCAGAATTTGCCTATAAAATCTTGCTCTCCCTCATTTCTCAAGTCACTCAATTCTTTCCTCTCCCCCTCACTTGTAGATTAGTTACCGAGCCCCTTAGTTCCTTTGTATCTTCAAGTATGTAAGAGTCTGTAAGAAACTCAACCAGTTTAGTAAATGAAAGTATTTTGTCTATGAAATCTTCTTTTACTGGCTGGCAAATCTTTAAGCCATGATTGGCCAACATTCTTACACTTGGTTAGGATTAACAAACTTTTAACGAGTCTTCAA
>JBCNJP010000009.1:8848087-8920147 GCA_039602395.1 Deinandra increscens subsp. villosa | reverse complement strand
ACCTCTTCTAGGTTTTTGTATATAATCTCTTATGGGATTATACCAACTGCATTTCATCTGCTCTTTTATTTTCATGAGTTTTATTGTTGGAACCGATTTATCATTCAATCTTTATATGATGATTTCAATCTGAGCAGGTATATTACATACTGGTATATGTGACTTTGTCACTATCTTTGTGAATGCATCTAGTAAATGTATGACATATTTGACTTCAGATTTATCTTGATATTCATGATGCATTTCAGACTATTCATTGTATGACCAGTCTTTCTTTACTCTTATCTCCCCCTAAGACTGGGAATATTGTCATATTAAATCGACAATTAGCATATTCCGCTGTAAACAACTCTCCAGTCAATCATATGGTTGTGTTATTTGTACATGGATCGTACAACCAAATACATTTTAGTTGGGACATATTAATTTTCTTATGAAAATACTTGATGTTTGTGGGGAGTATTCGTGATTAGCAGTTGGTATTATTTTCATTTTATTGCAACAATACATAGATTATCATACGCATGCGTTAAAACTAATCAACTTCGTCAAAATATATCAGATAAGATATGCTCTTCTGGAGCTTTCAATAAGATTACTAACACCGAATATAGTCTCTGCTGGAGACAATATAGATAACAATTTTGTTATGTTTAAGTATAGTATTGGTACTAACACAATTTACTAGACATTCATCACCGATAGTAGTTCTGCTGGAACTATTAAACATGTTTCTTTAAAAAAAAATGAATAGAAAAATACCATTATATTAGTTACAACATTTCAAAGTCAAACTGAATACATAACAAGAGTTTGAAAACACAACCAAAAGTCATAGTTTAAACACAACAAACGTAGTAAGACACATTAGGTTATATAATTTTAAACATCACGAACATTCTCGATGAAGTCACATGCATCGAGATGAATGTCTGACATAGTGATATCTCGATCGGTGTTAGGTGCACTTTCAATCAGATTAGTTTCAACACTTTTTCCTTTCTCTTTGATCATTCTTTGATAAGCTTCAACAAGATGCTTGGGGGTGCGACATGTGCGAGACCAATGGTTTGTCATTCCACAACGATAACAAGAATTGTTTTGGCTCTCGCGACCTCGCCCCCTAGAATGTCGTCCCGTATTCTGTTGACTTGATTCGCCACTTTCAGGTTTAAAGTTTTGAGAATCACGATGCCATGAATTTCTCCGTCCACGACCACGACCTCTACTGGGGCCGCGACCTCCTCCTCTCCCACGACTGCTCATGAGAAGTAGCCGCATTAGCTTCAGGTAATGGGCTTGAACCAACAGGCTCGCGCTTGATGATTTTGTAGCAAAAGCTTATTATTTTGTTCAGCGACCAAAAGACATGAAATCAATTCAGAATATTTAGTGAATTTGCGTTCCCTATATTGCTGCGATAGGATCATGTTTGATGCATGGAACGTTGATAAAGTCTTTTCAAGCATGTCTTCATCGGTTATATCTTCTCCGCATAATTTTAATTCAGATGTGATGCGGAAAAGAGCAGAATTGTACTCGCTGACTGTTTTAAAATCTTGTAACCTAAGATGAATCCAGTCATAGCGAGCCGTGGGGAGTAAGACCAACTTCTGGTGGTCAAAACGTTCCTTAATATATTTCCACAATTCCAAAGGATCTTTGACAGTGAGGTATTCTCTCTTCAAGTCCTCGTGGAGATGATGACGAAGGAAAATCATAGCTTTAGCTTTCTCTTGGAGGGAAGTTGTATTACCCTCATTTATCGTTTCACCCAGATTATCGGCAGTGAGATGAATTTGTGCATCAAGAGACCATGGGAGATAGTTTTTCCCAGAAATATCAAGGGCGGCGAAATCAAGTTTTGACAAGTTCGACATATTATCTGAAATGAAAATAAATGTGTACTGTGAGAAACTTCAGGTTCTCATGATGTAGAACTTCAGGTTCTATATGTTAAGACATTCATTTTATATTTTATAGAAAATTCATAGATTTTATTTATGTCTGGTTGTATTATGATACAAAAATAAGTAAAAAGATTTAGGCTAAATGATTAAAACAACATGTCTATTAACATGTTTATTGTTTTTGATGTGTTGTCTCGTAAAACAAAACACAAATTATTGTTTTGTCGCAATTTTAATAAAATATAATTCAAAAATGAACTTGGCACCAGCCACCAGGCAACAAAACAACGAAATTATTTTGGGATTGGGCTGCGCAACATGGGCTGAAGTGTTTAAAAGAAATTGTATTGTAAAGGGCAAGTAGGTAATTATGATTACTCGAAGGTTTTTATATCTTGCGCATTATTTTGTTCTGAAACAAAGTAGGGGTTCTAGATAGAGAAAACAAGAAAATAATCGGAAGCGGCCGTCGGACGAAAAACAAGGCCGGAGTCCAGAGGATGAATCGACTTGATGCGTGAAGTGGTTCTACGATCGAGTCTCCAGAAGATGTTCTAGTTTAAATGTCTGACGGGAGAATCACTAATTCACTTCTCCGATTGAAATTTTCCGTCGAGGGTGAGTCACTGAGTCAAATATCAGTCGATGGAGGATAGATGGATGAAGATAGAAAATCCCAGGTTTGTGCATGTGTGTAATTGTGCAGTAACCACGAAATTTTAGGAAAAATTAATCTGCTCTTCTTCTATCTTCTTTCTTTCTTGTTTTTGTATTTTGATTCGGACAGTAGGAACTGTCGATGATTTGTAATATTGATTTCAACTTCGGATTATGAATATAAATGTCAGTTTTTGTGTATCTAAACATCATGGATTCAATTGGAAAAGAAAAATTACAGATCTACATTTGGGGATCTACAAGCGGGTTCTTTAAAATTTCAGATCTAAATGAAAACCTATTTTGTGAATTCTAAACGAAAATTTCTATATTGTTCTGTTACAACACTAGATTGTACTTCAGATTTGAAATTAAAAAAAATGATTCTGCAAATTTGGTGTTTCAATTGTGTAAAAGAGCGGATAACTCCAAAGAAAAACAAGATGGAGATTCGTATATTCATTTATATTCATCTGTTAAATCACCCGATTTAACCCAAAAAAAAATTGTAGAATTTGAAAAATTGTTGTTTCAAATCTGTTGTAACAGAAAACATAATTTCTAAAAATAAAAATTAAGATCCGATTTAGAACCTGGATGATGAATCTGACTAAGTGAATATTGATGAATGAATCTGGAATGATTAGAACTGGGAATCAAAACTTCAAACAATCTTTATAACAGGGAGGCATCGTGCTGATAACGTAAAAAGAACAATGTATTTTAGAGAGAAAAAGCAGAGAGCATGTCGATGTGTATCTTTCATTCATATGGAGATAGGATATATACATGTCTGTTACAATAACTGTAAGTTAACTGCTTAGGGAGAGAACAATGTATTTTCATATATATCTGATTTTATAACAATTATGAGATAATTGAAATAGTTAGGATATATATGTATATCCTAAATTTTGTATATATATATATATATATAATTTTGTATATATATATATATATATATATATATATATATATATAATGGATGTAGCGTTTTTGTTAGATGTATTTTACCCTAAACCTATATATATATATATATATATATATATATATATATATATAAAAACATATTATATATATATATATATATATTAATTTGAATTTCAAATACTTGATAAATAAGTTATCAATTATTATGGATTGATATACCCAGATTTTAGCTGACATAATTATCCTATTAGGTAATACTTTTCAAAAATTGATCTTCGATCTGGTTACCATCAACTAAAAGTTCGAGACGAAGATGTCTCGAAAACGACGTTCAGAACTCGCTGTGGACACTAAGAGTTTGTAGTAATGCCTTTTGGGCTAACAAATACGCCTGCAATTTTCATGGATTTAATGAACACGGTGTGCAAGCCCTATCTAGATAAGTTTGTGATAGTCTTCATTGATGATATTTTAATCTACTCAAAACTAAAGAAGAGCATGCGCAACACCTCAAACATATTTTGGAACTACTCAAGAAGGAGCAATTGTACGCCAAGTTTTCCAAGTGTGAATTCTGGATTCGAGAAGTATAATTTCTTTGTCATGTCGTGAATCATGAAGGAATTGACGTAGATCCTGCAAAGGTGGAGGCTATTAAGAATTGGGAAGCACAAGACCTCTAAAAGAGATCAGACAATTTTTGGATTTAGCAGGGTATTACCGTCGATTTATCAAAAATTTCTCTAAGATAGCCAAACTGTTAACGACTCCAACTCAGAAAGATAAAAAGTCTGACTGGGGTGAGAAGCAAGAGTTGTCTTTTCAATTATTAAAACTTATATTATGCAGCGCACCTAATTTATCTTTACCCGACAGAACTCAAGATTTTGTTGTTTATTGTGACGCTTCGCACCAAGGTTTAGGATGCGTGTTGATGTTGCGGGGAAATGTCATGGTGTATGCAATACGACAACTAAAGGTGCATGAGAAGAATTACACAACTCATGATCTTGAGCTAGGAGTTGTGGTATTTGCATTAAAGATTTGGAAGCACTATCTTTACGGGACAAAGTGTACGATCTTTATAGATCACAAGAGCATGCAAGACATATTTAATCAGAAGGAATTGAATATGAGACAGAGGCGTTAGGTAGAGTTATTAAACAATTATAACTGTGAAATCAAATATCACCCAGGAAAAGCAAACGTGGTGGTCGACGCTCTGAGTCGCAAAGAGCGAGTCAAGCCAATAAGACTAAGGGCTTTGGGCATGACCATCCACTCGAATGTACCATCCCAAATTCGTGATCAACAACTTGAGGTGCTTACGGAAACAAATGTCAAGAATGAAGCCCTGCGAGGCATGGATAAACAGTTTAAGATTCGTCAAGATCAGACCCGCTATTTCATGAATAGAATCTGGGTTCCACGTTTTGGTAATTTGCGGAAACAAGTTATGGATGAAGCTCATAAGTCAAGGTATTCGGTACATCCAGGCTTCGATAAAATGTACCAGGACTTGAAATAATTATATTGGTGGCCAAATATGAAAATAGATATCTCTGAATACGTTAGTAGATGTTTAACGTGTTCCAAAGTAAAATCCGAATACCAAAATCCATCAGGAATGTTGCAACAACCGGAAATCCCAGAATGGAAATGGGAGAAAATTTCTATAGATTTTATTACCAAGTTACCTACAACCAAAGAAAAACACGATACCGTTTGGGTAATTGTTGACAGACTCACGAAGTCAGCACACTTTCTAGCAATAAAAGAAACAGATAAAATGGAAAGATTAGCCAGATTATACATCATAGAAATCGTGGCAAAGCATGGAGTGCCAAAAGCTATCATTTTTTATCGGGGTAGTTGTTTTACTTCAAGATTTTGGCAGACTTTACAAAAAACACTAGGTACTCGAGTGGACATGAGTACGGCCTATCATCCTCAAACAGATGGTCAAAGAGAACGAACAATTCAAACCTTAGAAGATATGTTAAGGGCATGTGTAATATATTTTGGCGGAAACTGGGATACTCATCTACCATTGGTAGAATTTTCGTATAATAACAGTTACCATTCAAGCATTGATTGTGCACTGTACGAATTCTTGTATGGACGAAAGTGTAGATCGCCGTTTTACTGGGCTGAAGTCAGGGAAAAGCGGCTCCACTAGACCAAAGATTATTCAAGAAACCACCGATAAGATTTTCAAAATCAAGGATCGGTTAGTGGCGGCGCGAGATAGACAAAATAAATATGCCGACATTCGAAGGAAACCATTGGAGTCTGAAGTCGGAGAAAAGGTCTTGTTAAAGGTATCACCGTGAAAAGGTGTACCTAGATTTAAAAAACGTGAAAAGTTAATCCCAAGATATATTAGCCCCTTTGAAATCATGGACAGAGTACGTTCAGTAGCTTACAAGCTCAAGTTACCACAAGAACTCAACAATATGCATCGCACATTCCATGTGTCAAACTTAAAGAAGTGCTTACCTAACAAAACACTCACCACGGCAAATGAAGAAATTCATGTGAACGATAACTTAAATTTCGTGGAAGAACCAGTAGAAATTACTAACTAGAAGGTACACAAGACAAGACGTAGCCATGTCAAGTTGGTCAAAGTCCGATGGAACTCCAAACGAGGATCCAAATTTACATGGGAGATCCTAGATCATATAAAAAAGAAATACCCCTCTTTGTGCACGAATCAGTGATGACAAATTTCAGGACGAAATTTCAGTAACGGGGGGAGAATGTGTCGATCTTGAATTTCAGGTTATTATTTAATCATTACTTAAATAATATAATGGTGTTCATGCATTTATTTAACTGTCTTTCTAGTTAATTAAATATCTAGTTAGAAAATATCCATTTCTAGTTAATTAAATATCTAGTTAGAAAATATCCAGAGAGAATACTTCTAGTTTCGTATGAGGTTACGAAGAGAGGATCTCAGAACAAAACAAAATGAATAACCCAGGGGAGGAAATTATATCTAAATGTAATGTTTATAATTATATTAGTAGGTATATATCTGGCAATATTTTCATGGTCTTGGATGACAATTTTAATATCTGACTCGCCCACGCTAAAATTTATAATTATCCTGCCCCAAGCGGGTATTATTTATACCGCGTTTAGTCTAGTATTTTTACCCCTAAAAACATCGGTTTAGATCTATTTGTAACCAACTTAAAACTATACGTTTAACACACGACACCTGAAACCCAAAAAAAAAACTCTCAAGAAAATCTTTTTTTTCCTTTAGTCAACTAGGTTTAAACCCATTACTCTGATATATTTAGTTGTGAATTCAATCGGGACTAGCATATATATCATTGTTGCTCAACTTGTATGAGATAATAATATTTTAAAGATATATCATCATTGCTTATGGATAGAGATGTAAACTTGAGCTTCTTACCACCACAAATTGTAATCAGATAATTACCAGAACTTACCCCATCCATCCATTATATAATGGGCCACACATGACATTCAAAACAAACCCACTTTTGTTTGTCTAAAATTTCGGCAGACATCCAAAGAAGAAAAGCTCACATCACTTCTTTTTCTTTATTTTGTTGTGTAAACAAAATACTTTTCATTAAACCAACTAAGATAAGACTAACCATTGAGGGTTAGTGTCTTATCGAGTATTTCTCACGGGTTCTAAAAGCTATTTGAAGGTATAAAATCAAATGTTTATCAAGTTAATATTTATTTAAAACCTTGTGTTCATCCAAGCTGAAGCTAGTTAAAACATCTTTTTAATTAACAGACCTTTTATGTGAACTTCATGATATAACTCGTTATATTATGAAACGGACAAAACTTGAAACGTATCATATGTCTTCTAACTCCACCATAGACCCCATTAAATACCGGTGTTTATTTATATACATACGAATACATAATTAAATAATAAACATGACACATTAACTATTGAGTTATTAATGAAAATCTATTAAATTTTTTAAACTTAAATGTGAACATATATTTTTAAATTAGAATTATTGCTAGTAAAAAAATGAAAAGTAAGTTCTATCATTAAAGTTTTTTTCGTTTATTTTATTTCTCTTTTTTTCCTAATACTTGGTATTGTAAAACTAATTAAAAGGGGATAAAAAGGTTAAGATTGTACTTCACATATAAAAAGCTAAATTTAGAACATTCTCGTAAACATTGAATCAAAAGTCTATATATATATTTATTTGTTTTATTATGAAAATATATATCTTATAGAGTAACTGACGAAACAAATTATTATAAAAGATTCTAACAAAATAATTCAGAACGAGTCAGGTGTCGGATGAACCTTGGGGTATATATATTTGTGATAGAAAACATGTCTTAGAATCATGTATGTGTGTTATAGGACGTGCATAAGACAATTTTTCAATTCGGACTAGTTCGAGTGTTATCAATAAATTAGCTCACACAGTTGAGTTCACATCCCCTTTTAAATATATTTATTGGGGAAGATTAACATATATAAAATCTTGATTTACATATTGCAAGTGGTATTTCTTATTACATGAGTTGACATCTGGTATAGCAATCGTAGTCCCATGCATCTTATAATGGTAATTTAAGGAATAAAGCGTGATAATTTAGGATGGATCCATCGGGTGTGACTACCCTACTCGTGGTTAGTCGCTCTAACTTTGACGATGAGTTAAACGGGTACCAAATTAGTCATTTATGGATGGTGTGTGCTATATTACATCAGTGGGGCAATAATATGGAAACATGGTCAAGTAGCGTTATAAGGGCTCATGGTAGTAAAAATATTGTTATTGTGAAATATACAATAGCGCAGTAAATATCTGAAGTACTTGTATATGTACTGGAAAGCATTGTTTTAAAGCTAAACTTTGTTTATCAAGTTATAAAAACCTGTGAATTCACCAACTTTATGTTGACTTTTCAAGCATGTTAATCTCAGGTGAATGACGTATGAAGTGGTCGTCTATTAATAAAGGAGTCGCACGCCAGGAACAAGTCTTTTGGGGCGATTTCACATGCATTTCTTTATATAATAAATGTTTTAAAATTCCGTTTCGATGCGAACTCATATTTATCTCTTCTGGGTTGTAACCTAAATACTATGACAAGTTATTTTATGTTGTGAATGGTTTTCAATAAAATCATATAGATGTCGTTCGATATAATCATATCTACGATCCATGATCGTCACCCCTCGTTCTTCCGCAATCGTTTCTGGCGGGGTGTGACAGTGCAATTCTATTGTTTTGACATGGATCTTAAACTGTATTAGTGAAGACCTATATGTAGGTCAAGTTTTCTCCAAACTTGCCTCTAAAGTTTCGATTGATTTGAAAGAAACTTATGATAGGATAGATGCGTCTGTTATTTTTAATCTTTATCAGAAGATTAATAATGTGTCTCAGAATGGATCTATTATGTCTGAATATCATAAGCTATGTACTATGTGGAAACAATTTGATAACATGCTTCAATTACCTTCTTGTTCATGTAATGCTTCAGGAAAATTTCAATGATTTTAGCACTCTAATAAACCTGATGCAATTTCTTATGGGGTTGGATGACATATATCAACCAGTTAGAACCAACTTGTTAATCCGTGAACCTCTTCTTACTATAAAAACAACTTTTTCAATCATTTCAAGGGAAAAGTCTCACAGGATTGGGAACTTAGGTTCTAAAGGTCAAAATGTTGGTTTTGTGTCCAAAGAGAATCAACTTTTTGAAAGTAGGAGACATGTGAATAGAGGATCTAATCCTAATCTAAATTGAACTCACTCTAACAAGCTAGGTCATCTAGTTGAAAGGTGTTATGAATTGATATGATACCCTCCTGGTTCTAAACAAAGAAGTGGGAAAATTGCCAAGGTTGGAGTAACTAATAATACTATAATTGACAAAGGAGTTAATAATCCCTCTACTTCTAGTTTTGCTACTCTTGCTCCTAACCAGATTTCTAGACTTTTAAATCTATTGGACAATAAGTCAGGAGAATGCTCTCAAAGTGGCAATATCGGAGGTAGGTGTCCCAGCACATCTCTATCTATGAGCTATTTAAGTACTGTTAGTAATTGTTGTTATGTGTTTGCTTCTAGGAATGAAATGGTTGGTTAGGTAATTGACTCTGGAGCTAATCAGCATGTATTTATTTCAAGTAATGAAATGTTAAACTCAGTAGATGTATTAGATTTTGATATAAGAATTAATCATCTAAATGGTACCTTTGCCACTATCACAAGAATTGGTGATTTGAAGCTTGCTTAAAATCTTATCCTTCAGGATGTCTTTGTCGTACCTGTCTATTATGTGAATCTGATTTCTGTCCATAAGTTAGCTAAGGATAATAAAATTGGTGCTACACTTGATGAGCATAATTACCATCTCCAAGATTTGTCTACAAAGAAAATCCTGATGACTAGTAAACAAGTGGATGGATTATACTTGTATGGTGACATAACTTGTAATTCTAAGGTGTGTTTTAACTCTGTGGAATTAGTTAATTTGTGGCAGACTAGACTTTGACAACCTGCTGAACAGGTTGTGAAAGTTTTGCAACATGATTTGAAATTAAATGCTTTAAAAAATTCTTTTTATGGTGAAGTATGTCAAAGCCCAAACAGCTTCCTTGTAAAGTATGCCATAAGCCTAAATAGCATAGAGAACCATTCCCACTTAGTGATCATTCATCTATTTCTATAGAGGATTTGGTACATTTAGATGTGTGGGGACCCTACAAGGTCACTAGTAGGGATGTTTTTAGATTTTATTTTACTGTGGTTGATGATTACAATAGAGATGTTTGGGTTTATTTGCTTCAACACAAGGGTGAGGTATTCTCAAATATTGAAAGTTATTTTAACTTGATTAAAAATAAATGAAAAAACTGCTAAAATTTTCAGAAGTGATAATGGGGCATAATTTGTTAATAAAAGTATGAATCAGTTTTTATAAATCATGGAATAATTCATCAAACTTGTTCTGTGCATACTCCTCAACAAAATGGAATTGTTGAGAGGAAAGTGACATCTCGTCCGAAAATCCAGGTCAAAATGCTTTACTTTGACTTATAATTAAGTATTATTGTGCATTAACTGATCTGATTAACTGCTTAACTGTTAAATTCTAAGTCTGACTGTTAACCGATGACGTAAACCTAATCCCGCATTTACACTGGAAGCGTATACCCGTAAAATGAATAGAGGTTCCATGAAATAATCGTGGAATTTCAATAACAAGAAAAACAAATATAAAATGTATTTTATATTTTACCGAAACTGGTGTCGCATGTTCGTATAACTGACACAGAAAAATGATAAGTGATCGTATGTTTAAAACTCTTCAGTTTTAAATAATCTGAGCTATCGAGTTTAAAACTGACGTGAACAAACAAAAATGAAAACGTTAACATTAACGCGTGCGTAAAAATGAAAACTATAAATTTTTACTGAAAACTGACGGAACCGACTCGAACAATTATTTTACGAAATAAAAACATAACAAACCGTCTCCGTTGTCAAGACTTAATCCTAATCCTCAACCGATAACCCATTTGGGCCCAACTTGGCCCAATATGCTTAACGAACCAAAAACAATGAAACCGAGCCCGAAACTTTAACCTATTACGTAAACCAGAGGCACCAAACAACCAAGGTGATCCGCGAACTCAACACGCAATACAACGGGCCCGGGCTGAGAACTGGCGCCCCGTCTTGGACCCTTTTGGCCCAAACCGCCTAGAACCGGCCCAATTTTTTCTTTGTGTGACTTTCAGCCCAAACAAAAACACAAAACAATTGGGTTAAATTTTTATAATATTTGGCCCATCACCATTCTCGTTTATAAAATGTTAGTCATCACATGTATATTTTATAAATTAGTCACTACCTTTTATAATTTTTATACTTTTAAGTTTTATAAAAGTTATGATTTTAATCATCACCCTCCTTGTTATATTTTATAAAACTTACACATAGCATGTCATATTTTAGAAAACATGGCAACATTTTATAAAAACTCACCTACACATGAGTTAGGAGATTTTTGTTAGTAGAAATGTGACAATGGGTTTAGCCACATCTCCTTCCCTATCCCCTTATGCCTAAAAACCATCATCAACTAATACTATTGTACCATGTAAAGAACACCCAACACTCAAACTCACCACACCTTTCCACCAACTCTCTCCCTCTCCTCCCTTGTTGGCCGACACCCCCTCCCCTTCTTTCTTTTCTTCTCTGCAGCCCCACATCAACCATCACCCTCCTCCTTTTCCTTATTTTCGGCCAAAAAGCACCACTCCACCACCGTCACTTGCTGTTGCCATCCGCTAGCCACCGCCGCCGCTAGGCTGGTTGCTGCCGCCATCGTGGACTGACTTCGAGCCTCCGCCACCACCACCTTTCTCCTCCTTTCTCACGGTTTACTCACAACACTTTGTGAGTCTTTTAAACCACACTATCTTTTAAGTTTCCTAAATGATTTAACACCCAAATGTGGCCTCAAGAGTCTTGACAACGATCCTTCAAATCTTCAAAGTTTTCTTTCACTATTTAACTAACCATCTTCTTTCCTTTCTTTGTTGTTTCTAAAAGTTCTTGGTGATCTCTGTTTTCTTATGATTTTGAAATGGATGCAAAGGTGACAAAGTTTGATAAGTTCATCCCAGGAAACCAAATGGTTTAAAACTTTGTGTTTTGTGAGTTAACTATAACTCATCATGTGATTTTTCCTAACACATAAGTGTTAATGTTTTCTTTAACTACTAAAACCTATGGTTAAAATAACTAACTAAATGGTTTAAAATAAACCTTTGGTGATTTCTTACTAGTTTTATATTTCATATGGTTAAATCATGTTATGAGTATGTTATTTAGTTGTTTTGGAACTATTATGGGACTTTACAGTTGTTAAACTTGATTATGGACATAAAAATGGCAACCTAACATATTAGAAATTCTTAACCTTGGCTAATGACAAAATTAAAGTAAAATATACATTTTATATGGACTAAATAATCCATAAAATTAAGTCATGTAGATATTTATATAAAATGGTCACACATTTTATAAAATTGAGATTTCTAAAACACAAGACTCAAATGTATTGTTTTGGATTTTATAAAAATAAAATGGACAAATATATATATATATATATATATATATATATATATATATATATTACCTTATATATCAAAATGGTTAGCTTACGTGTAGACTAAAAGAGAACTATTCAGTTCTTTCCTATTCGCTAATTTGGGCGGTCGTTTTTTCTCATTGGATATGACACCTCACAAGCTCAACTCTCAAGCCCACCTCTGTAATATTTAAAGATGTGTTTCTTCTCTTTCTTCAACATTGCAACCGTATCTCTCTATCTCTCTCTAAACCCCTCTCTCACTTAAAAGCTTTTGAGATGAAGCTTTTCATATGCTAGATCATGGATGCCATTTCTTATCACCACAGTCCACCGTCTACCTCATCGTCGTCATTAGCGGCTTGGTGACGCCGGTGAACCGCCGTAGATGCGATGGCTGTGTGTCGGCGTTGATGTGACGGTCGTTTGGCCGGTCGCTCCGTTTTCGACACCGGTTTATCGTTTCGTCGCCGGTGAACCGCCGTAGATGCGAGGCCGGTGAACCGCCGTAGATGCGATGGTTGTGTGTCGGCGTTGATGTGACGGTCGTTTGGCCGGTCGCTCCGTTTTCGACACCGGTTTGTCGTTTAGTCACCGGTGAACCGCCGTAGATGCGAGGCCGTGTGTCAGCGTTGATGTGACGGTCGTTTGGCTGGTCGCTCCGTTTTTTACACCGGTTTGTCGCTCGCAAATTCATATATAAGGATTTTTGGGTGAGATTTGGGGTTTTCGATGAGCCGTTTTTAAGGTTGTGGTTGCTCTCACCTTGAAATTAGGGTTTGTTGCTATTGCTTTATTTGGGGGTTTCCGATGATGAGCCGTTTTTAAGGCTGTGGACCCTGAAATTAGGGTTTGTTGTTGCTTTATTTGGGGGGTTCCAACGATGAGTTGTTCTCTTGCTTATGTTTTTCTGATGATGTGATTCTTTACTGTGCTTTGCCACTTTGGCATGTTTCTATTTTCTTATTTAGTTCACTTGGTCTGAGACCGGCATCTGAAAAAATGATTCATCGGCCGTTTAGTCTTCTATTTGTTGACGTTGGTTTCGCCGTTTTTAACAGAGGTTGCCGGCATTGCCAATGGCCGGTGATTTCCTATTGATGGAATGAGGTCGTCTCAGAGTAGATCGACCGGTGATTTTCATTAAAGAATTTCGTTCCCTGTTGCCTTTTGTCGAAAAGCAGGTGATCTTAAGGGGCTATGATGATTTTTATGTATATGTCTGATTTGGTTGGAATAATGTAAGACTGCCTTCATCTTGGCGTGGCAAATAACTTGCAGCCATGGTTGGCGTCTCTTTTGTTCTTTCGTTTTCAGATCTGAGCCCCAACTTTACAAAAAGCTTCCATTTTATATCATAATTTTTTTCGTTTTAGATCTTTTTGAATTTTTAAATTTTGTAACTTTTTCAATAACATGGTTTATTTTATAAAGATAAAAGATACTATATATGTTTTAAGGAATTTCTTTCTTAGTGGAGGTTTTTTTTTTCTATAATTTAATTCAAAAATAGAATTAAACTTTCAATTGATTTTATTTATTAAAAGTTTTAATAATGTTATCTTTTAGTTCCAGTAACAAAGAAATATTTTAAGTGCTTTTAGAATTTTTTTTATAATAGCATAAAGTTATCAGACTTCTATTCGTGAATAACAAACTTATCATCTTGACCCTACATAATGGATAATAATAAACCACCAAAATCTAGAGACATATATATTCATCTTAATTTATAAGAAGTTACATTAAATTAAGAAGTTACACTACCATGGAATCATGTCCTCTAATGTACAAACAATATAATGTTAAAATAATAAAAGGGTAAAAAATAAACAGCCAACGTGCGTAGTATCTTAACAAAGAGTTATTTCTAACTCTTTATAAGTATTAACTTAATACTTCAAATAAAATAACAATATTGTAAACATTCAAGACACATAATTCAAATAAACTAATGATATTTCAGATTTTGCGCGTGTGATACATGTTCCTTCGATTTCTCCAAGCAAAGCAGTCAAAATTTGCAATATAACTTATATAATATAATAGTACATAATATCAATAAAAACTGCACAAATACAAATAAAAAATAGACAACCCGCCGCAACGCGCGGGCAGGCTTACTCGTATATATATATAACCAAAAAATAGTAAAAAAAACATTATTTATGACTAATGATTTAAATGGTATAAAACCTTGGATCTAATACCAAATTGGTAAATGTTTTTTTTGGTAAAATATACTACAAAAAATATTACTATTAAAAACCCTATCTTTATTTATTAAATAAAGCTACTAAAAATGATTTTATAAAAATAAAATCAAAAGACTTATAGAAATTATGAAAAGTATACTTTAAACATTTTAAGATTATTTTGATGGACCAAAGTAATCGAAACGTAAACGTCAATACGTTTTAAACCGGATCAAATGTTTTATGTTAAACGTTTCGACTCGAAACGAAATCTTTAAACAATTTCAAACGTCTTACGACGTAACAAAATGCAAATAATTATTTTCGACAAATAATTATCCGTCATGAGTTTTAAACCCTAATTTATTAATAATCACCATAATTTGTTAATAAAAATTATTGAATCTTTCATTATCGTGTAGTGGTAGGAAGCCTATGTTCTCTACTTGAGACACATGTTCGATTCTTACGGGCAACACTTTGAAGGGGGGCATTGGCGATGAGGAGAGACTTGAGACTGAAATGTCACAAATTCGATCCCTGAGCTCCTAGGTTCTACCACCCGGCCGCTCGCGTGAGGTGGATTATTCTTGGAATGAGCTCAACTGATGTAAATACTCCCCGGGTTTTCCGGGGCATTCGTTGTCCGTTCAAAAAAAAATGACTAGAAACCCTAATTTCCTAGCATAAGTATAAATATTAAATAATCTTTAGTATTTTGCTAACTTGTGTAAAAAATATTTTAATCGTTTGACTTGTAATAATTTAATAAAATTATTCCGAAAAGTTAGGATAATTATTTCAATAATTATGAACTATAGTTATATATTTATAACTTGACGCGATTAAACTAAAGTGAACAATCGATCGAACAAACAAATATAATAATAAATATTATTTTGCTCCATGTTCAAGACATGATTGAACTAGCTTAGATGAAATGTTTTCATATGATTCGTTTCGTATATTTATTTTACATGATTATATATATATATATATATATATATATATATATATATATATATATATATGTGTGTGTGTATGTATATATATATATATATATATATATATATTGGAACGTTCGTATTTACTGATAATAATAAATACTAACAAATAGATTTTCAAACGCTACAAACGGATTATACGTCAAGACTTGACTGTTTCATTTGGGTAACGTCGTTACTCAAAAGATTAAGTGGACCCTTATGCAATTGTCTTATGTTTAATTAGGACGTTACTTGCTAGTTGCCTTCCAGTAGTTCATCACTATCTTTGATCAAGTGAGTTTCACAGCCCCTTTTCTTTATAACTGTTTTATACTTATGGGGGAGAAATGATGAACAGATAAATGTTTTAACTTAATGTTATGGTTTACCTATTAGCCGTATGACTATCTGTTCCCTTACTGTTGCCTAATATTTGGTACATTATCGTTATAAACGTTTGTACAACTGAATCCCACTATTAGTTGATTTCAATTAGTTCTGCATGAAATGATAGCTAGTGAATAGATCTATTTGGGTTGACAACCCTACCCAGATTGATAGCTACAATTCTAACCTTTGGATATTGTCTTGGTGTACACGTCAGTTATTCTGCTCTGTTCAGTATCTCTCAGGCGAGATACCATGGGTGGGTAAACCGTTAGTATGTGAAATCAAGGTCCAGGTGAGATCATGCAACCACAACAGTAAACCAACGTAACATTTAAGTATTCTGGAAACTGTTTTACAAACTTACTCTAGAGTCCTAAACCTGTGAACCTCACCAACTTTATGTAGACCATTTTAAACTCATGATTTCTCAGGTAATTAAGCTTTATATGGAAGACGTGCAAATGGGACTTTGCTGTAACATTGGGACCTGCTTCACCGGAGTCATGTCCCGATCTATCCTAAATAATTGTTTTATGATTTTAAATAATCAAACAGTAAACCAACGTAACATTTAAGTATTCTGGAAACTGTTTTGCAAACTTACTCTAGAGTCCTAAACCTGTGAACCTCACCAACTTTATGTAGACCATTTTAAACTCATGATTTCTCTGGTAATTAAGCTTTATATGGAAGACGTGCAAATGGGACTTCGCTGTAACATTGGGACCTGCTTCACCGGAGTCATGTCCCGATCTATCCTAAATAATTGTTTTATGATTTTAAATAATCAAATTAAGACTTTCAAACTTCAAATGTGAGACTATATCATTTTACCACTATTTCCGCTACAACATTAATGATATTATGTTTTTACCACTATATCAAATTAAGACTTTCAAACTTCAAATGTGAGACTATGATTATGTCTTGCTCACACCCAAACCTTTGACCAGGGTGTGAGAGATTGATATCAGAGTCGCGGTTATAGCGAACTAGGTTAATCACTTAAACAAAAACTAGACCTGGATTATAACCCGCTCCGAAGCTACCATTTGCACGCAAGAGCAATTCCTTACCTTATTGGTTATGTTAACTTATGTTATATATATATATGAGTTATTATTATTACTATTTGTGCATTTATATCTATTATTCTAAATGCTATTATCATGGTACTAACTATATTCTCTATTGGAATATTATCGTAGAGGTTATTTCTTCTGATGAGGTCTTCTGCATTTCTGATTCCACTGGAGAGGATCAAGTCGTAACTGAGTATACGCCTTCCCCCGAGGACCATGATCCGTCCAGTCCCGAGCTGGAGATCCCCATAGTCGGTATAGTCCGATAGTCGTCAATACCATCCAGCTTCCTGAGGCCCCTCCGACTCAGGGTCTCAGATGATACCTTTGACCACCCGACGCCCACTGCTACTGCTGGCGGTGCGGCCGCTGCTGCTTGTGCCACGCACACCATGGACCCCTTTGCGCTTCGGGAGCACTCTGTCTACACTTACTGGCCCTTTCTGGGTGCCGGTAGGCGGGGGTTCACCCCCAGGAGGGTGTCTGGCCCCTCTCGGCGCAGGGAAGCTGAGGGATCTGCGGATGAGCCTGTGCCTAAGCGATACCGTGCGTCCGACTACGCTACCTTGCCTGGATCCCGGAGCAGCTTAACACCTGGAGGACCCGCGAGGGGATACCCAGCTTGTATGAGCCAGGTGAGTCCTCTACTAGGCAGTGTGCCACCCACCGCCCTATGGCCGGCTACTCCATACTTACGGGAGAGCCTATCGTGGATACCATTCTGCTACTGGTAGCACCTATACGTCGCCACGAGCAGGCCTTTTCTATCCTTGACAACGAGGTCGCTAGGCTCCCTACTTGGGCTGACCTAGCCGCACTGGAGGCCCGTCTGGCCGCGGTAGAGCACCACCAGACCACCATTGTGGGCGCTATGGAGTCGCTACACGCTTATATGAGTGGTGTTAGCATGGCCAACACTGATCTGTTGTTGGCCAACGAGTCCCTCCAGGCCAGGGTTGCCGTCTTGGAGGAATTCACAGGACGAGTGTTCACCTACATGAACCTCACCTTCCAGATCACTACTACTTTTGACCAGCCCCCCTGGACCTCCCCCACTCTAGATAGCTCACCTTAGTATCTAGACTTTAACCCACTGTTTTAGTGTTAAAACATATTTATATATTTTGTAGTGATGTATTAAATGGGATTGCGAGCCCAAGACAAAACTTGTCCTCTTTTGTTATTGTATGTTTTATCGGATAATATGGTGGAATGGAAACCTAATATTATGATTATGTTTATGATGTGTTGTTTATGTTTGTCATGGTTATGATTAATGTTATTACTATTGTTATCGTTATGTCATGTTGTTCATTCGCGAACGATGTTCCTTCAACTTCGTGTTTCTTGGTTGTGCTTACGCGTGTCATATTATGGTACTGTAGATGTATGTCATGGCAGTTATTCTCGCGCATGTAATCACCCCATTCACATATGATCTAAAATTTTCATTTATGTTGACATTGATAACTTAAAGCGAAAACATGCCGCCTAGACGCTGAGCCACCAGAAACACTTCACCTCCTCCGCCCTTGAGCGCTGCTGAAATTGAGGAACTGATTGCTCAACGCATTGCAGAAACCGTCACTGCTACTGAAACCCAACGTCACGCCGACGATGGGGCACGTGGTAAGAATGAATTAATCAATGTTAGAAAACACTAGACTATAATTTCGTAAAGTTATGATCAACGTTTTCACCTAACATTGCAGGACCTCGTGAAAGTTCATATAAAGACTTTATGAATTGCAAACCCACTCATTTTAAGGGTTTCTAAGGCGATGTAGGTTTAATTCGCTGGTCTGAGAAAATGAAGTCGGTCTTCCGTATTAGCAACTGTCCTTAACGGTACATGGTGAAATATTCCACATGCACGTTTACTGATAGTGCACTAACTTGGTGGAATTCACATGTTGTTGCTATGGGAACTGACGTAGCCTATGCCATGACATGGGACGAACTCAAACAACTGCTGCGTGATGAGTATTGTCCTAGGGAGGAACTGCAGAAACTCGAATCTGAATTCTGGAACTTATACATGAATGGAGCTGACATTGTTGGATACACTAAGAGGTTCCGTGAGCTTGCTCACCTCTGTCCAACAATGATCACTCCACCGTAGAAGAATATCGAACGGTACATCTGGGGACTTGCACCACATATTCAAGGAAATGTTCCTTCCTTGAACCCTCAGACATTTCAGGATGCTGTGCATCTGGAACACAACCTAATTTACCAAGCTAATCGTCAAGGTATAAACTTCGGCAAGAAAGCGTCTGAGAACAAGTCCTCTGATGTTAGTACCACCCCTTCATCAAGCAAGAAACCTGACAACAAAAGGAAACACGGATTCTGGAAGAATCGCGATGAGAAGAACTCTGAGAAAGCCCCTATTAAGGAATTCGGACCCATAAAGGTCTATGCTGCTACCGCTCCTGCTTACCCTGTCCAAAAAGCCGGTTACACCGGTCCCGCTACCCTGTGCTCCAAATGCAACCTACACCACACTCTCGATTGTGGTAATGTCTACTATAACATTTGCAAGGTTAGGGGGACATGTAGCACGCGAATGCCCAAATCGGACTTGCTATGGTTGCGGGGCAGTTGGGCACAACAACGGAGGAATGACCGAACGCGAAGAATCAAGATGCTAACCAGGCTAGAGGAAGAGCTTTCGTGATCTATGCCGGAGACGCCCGACGTGACCCCAACACGGTGACGGGTACGTTCCTACTAAATAACCATTTTGCTTCTGTTTTATTTGATACGAGTGCCAATAGAAGCTTTGTGTCTACCGATTGTTGGACTCGGTCTACCCAAGACACATATTAGATTGATGTGGCTAGTACGTCATGATCCAAGTCGGGTCATACCCAATAACGAGTTAGACAAACACACGTGATATCCATTATTTTAGAAAAAAATGATTTTCTAAAATATAGCACTTGAAAATAGTAAGTCATATGGATAATTTATTTTAGAGAGTATAATCATGAAGTTATTTAATTGGTTAAAAATCATAGTGGGTATTTTATATTTGAAGTAATGGTACTTCCTTTTTAAAATAAAAGATATATATATGTGATGTGTCTTTAATTTAAATGAGTTATGACATTGGGAAAAGGATGTAATCATGACTTTGCATGTAACAGACTTGTAAGACATAAAAGGTTTTTCTTTCTCCTCTCCCCAAGGCCAAAATTTCGGCCAACACTCATTTAAATTACCAACACTACTACAAAAACTGGCATTCTTGACGTGCATTGCGCGTCAAGAAAGTGCCTTCTTGACACGCAAATGCGCGTCAAGGATGCGGGGGTCAAGAAGCTTCTTGACGCGCAAAATGCGTGTCAAGAAGTTCTTGACACGCGAACCATGACACGCTATCCATGACACTCCATTCTTGACACTCATTATGCACGTCATCTTAGGGTGTCGTCTGTGTTTAATATATTTTTATTTATAATTTTTTTTAGTGTCGTCTGTTTATGACACGCATTTTTGCGCGTCAAGAATTTTAATTTTTTAATAAAAAAAATAATTTTTTGTAGGATCACTAATTTCCACATTAAACAACAATTAATCTCATAATACAAAACAAATTACCTATATAACAAAATAATACATTTCATATATATAGCAAAAATTACAAAGTTAATATGAGTACACCTAAATCATAAGACATGAACATAACTCTGTGACCTTAAAGAATAAAACCGAACAGCTCTAGGAGAGTACATGGAACTTTCAATCTGCACATAACTGTATTACCTTAAAGAATACTTACTTGCTTCAACCTGTTTATTATGTTGTCCATATATATCAAAAAACGAGAGGCTTTGTACACTTTGGTGGGAAAGGAATTCTTTTGACAGGTATAGGGGATGTTGGCCAAGTAGCATCTTCTGCAGAACTTTTTGCAACTTCTGTCCACCCGTGTTGCTTGAAGAAGACCTGGGCACAATTATTGCCACCAAAGCTCATCATCTTTAACTGATCAGGCATCTAGAACAAAGATGTGTCTCCAAAAATGTGCAAGCAGCCTCAATCACAACTTCTAAAGCCTTAAACTCAAAGGACAAATGATCAGGTGATATGCATCTAAACACCTCACGAAAAACTCCTACTTCCTTTCCTTATATTAAAAACAGTTTTTTAATTGCTAAACATCACCACCTTGCAGCTTTTAACCGACGCTGCAATTCTACCACATACCGTAACGCATTATTATCAAGATAATTCAAAAGAAAAACTGCATCAGATGTTATAATACATCAGGCTTGTTATTTTCCTATGAAAAAACCAATAAACAAATATTAGCCTGATAAAAAGCGAGTGAAAATTTTCATACATGATATAATATGCAATATTAAGTTATTGTGATATTTACCCACCAGTGACAAGCTGATATTTTTTTAGAACCATGAGCCATATGAAACTAAAGAAGAAAGATTATCTTTAAAAATTATGTTGACTACCTATGCAGGTAAGCATTCATTTGCATCTTTTCTGAGCACCGAAAAGCCACCATGAGTGCTCGTATCTGATGCTGTCAAGACTTTGCAGAAAGATTGAACAGTTGGGCTTGAAGTCTCTGCAAAGTATTTATCAGGGACAGTACTTCATCTGTATTGTGTTCAGCCTACAAGGTTAAAGTTGGAGTTTTCAGAAAATTTTAAAATTATTTACCAACATATACACTTGGTTATGATACTGAAGAAGTTGTAGTTAGTGATCATGAAGGGACTGAAATAGTGGATGACTCTGATGAGTTTTCTGATGGAGATTCTGGTAGGGAAGAATGTGCTAATTCAGCGTACGTAGAGCACGTGGAGTGTGTACATCAATTCAAGGGAGATATAGCGGATTACAAGTCAAAAACAGATTATGGAAGGAGTGGCATCACACTTCTGGTAGTTGATGAAGTTTAGAGGTGGCAAGTTTGACGGGTTGGGAATGTTATTTACATTGCAGGAAGTGGTTTAAAGACATTTACCTCGATTCGTGCAGAGCATCTATGAGGGCTGCTGGCCTGGCAGCACTCAACAAGGCTACTAAAAGAAGTAAGAGTCCATGTCCCACTTCAAATTTAGAACCTGACATTGAACATAGAAGAATACTATTTCAAAAAGGTCAATCTCGTGATGTGGAGAAGGTCAACCAATTAACTGATGGTCAAGAAAGTGGAAATAGGTGTGGATTTGGTAGGTCAATTGCAAGAACATGGGGTTGACTTCAATAATATTAACAGACAAAAATAGAGTAGTATCATCTTAACAGAATAATAAAAAAACATTACAACTTACAGAAACAAAGGGGCTGAGAAAATGAAACCTACAGTCCTGCATCCACCAAACCAAGCCTAAATATCAAATGAGTTATGATTTAAACATGGAATATGAAAACACAAAAGAGAATGGATAATATGCCAAATATCCCATATGTATATATTCACCATATGGACAGACACACAAACAAAAACAGGGGAATAGATTACAAAAAGATTCTGAAATAAAGCCACTTGTTTAATAGACAGCAGCCATAGAGTATACATAGGTTGTTTAGACATTTTGAATTGCCAAAATGATGGGACTGATACAGAAGGTTAACAACAGTCCATATTGACGCCAAACATGCAACGATAATCACATGACAACAGAAAATACAATGTTCAAAATACACTTCAAAACATAAATAACCCAACAGGAACATAAAATCGATCAAAAACCAATACTTCACACCACATAACGCACATAAAATTTTCAATAGACCAAAATGCACATTACACGTTTACAACCAAAAAAAAATGCAAGGAAGAAAAGTACCTTAACTGTAGACGCAAGAGTGACATAACCTGCATAACAAATAGATTAAATGATTAGACAAATAAAAAGGGGAACCTGTTAAACCCAAGTATGGAATAATCTAGACTAAAAAAGAAGAGAATTTAATCAAAAAAAATCCACACAACCAAGTGAAAGAAAAAGAATCGAATATCATAACAAATTCGAATAACACATCTGCAGAGAAACCATATGTTACTAAAACATCAAACAACGAAGAGAAAATGAATATGAAAACCAACAATGAACAAAATTGATGACAAAACCAACGAAGGAAATGCTGAGATTCGTACAGCCCCATCGGACATGACCTCAGTCTCTGCTCCGGCGGCGGCGACGGTAGTGGGATCCGGCAAATTGACCGGATCATCATCCTCGTCTTCCTCGTCGTGGTGGAGCTGCTGTTGATGCCTAGGTTTCTGTGACTGCTTTCCTCTCTTGGAGATGAATGGAAGAAGAAATCGAATGGAAGTGTGTGTACTTTGGTGGTGTCGAGCCGAAACCAAATCGAGATGAGAGTAAGGGCAAAACCTGGAATTATATCCCCGATAACTTGGTGTAATCGCCCTTGAATTGGCTGCCAAAAGCACTTATCATTTGCTCTTCCTCCATCGTGAAATGCCCTGCGTGGGTAGGTTGCAGTGGTGGTGACGATGATAAAGTCGGTGTTGGTGATGGTTTGATTCCCAGCGTTTGGGCGGCGAAGAGGTGTTTGTCGTTGAAGGGAGAAGATGATGGGAATCGTAAGGGAGAGGAAGGTAAGGTGAGATTAGGGTTTTGTCTGCGGAGAAAATGTGAGGTGATGAAAGCGGGAATGAAAATTTAGGGCAAAAAGAGTAATGGGGTGATAAAAGCGGGAACGAAAATTTAGAAAAAAAGTTGGAGGGAAAATAAAAATATAAGATGACACTTTATTCATGACGCGCACATTATAAGTGTCCTCCGTGTTTTTTTTTTTGAAATATGACAGAAATTCTTGACACTCAAAAATGCGCGTCATGAATTCTTAGGAATTACCTGTAATTGACATTTTATTTTGACACTTCAGTTTTTGCACGTCAAGAATTATCGAGTGTCATCGTTCGCGTGTCAAGGAAAGCAGTTTTTGTAGTAGTGCAACTTGATTAATTTTAAGATATAACAAGTTGCACACACTCTCTCTCCAAGTGTTTGTTGGATGCTCGTGGGTATACAAGCTTGAGGTTTCGTTTCTTCGGAGCTTGTCATCCAAGATCATCATCTCCCTTTTTTTAGTTTTCTTGCATCAAGAAAGGTATATCTAAAACCCACTATGGTTGTGTTTTATTTTGATAGCATACACTCCATATTTAGATTCATTTTGTTCGGGTCTTAATATATGTAAAATCAATTTTACATATAAACTTAATATATGTTTTAAACATTGCTTCCGCCGCGTAGTACATTTTAAACGGTTAAAATGACTTTGATAAACCCATTCAAACCCCATCACCGATTTTAGTCAATTGCTTGAAATCACCCATGTTGCCTTAAACACTAAGTTTACAGTAGAATTAGCGAATGGAGATTTGATAGAAACTAGAATAATCTACCCAGACTGCCTATTAGAACTCTCCGACCATTCTTTCAGCATCGACTTGATGCCTATTGATTTAGGTAGTTTCGATGTAGTCATTAGAATGGATTGGTTAGCAAAGAATCATGCAGAAATTGTGTGTCATGAGAAAATGGTTAGAGTGCCATTAGCAGACGGCAACACTCTGAACGTACAAGGCGAAAAGAGTGGAGCCAAACTCAATATCATATCATGTATGAAGACACATAAATTTCTCCGCAAAGGATGTCATGCAATTCTGGCTAATGTCACTGAAAAGAAACCGAAGGAGAAGCGTATCGAAGACGTTCCTATTGTCTGTGAATACCCGAAAGTCTTTCCAGAAGACTTGCCAGGATTACCCCTAACACGATAGGTAGAGTTTCGCATCGAACTAACACCCAGAGCCGCCCCTGTTTCCAGATCCCCTTACCGAACTGGCACCGTCTGTAATGCAAGAGTTATCTAGCCAACTGCAAGAATTGCTAGATAAGGGCTTTATTCGTCCAAGCCACTCCCCGTGGGGTGCTCCCATGTTATTTGTGAAAAAGAAAGATGGAACGTTCAGAATGTGCATTGACTATAGAGAGTTGAACAAACTAACTATGAAGAACTGCTACCCGCTTCCAAGGATCGATGACCTATTTGATCAGCTCCAAGGATCAAGAGCTTTATGCAAAGTTCTCTAAATGTGACTTTTGGATTAGCGAAGTACACTTTCTGGGTCATGTGATCAATGACCGAGGTATTCACGTTGATCCAGCTAAGATTGAAGTAATCAAGGATTGGAGTACTCCCACGTCCCCAACCAAGATTCGACAATTCCTGGGTCTCGCTGGCTATTATCGCCGATTCATTGATAATTTCTCCAGGATAGCCCAACCTCTTACCACCCTGACTCAAAAAGATAAGAAATACATCTGGGATGATAAAACTGAAGCCGCTTTCCGGTTGTTGAAGCAAAAACTATGCAACACCCCAATCCTATCCTTACCAGACGGAATCAACGATTTCGTTGTATACTGTGATGCTTCGCATCAAGGCTTGGGTTGCGTACTGTAACAATACTGATAAAACCAGATCGGTTTGAAATCTACAACAAGAAAAATCTCAAAGATTTTAAGATTCTTAGGCCAATACGGCCGTCTCACATAAGGATGATACGGGCGTATCGCGGAGCTGTTTAAAAAGAAATTACGCGTGGCAGCGTGATACGGCCCTATCGCACAAAGGCGATATGCCCGTATCGAGTCAGGGCGATATAAACTAAAATAGACCAAGTTTTGGTCATTTATGCTGGCTTTTCTTTAAAAGACACTCTCACTCGGTGTCTCGGTCGACCAGAAGCATGCCAGAGGTCTGTGGTGAGCCAGAAGCAAGATTCCAAGAGAATTGAACTTGAGGTAAGTTCTATGTTCATTCTCATCAAGAATTTTAAGAATGTGTAATGTAATGAACTGAGTTATGCCTGGAATCTGTTACAGAAATGTTGTGAAGATCATCAGGAACAGTGGATTACTTCAGAAGTTGAGTTAACTCAAGGTAAGATCTTGATTTGCACATGCATGCACAAAATTACCAAATTAGGAAAGTTTGATAATTGGGTCTTGATCTTCACATGCAGAAGCAATCTGGATAATTCGAGGTCATCAAGAGGATATTCTGGAATCATAAGGACCAGAAGAATCATCAGGAAAAGGTTAGATCCTAAGTTCAATGCATTTAATATAAATGTATGAATAAACCATTCTTGGTCAATGGAGAGGATCTGAGGTTGTTACTGAGGGAATGGGTAGCCTAGATTACTTGGAAACTAATTACAGAAGTTTTGGTAAAAGAATCAGAACCTAAAACCAAGTAAAAACCAAGAAATTACCAAGAATGTGTTCTGTTTCATTGAATACCACCGGATTGGTTAAGGTAATACGGCCGTATAGCGGGTCGGATGACCAAATTGGGAAAGAATTGCATAAATACGCCCGTATAGCTTTCAAGAGATTACGACGGTATTCATGTTAAAAGTATGAACAACTTGAATACGCCTGTATTATGTCTAAGGTAATACGACCGTATTCAAGTACCTAATTGTAACAGTAGTCTTATGATACGTCGTATTGCATGTAGCAAGAAAACAATATTCTCCCCGCTCCTCCCAAGGGTGCGGTGGGGGAGGGTGTGACAGGTTGGTATCAGAGCTCAAGGTTCCAATAGATTAGGTGCTTCCATACAGCCCCTAAGTTTGAACCTTAACGGCTCGAAGACTAAGTACAGAACCCAACTCTAGACTTAGGTGGATATCTGTTTGCTTGGTAGCTATCAAGGATTAATGTAAGGTCGGTAGTAGTCACAGCCTTACAAACTGTTATTCCTACCCACAGGTGCACTAAGATTTAATGAAACATACCAGATAGATGGAAGCTGATAAGCTATCCTGTGTTTAAGATTGATTATCTTAGTGTGATATGGGGTTAGTGCCCTAGGCTTGCATTGGGAAGTTATTTGATAAGTTCAAAACTGATAAGTATTAAATTACACGTACCACTAAACATGTTATTTGATAAGTTCAAAACTGATAAGTATTAAATTACAGGTACCACTAAACATGTGGGGATTTGGAAGATCTTCACCTTCAGGAAGTAAGGGAAGTAAGGGAAGCAAGAACGATCCGGAAAGAAAGCGGATGAAGGATCCAGTCAACCGGTACCACCGATGAGTCCAGACATATCCAGATACCTGATATCACCTTCTCATTGTGTGAAGAAGACTACACCATCACCAGTCTGCATCCGCTAGTGAACCTTCAAAGCCACCTAAGAGAGAAGTTACAAGCCAAAGATGTCATTGATACCTGGAACTTTATATAGGGTGTCTACTGAAGAATGGAGAACAGCCACAGTTGCAGTTGAAGGTGAACCAGAAAATGAGGAAGAAGAGGATGAGGAAGAACCACAAGACGAACCTGAAGGAGGAGATGAGAACGAGCAACCCCCACAGGTAGTGATTGCTGTGTCAGCTGGTCACTCAGTGAGTTACCATTCTGAGCATCGTTCTCAGCATATATATGCTTCTCCTGCATATGCTGCTGATATTGAAGAAGGACCGGACGAATCAGTTCCTATTCAGGCTGATCCAGTGAACACCATGCCCCAGATAGGAAATCTAGTGGATGTTCCAGTAGCCAACCCAATGGCATCATTTGCGAACGACCCGAAGGATCCTTATGTGAATGCAATCTTATAGGGGTAGTACCAGTCAGTTTCGGATCATTTCAACTATCCCGCTCTGCAGAGATCAAGTAGCTTCCAGAACACTATGTTTGCACCACCGATGGATCCTTATGCGACAGGAATGCCGGCATACTCCATGCAGCCATATCAACAGATGCCTTACCAGATGCAGACTCCATTCCCTTTCCAGCAACAGATGCCATACTAGCAGTCGTATCAACAACCGTTTCAGCCACCCAGATGCCATATATGCTATATGTTGATCCCTATCATTCCTCTTTTACTGGAGCGAGTCCACCATACTCGTTTGGGTCATATCAAGGACATGTTGGGCCAAGCATGGGGCCGCCTGATATGAACTTACTTGCTGAAGAAAACCATATTCTGGTCAAAAGTTTGGAGAAACAAAAGAAGAAGGAGAAAGAAATGGTGAAGGCAGCAAAGAAGGCTTCAAGTACATTGTTGGAGATGGCTATGTTTGGGAGTAAGAAGAAACACTTATGGAGTCAGCAGAAGTTGTGGTTCTAGTTTGATCGTTGAAGTTTGTTGTGTTGTCTTTCCTGATGTTTTTTGTTTGTTAGTTCAGTCTTAGTTAAGTCTCACAAGTTGTGTGTTTGTTTCCCGAATAAGTTGACTTTGAAACATGCCATGTAACTGTTTGCTAGTAATTTAGTTGTTCTAAATTTTCATAAGTTTCCATGTTGTTAGCGGTCAATTTCAAGATGCTTACAGAGAAGCTGCGTAATACTAGGAATCTCACTACGGTTTGGGAATCCCGTCCAGTCAGGTATCCTGAAATTTAATTATCGAGTAACCCTTATTTTTGCCATGTGCTTTATTCGTTTTCAGGGACGTTAAGGGACCTAACCAACTCCTGAAGACTCGGTCCACAACTAACTGGCACGTGGAGAAGTGGGTCGCGTCTCCCTCAACGGTCAAGAGAAGTGGAGAAAGAGGATCCCGGGAATCCCGGATAGTTAGTTAGTTGTTATTTGTTATATAAACGAGGACTCGATCAATAGGAACACATACAACACACTTTCATTTGCTTGCTTGCGAGTACGAATCATTGTAACACTTAGCTCTGATCGATCAAACCTCCAACCCATTGTAACGAATTGCTTGATCATTAATAACATTGACTTGGTGGCGGTTTTTCAGCCGGCACCCGAGGTTTTTATCCAGGATTCTCAGAGGCAACTCGAAGGATTCTGGAGTTTTCCTCGCTAAAATCCTTGTGTTATCATCCTAACTTGGATTACTTGCTCACTTGATCAGTTAAGCACACTACCTCACAATCTAAGTTTGGAATACAGGAATTCCTAAGTGAATTTTTGACCAAAACAGTTTGGCGCCCACCGTGGGGCAAGTGGTGCTTAATCCTACCAAAATCCCATATATCATTCACTTCATTTGATCTCCAATCCCAAAAATGTCAAACCCGCAAAAAGCTGTCTCGGCCTCTACATCGTCCTCCATTCCTCCTATTCCTTCCCTTTCAGGAAGCCAGAAGAAGACCAATGACCGTCAGAAGAAAGTGGACGAGCAGCCGAGAAAAACTGATTATCCTGTCTTCACAGGATCCCAGGTCCAATCTGTTGATCCTGTTATTACTAACAATGATTTGTTTTCCTTGATTAAGCAGGTAAAGAATCAAATGGATCAGCAAGAAAAAACCAACTTAACGGTGATGAAGGAGATTGAAGAGCTAAAGAAATCTAGGAAGCCCATGGAAGAACAAAGTCCTCTGTTCCCTAGGCATCTTGATTTCAATGCTTCAGGATCCTCAGATCCGTCTCGCTACAATTACAAATCAGCATCAGGCTTCACTACGGCTCCTACAATAACTTCTCAAGCCGCTGGAAATGCGGAGAGTACCGCTGGATTCTCAGGAGCTGTCCCACCAGAATCCTCACAGTCACGCTACAAGAGTCCTTGGATTCCACCATTGTTGGGATCCTCAGCCTTGCCGTCTCAAGGATATCCTTTTTCTGTTGGAAATCCAAGCCAGAACCCTCAAGGATATCAATACTCTAACCCTTCTGTTTCTGCAGGAATCTTTAAGACCAGCTCCTCAGAAGTGCATGACGGAGACGTTATCCCCATGCAAACAGCGACCACCACAGAGCCGAGCTTCCCAGCGGGCTATGGATACGGTTCCGGGATTCCAGTCCAGAATCCTGACCCAGGTAACATGTCCAATTCAATCCCTATTGTTTCTAACCAGGGTGCTCCTTATGATGCAGGTATTCATCCAAGTATCGCCAGGGAGCTCCAGAAGTTGAAAGAAATGATATCAAATGTTCCAGGGATCCTGAAACCTATCCCTGAAGTTCCTTTGGAAAGCCACAAGATCTCTAGATTTGCCTGGCCAATATCTCAGGTGGAGATCCCGAAGCGTTTCCAGACTCCAAGCATGAAGCTCTATGATGGAACCACAGATCCTGAAGAACACGTGGCACATTACCGGGAGCGTATGGAGATCAATCCCATTCCGGCAGGAATTAAAGAAGCCTGTCTATGCAAAGGCTTTGGTTCAACCTTAACAGGACCAGCCATGAAATGGCTACTGAGCATTCCTCCTAACACTATTACATCATTTTCTCACTTAGTTAACTTGTTTAACAATCAATTTTCTTGCAGCAGGACCTTTGAGAAGCTCACAGGTGACCTGTACCGAATAATTCAGAAGCCAGATGAGCCTCTCAGGGATTACATTGCCAGATTTGGACGAGAATCTCTCGAGATTCCTAATCTGGATATGGCAGCAGCCGTGGAAGCCTTTAAAATGGGGCTCTCCAAAGATTCACGTTTTTATGATGACCTTGTCATGGCTCCTTGCAGGAACCTCGACGAAGTCCGCAGTAGAGCCTTGAGATTCATCCGTTTGGAAGATGACAAAAGGATCCACCAAAGATTGGAGGTTCCTAAATATGATCCTAACAGCAAGAAGGCGGAATCCCCCAGGAAGCCATATAGATCTCGTCCATACACCAAACCGGAAAATCACAAAGTCAATGCCGTCGACCAAGATGATGATGAGGAGGAGTATCCTAAGGTATCTGAATACTGTTTTTCCGTTGACATTGGTGGTTTGATGTGTGCTATGCAGGATCTAGGTGAAAAAGCAAGATGGCCCAGGAAGGATACCAAGCAAGGATCCTGGAAAGACAAGACCAAGTGGTGTGCCTTCCATGAAGATTTTGGCCACCTAACAGACGAATGTATAGCACTCCGAAAGGAAATCAGCTATCTACTCAGCAAGGGGCATCTTAAAGAATTGATAGGCAGAAAGAAGGTCAAGACTCAGGAAACCGACAAGGTGCCTCAGAGAGCAGCTTCTCCACCTCAGGATGCCCAGATAATCAACTTCATCTCAGGAGGCTCAGACATCTGCGGCACTTCGTATTCCTCAGCCAAGAAGCATGCTAAGGAATCCAAATCTGAACAGGGTGACAAACCTGTCCGGACGTCCACCCTAACTCAGGACAAACTTATATCCTTTGATGAGAGTGACCGTTCTCATGTTCAGGATCCTCATCATGATAGTCTTGTGGTTACTTTATATATTGCTAACCATTTTGTTCGCAGGATCCTGATTGATAATGGAAGCTCAGTAAACATAATCCGTCTTGATGTACTCAAAAAGATGGGGATCCCGGAAACTGAAATAGTTACAAGATCCTCAGTCTTAGTTGGCTTCAGCGGTGAAACTAAAAGCACCGTTGGGGATATCAGGCTGCCGGTATATATAGAGGGGGTAAACTCTATGCAAAAATTCTGTGTTATAGATTCTCTCTCTTGTTGCAATATTATTCTTGGCAGGCCATGGATTCACGAGATGAAGGCAGTCCCTTCAACTTATCACCAATGTATCAAGCTTCCTACACCCTGGGGAGTTGTGAGAATTGAAAGCGACCAGTAGGAAGCTAAGAACTGTTATTCAACTTCGATGAAGAACACCACTAAGGTGACGAAAGGATAGCAATTACTGAAAAAGGCACCTGAAGTGCAGGAGGACAGGAAGCTGGAAGTCAAAGAAGTGCCTCTAGACCCTGAGAATCCTGAAATCCAGGTGCTCGTGGGAACAAACATCCCAACAAATGTTGAGCAGGAATTATTCCAGCTTCTCAAAGCCAGGACCTCAACTTTCGCCTGGAAGCATGAAGATATGACAGGTATCCCTAAACATGTAATTACTCATAAACTTGGTTTAGATCCTTCTTTCAGGCCTATACAGCAAAAAAGGAGGAAGTTCGCCCCAGAAAATAATATAATCATCCAGGAGGAAGTCGACAAGCTTCTCAAAACAAAGATGATCAGAGAAGTCAAGTATCCTAAATGGCTAGCAAATGTGGTGGTGGTTCAAAAGAAGAATGGAAAATGGAGAGTTTGTATCGATTACACAGACTTGAACAAAGCCTGCCCTAAGGATCCGTTTCCACTTCCCCATATTGATGCTATGGTGGATGCCACGGCTGGTCACGAGATGCTCACCTTCATGGATGCCTCGGCAGGATTCCAACAAATTCAGATGGAACCATGCGATCAGGAGCATACGGCATTTATGACTCCAACAGGTATATATTGTTATACTACTATGCCCTTTGGTTTGAGAAATGCAGGTGCCACCTACCAGAGGCTCGTTAATATGATGTTTAAAGAGCAACTGGGGGACACGATGGAAGTCTACATAGATGACATGGTAGTGAAATCCAAAAAGGCTGAAGATCATGTCAGGGATCTTCAAACGGCCTTCGATATCATTGATCAGTATAACATGAAGCTCAACCCCTCTAAGTTCCACTTTGGGGTGCGAGCTGGAAAATTCCTAGGTTACATGGTTACTGAAAGAGGGATAGAAGCAAGTCCTGAACAGATCAAAGCGATCCTAAATTTGAAGTCCCCATCGAATGTTAAAGAAGTACAAAGGTTGACAGGGAGAATCGCAGCGCTCAACAGGTTCATTTCAAGATCCTCAGAAAAAATTAAGGATTTCTATGATATCCTGAGGAAAAACAAGAAGTTCGAATGGACTCAGAAGCATGAAGAAGCCCTGAGATGCCTGAAAGACTACCTGTCAGCAGCCCCGTTATTGATGAAACCAGATGATGGGGAGCCGCTATATTTATATCTCGCTGTTTCCGGAAGCTCAATAAGTGCAGTCTTGGTAAAAAAACCATCAAGGTCAGCAGCATACGGTATATTATGTAAGTAAAACTCTGCTAGACGTAAAATCCATGTATTCTCACCTTGAAAAGTTAATTTTATCTCTTATAATGGCTTCCATTAAACTCAGACATTATTTTGAAACCCATACTATAATTGTGATGTCTAACTATCCTATCAAGGCAGTTCTCAGGAAGCCGGAAATGTCAGGAAGGATGGCTAAGTGGGCAGTCAAACTGAGTGCCTACTGTTTTGGCTAAAAATTACTTAAGTTAAATTAGCAAAGTTTGAACCAAATTTGAATGTGAGGTTAGGTGTCTAAAATTCAGATGTGAAAATAATTCGAAATAATCCTGGGACAACAGCAGAATTCCAGGGACAAATAACTAGAATCCTGGGTAAAAACTTAGGTTTATTTATGAAATCAGTTGAGAAACTTTAGCAACACAAATGTAACCTGTAATACGAGCAAGAACACCGGAGATTTGACTAGGGAAAAGCCCTTAGCCCTTAGATGTCTCTAAGGCGCCGCCGGCATAAAAACCCCGGGTAGCGATAACACACGCTACCAATTTATTGATCACTGAAAAATGTTTGAGTACACTTGAGTTCGCAGATGAAATTAGTATCGAGAATACAATGAGTAAAGCTCGAATGAGCTGAAAAATAAATCTAAGAGTCCTATTTATGCTCTAGGGTCTTCAACTACTTCTCCGATATTTCAGGGATCTCCTCTTCAACGTCTCTTTCTGTTAGTTGACCGAGTTTCCAGCTAACTAACATTGACCACGTGCAAATAAAGCCTTCTCCTCGTTTCATGTGACCGTTAGAAGACTTTGTCAACCTGTTTCCACTTAAATAAAAGCACGAGACACGTTAGTAACGAAATCCTAGCATGCAGGGTCATTTCCACATGCTGGGTCATTGTAAAAATAAGGGCAATCCCTGGATTAGATCATCATAAGTGTAGAATAAAATAAAGGTAAACTCCCCTGTCTGATGTTAATACATCCTGGGTCATCGAACATTACCTGTCTACATCCAGGGTCATACAATTCCTAGGTCATACCTGCCCTTTGTTCATCCAGGGTTACTTTGTACTTTACCTGTGCCCTGGATTATCAGCCGAGAATTCGGGGTATAACAATTGCCCCCAAATTTTCGCAGATGGATAGAACTTACAACTGTGAAAATTTGAAATTTTGGGTCACATCACCCCTTGCTTCAATCGTGTCCGTTAATTTCGCATCCATGATGCCACATCCCGAGCGACCTCCCATCAACCTGGAAAACATTGATCTGGGCGACCTTTTGCTAGGCGAATCTGAACAGGACCTGCAAGTCGTTGCCTCCATGAAGACCGAACCCATGACTGCTCCCAAAGCTCCTTCTTCAAGGACTTCTGGCACCAAGCGCAAGACCAGGGCCACTGTTACTGCTACTGCCCCTGTCGTGCAATCTCTAGAGAACCTGGACGCTGCTGAGCTCCGTGCCCATGCCGAGGCTTCTTCTCGCCAAGTAAGTTAATCCTGGGTACCCCTGAATTTTCCACACAGTATATAATTCAAGGTTTTAAATGTTAATTGAATTACCTTTTCTCGCAGATTGCTGGCCGATTCGTGGAGCTGGTCTGGGCTGCTGAAAAGCGGGCCCAGGATGCTAAGGCTTCTGCCAAAAAGGAGGTTGCCGCCCTGACCAAGGAGCTGCACTCGATCAGGATAGCGGCCAACAAAAACCTGGGTCTGGTGCAGGATCTTGAGAAGAAGGCAGCGGAGGCACGGGCTGCGCATGAGTCTGCTTTGGCCGCAAAGGGCGATAAAGGCAGGCTCATCGCTCGCATCTCCCTTTTCCAGTGCAGGTTGAAGATGGCGAAGGAGGCAAGGGATCTCGGGTTTCAGAACCCCAAGTGGGATGTGACCGTATGGGCAACCAAGCTGCGCGAATTAGGCGCAACCATCCCCACTGGGTGTGATCCTGATGCAGGCCCTGGGTCAAGCAAAGGTACCCCGTCCAAGGATTACGCTAGCCACGCTATGGAAATCGACCAGCCGAAGGGAGCGGAGCAGCCAGCCCAGGGGTCTGAGGCAGCGGAGGAGGTTCCTGTTGATGAAGCAAAGGAGGTGCCCTAGGATGAAGCTTGAAGAACAGGGGTCACCTTCTCGTCTTTTGTGGTTCAAGTTTGTTTAAAAACAATTTTATTTTTATGCATGTGATGGTATACCGGTTGATGTTTCCCGGTTTGTTTTGTTAAAACAATGATCCACCCCTGGATGTTAAATCCAGGGTCTTTTGACATGTCCCCAGCCTGGGACGTCCGGAGCTTTTCCGGGCCCAAGTTGGGTTTTATGAATATATATAACTGCTTTAGTTACATACCTGTGTTTGAAATATTTGAATGACATTCGTCGATGTATGAAATGGTTCTAGGGTTTACGTTAGTAATCCTGGGTTGCCCCCAAGATTTTAGGATTCCTCGTAGCTTTAGCAGACTTGTGAATGTTTTCTGTAATAGGAACATATTAATCAGAATTAACTAGACAAGGAGTTAATTTCCTTAGGCTTTGACCGTTATGACCCTGGATTAGGTTAATAATCCTGGGTCAGTAGGTAATCTTTGAATTGTTTCTGGGGTCAAGCCCTTAAATACTAGGGTTAAACCTGGTACCAATCTGGCAAACTGGGGTCAAGCCCGGTGCCGATACTGGCGAACTGGGGTCAAGCCCGGTGCCGTACTGGCGAACTGGGGTCAAGCCCGGTGCCGTACTGGCGAATTCTAGGGACCACCTCAAGCCGTACTGGCGAACTAGGGTATTGCCTCGGGTGTCTTAAGTTGGTACGTTAGCACCAATCCGTCTTGAAAACGCGTTAATCGTTTTAAACCTTGAGAGATCCACATATGTCCCTGGATAGCAAGGTTGCCACCAATGCTATTAACACGGATGATCTCACAATCCTAGGGTTTCATACTTGGATCAACGTGCGTCTCGGGCGAGGCAAAGATTGCCAACGTGCGCTACAGGCGAGGCGTGACAGCCTATATTCGGATGAAGGACGTATAATCCTTAAACCTTAGGAATGGGTTTAAAATTTACCCATACGGAAGTGAGATGGCCAATCTCAATACTTAGGAGAAGCACGTTTGTTGCAGTTGACTTGGAGTACCTTGAGTATGCTTCGTTTCACATGCCTTGAATCTCTGACCATTCTGCGTCTTGAGTACCCTGAATCCTGGGATACCCTGGATTTTAGGCAATCCGTCTTGCAAAACATAGATCTTAGCGAATTCAGAACATTAAATAACAATTTTAAAAATGTAACATGTAATTAATGTCAGTAAGTAAATAACGAAAGTAAAACATATAAGGGAATAAAAGAAATTAAGTGAGAAGAACTGACCTGAATTTCCATTGTGAAATTTCAAAATAAAACACATACCTGACTAACTGAATTCTGGGACAGAAGGCCTTACATGAAATATGCCTTAAGGTGTATTGCATTCCAAGGTCTTGGCAATAGGTCTCCTTCCATATTAGCTAGCCAATATGCCCCCTTACCAGCCTCAGATTTAATCAAATAAGGACCTTCCCACTTAGGAGCTAATTTTCCATCCCCTGGATTTGTTGTGTTCTGAAACGCCTTTCTCAGGACCAGGTCTCCTACCTCGAATCTTCTGATCCTTACACGCTTGTTATAGGTCTTCGAAATTCTTTGATGATATGCTGCCATTCTCCAAGCCGCCTGATCTCTCATTTCATACAGGGTATCCAAGTCTTCAACCAGGGACTGATCATTCAAATCCTGGGTCTGACCACTGACCCTGAATGTTAGGATCACCATTTCCGTCGGGATGACTGCTTCTGTGCCAAATACCAGGGAATATGGGGTTTGGCCTGTGGCATTCTTGGAGGTAGTCATATCTGCCCATAATGCTAAGGGTAACTCCTCTGCCCATCTTCCCTTCTTCTCCTTCAGTCTCTTCTTCAGGTTGTTTATGATAATCTTGTTGCTTTGACTCAGCTTGGCCATTGGCTTGAGGATGTACTGGAGTTGATGTTATCATCTTGATACCCCAGGATTCACAGAATCCTGTGGTCCTACTTCCAATAAATTGAGAGCCATTATCACAGACAATCTCAGATGGCACTCCTAACCTTGTCAATATGTTCCTTTTAATGAAGGATATGACCTCTTTTTCCCTGACTTGAACGTACGCTTCGGCTTCAATCCATTTTGAGAAGTAATCTGTCATTGCTAACATGAATACCTTTCCTCCAGGGGCTTTGGGTAGTTTACCAACAATGTCCATCCCCCACTTCATGAAGGGCCAGGATGCTGGAATTGGATATAGAGGCTCTGCAGGCTGGTGAGGCACATTGGCGTGTCTTTGACATGCGTCACATTTCTGAGAGAAATCCTGGGCATCTTTTCTCATTGTTGGCCAATAATACCCTGTTCTTAGGATCTTGGACATCAGGGACCTGCCCCATGTATGATTTCCACAGTCACCCTCATGGATGTCTTTGAGCACCTCCAGGGCCTCATCCTTCTCCAAGCATCTCAAATACGTACCTGCAAAAGATTTTTTATATAGTATATCTTTGATAATTACGTACCTGGCTGTTCTTATCCTGTATGCACGGGCGTCTTTCTCGGTTTCTGGTATGGTACCATCCTGCAAATACTGAATGATCGGCCTAGTCCAGGACTCCTTAGCAGAATCCTGGGTACTGGATACCAGGGTCTCACCTGCCATGTCAGAATCCTGGGAATCATACCTTGGTCTATGCCCGGTGTTAGTATGTGAATAATAGGGATATGAGTGTCTTCAAGTGCTTTGAACGCTGAACCTAAGTTTGCTAGTGCGTCTGCTTCGGCATTCTCTTCCCTTGGTACTTGTTGAATATTAAAATTTTGAAAATCCTGGGACATTCGTTTTACCACTTCCAAATATTTGACTAATTTCTCTCCTTTAGCTGCATAAGAGCCGTTAAAGTGGTTAGCTAAAAGAAGAGAGTCTACATATACCTGAATGTGTTGAATTCCCAGGTGTAATGCTAGATGTAACCCAGCAATTAGGGCCTCATACTCAGCTTCATTGTTAGTTGCTTGAAATCCACATCTAACAGCCTGGGGTATCATGTCCCCCTGTGGCGATTTCAGTACTATTCCAAGGCCTGTCCCCCTGATATTTGAGGCTCCATCAGTGAACAAGGTCCAGCACCCTGAAATTTCCTCTTGTTGAAGCTGCTGCAATTCATGGTCTGCTTCTTGTTGTATGTCGGTACTGAAATTAGCCACAAAATCAGCTAAAGCCTAAGATTTTATAGCTGTTCTGGCCTCGTAGATCAGATCATATGCACTGAGCTTCACCGACCACTTAGCCATTCGACCTGACATTTCTGGTTTTCGCAAAACAGACTTTATAGGGTAGTTAGTTCTAACATGAATTGTATGAGTTTCGAAATAATGTCTAAGTTTAGTAGATGCCATACATAGGGCTAATATAAGTTTTTCAAGGTGTGAGTACCTGGATTCAGCATCAAGCAAACTCTTACTTACATAATATATAGGGTGTTGCTGACCTTCTGCATTCCTTGGTCAGGACTGCACTTACCGTGTTTCTGGACACCGCCAAATACAGGGACAGGGGTTCCCCTGGATTAGGCTTCATTAACAAGGGTGCCGTGGATAAATATACCTTCAAATCCTGGAAAGCTTTCTCGTGTTGCTCCTTCCATTCGAATTTCTTGTTTTTCCTCAGGATATCATAAAATTCCCTGCATCTTTCCGAGGATTTTGATATAAATCTGTTAAGGGCAGCAATTCTACCTGTAAGTCTCTGAACTTCCTTGGTGCTGGTTGGCGATTTCAGATTGGCAATTGCCCTGATTTGCTCTGGACTTGCCTCTATTCCTCTCTTGGTCACCATGTATCCCAGGAATTTACCTGCTCCGACTCCAAAGTGGCATTTTTCTGGATTCAGCTTCATGTTGTATTTATCCAAGATATCAAAGGAATCCTTGACATCCTGGACATGGTCACTGGTGACCCTGGATTTGACCACCATATCGTCGATATAGACCTCCATCGTGTCCCCCAGCTTTTCTTTGAACATCATGTTGACCAATCTCTGATATGTTGCCCCTGCATTTTTTAGTCCAAAGGGCATAACTATGTAACAATATATACCTGTTGGTGTTATGAATGCTTGTGTCCTCTTGATCCTAGGGTTCCATCTGAATTTGCTGAAATCCTGAAGTTGCATCCATGAAAGTTAACATTTCATGGCCCGCCGTTGCATCGACCATGGAATCTATATGAGGTAAGGGGAATGGATCTTTTGGGCATGCACGGTTCAGGTCCGTGTAATCCACGCATACCCTCCATTTACCATTCTTTTTTCCTACCACCACTACGTTGGCTAACCATCTGGGAAACTTGACCTCTCTGATCATCCCTGCTTTTAGTAACCTGTCTACTTCCTCCTGGATTATGACGTTCTTCTCTGGCGCGAATTTCCTTCTCTTTTGATGTATTGGCCTGAAAGAATTATCAATTCCAAGTTTATGTGTAATAATAGATTTGTAAATACCTGTCATATCATCATGAGACCAAGCGAAGGTTGACATCCTGGTCCTGAGTAGATTCACCAACTGCTCCTCGATCGGCCCTGGAATATTCGTCCCAATATAGACTTTTTTCCCTGGATTCGAGGGATCTAGCTCAACAGCTTTGACGTCTTGCTCCCTCGCTTCCAAGGTTTCCCGGGCCTTCTTCTTTAATTGCTATGCTTGCCTTGGTTTAGATGATATCTTCATCGCCGTGGTGTAACATTCCTTAGCTTCTTGCTGATCGCTGTTGATTGTGATCACACCCCAAGGTGTTGGTATCTTCACACATTGATGATATATTGAGGGTACAACCCTGTTGTCGTGAATCCAGGGTCTACCCAGGATTACATTGTATCCTGATGGTGCATCCATCACACAGAAGCGTTGGACTGAATTGAGTCCCTCTACATAGACTGGAAGCTTTACTTCTCCCAGAGTGTTCTTCGTTTCACCACTGAAACCCACAAGTACCGTGGATTTCGAGATGATCTCTGTGTGCGGAATTCCCATCTTGTTCAAGGCCTCTAATTGGATTATGTTTACTGAGCTTCCTCCATCAATTAGAATCCTTTTTACAACAATGTTGGCAATATGAAGAGTTATCACTAGCCCATCGTGATGAGGATCTATGATGTTACGTCTATCATCTTCTCCAAATGTAATTTCTTTGACATCTGGCTGAATGGAGCTCTTCCTGGGTCTTCCGTCCCTGTCTGATTTTGATTCCTTGGCGTGTCTCTTTGCTGCAGAATGAGAAGTACCACAGACATCAGAACCACCAGAAATAAAATGAACTACCTTAGCATCCGAGGGTGGTGATGATGCTCTTTCGGGATAGTCATCGGAGCGTCTATAATCCTGGGACCTTGCACCATTGTCCCTGGACTCTGGGTTCTGTTCCCTGGATTTGTCCTTCTTTTTTCCCAACAGTTCCTTTAGATGGCCCTTGCTGAGTAGATAGCTGATCTCTCTCCTCAGGGCTATGCAATCTTCGGTTTGATGACCAAAGTCCTCGTGATAGGCATACCACTTGGACTTATCTTTCCATGTGGAGGACTTATCGTTCTTTCTGGGCCACCTTGCCTTGTCGCCGAGATCCTGCATAGCATACATTACACCAGAAACGTCAGTAGTAAAGCAATAATCATTAAAAGAAGGATATTCTTCATCGCCCTCATCCTGTTCCACACTGTTTACTCGGCGCTCATCAGGCCTTGAATAAGGCTTGGACCTTTGTGACCTAGGATGTGTGGATTCTGACTTTCTGCTGGAACCGTTGAATCCTGGGGAGGACTCATTCTTTCCCAGGATTTTCCTATCCTCCTCCAGTCTGATGAAGCGAAGAGCCCTGTGACGAACTTCATCCATCTTATGACATGGGTTCATGACTAGATCCTCGTAAAACGATGAGTCCTTGTTCAGCCCCATTTTAAAGGCTTGAACTGCAGTTGCAATATCCATGTTCGGGATCTCCAGAGCTTCTCTGCTGAATCTGCTGACGTAGTTCCTTAAGGTTTCACCTGCATTCTGGGTTATCCTATACAGATCACTTGTTAGTTTTTCAAAACTACGACTACAAGAAAATTGACTGTTAAATAAATTAACTAGTTGCGAAAATGAAGCAATAGAATAGGGAGGAATGTTTAGGAGCCATTTGAGAGCAGCCCCTGTTAAGGTGGACCCAAACCCTTTGCAAAGGCAGGCTTCCTTTATTTCGGGTGGCATGTGAATAACCTCCATTCTTTCGCGGTATTGTGCCACATGCTCTTCTGGGTCTGTGGTACCGTCGTAAAGCTTCATACTGGGTGTTTGGAACCTCTTGGGAATCTCCACATCACAGATTGATGGAGCAAATCTGGACATCCTATGGCTCGAGGGCCCAACTTCAGGGATCGGCTGCACAACTCCTGGGACACTCGAGATCATTTGTTTGAGCTTTTGGATCTCTCGCTCCACAGATGGGTTTATTCCTGAATCCTGCACAGAATTGTTAGTAGTAGCATAATGAGCAAGAGTTTGAGGGGTGTTACCAACATCCTGGGGCATATTCATCCCAGGATTAACAACTGGATCTCTGACCGTGGACACCCTGGGTAGATCGGTCTGGGTCATCTGAGGAGTATGGAACGCCGTTCTCCTTTCTGGTGGTGTAGAGTCATCACGGATTCTGGAACTGCTCCCGGGAGTACTGAAATTCAGAATCCTGGGATCAAGCGGCGAAGGCTGAACTGGCGCAATCCTGGGCACCTTCTGATCTTAAGCTTGTTAGTTGGGCCAGAAATTCTTGGTTCAGCTTTTGCTGGTGCTCCATGTGACGCTCCATTCTGGTGAGTGAAGAGAGGATATCATCATTGGATATCAGGACAGGGTCTTGATGGATGTTTTCCGTTTCTACTCGTTCAGGGTTACCCGTCGATCCACCGTCGCGTGTTGCTGGGACTGAAGCATTGATCCTTGGTGGAATGGCCCCAATCGTTGTAGAGCTTGTAGCAGGAACCGAAGCATTCGAGGAGTTCATTTGTGTTGACATTTTTTGATAGATTTTTGTAAAAATCAAGTTTAGGATGAATCTAAAAAGCGTTTGACAAAAGATTGACACCAATTGCCCCACGGTGGGCGCCAAATTGTTTTGGCTAAAAATTTACTTAAGTTGAATTAGCAAAGTTTGAACCAAATTTGAATGTGAGGTTAGGTGTCTAAAATTCAGATGTGAAAATAATTCGAAATAATCCTGGGAGAACAGCAGAATTCCAGGGACAAATAACTAGAATCCTGGGTAAAAACTTAGGTTTATTTATGAAATCAGTTGATAAACTTTAGCAACACAAATGTAACCTGTAATACGAGCAAGAACATCGGAGATTTGACTAGGGAAAAGCCCTTAGCCCTTAGATGTCTCTAAGGCGCCGCCGGCATAAAAACCCCGGGTAGCGATAACACACACTACCAATTTATTGATCACTGAAAAATGTTTGAGTACACTTGAGTTCGCAGATGAAAAGTATCAGAATACAATGAGTAAAGCTCGAATGAGCTGAAAAATAAATCTAAGAGTCCTATATATGCTCTAGGGTCTTCAACTACTTCTCCGATATTCCAAGGATCTCCTCTTCAACGTCTCTTTCTGTTAGTTGACCGAGTTTCCAGCTAACTAACATTGACCACGTGCAAATAAAGCCTTCTCCTCGTTTCATGTGACCGTTAGAAGACTTTATCAACCTGTTTCCACTTAAATAAAAGCATGAGACACGTTAGTAACGAAATCCTAGCATGCAGGGTCATTTCCACATGCTGGGTCATTGTAAAAATAAGGGCAATCCCTGGATTAGATCACATAAGTGTAGAATAAAATAAAGGTAAACTCCCCTGTCTGATGTTAATCATCCTGGGTCATCGAACATTACCTGTCTACATCCAGGGTCATACAATTCCTAGGTCATACCTGCCCTTTGTTCATCCAGGGTTACTTTGTACTTTACCTGTGCCCTGGATTATCAACCGAGAATTCGGGGTATAACACCTACGACATCAAGTATGAACCAAGAACAGCAATTAAGTCCCAAGCATTAGCTGACTTTGTGGCGGATTTCAGCAGTGATATTGAACCAGAAGTTGAAAAGGAAGTCCAGCAACTTGAGAAGCTCAAAGAAGACTGGATCCTCTATACCGACGGCTCCTCGAATGTCAGAGGAACAGGGCTGGGAATCCTGCTAAAATCGCCACAGGGGGACATAATACCTCTATCCATATCCTGTGAATTCCAGGCTACCAACAATGAAGCTGAATATGAGGCTTTAATTGCTGGATTACAGCTGGCTAAGGATATGGGAATCCTATCTATACAAGTGTTTGTTGATTCTCTCTTATTAACTAACCAATTTATTGGCTCTTATGCAGTGAGAGGGGAGAATCTGATCAAATATCTTGAAATTGTTAAAAAATTGTCTCTATTTTTCGAAAATTTTAGCATTTCGCAGGTACCAGGAGAAGATAATGTAGAAGCCGACGCCTTGGCAAACTTGGCTTCATCACTCAGGATCCCTGAGAACGTCAAAATTCCAATAACTCACATCTTGACGCCAGTGATAGCTCTACAGGAAGCTCAGGCTGCTGACGATGATACAGGTGCAGATGTTGAGAATCCTGAAGATGCTCAGGAATCCTGGACCTACCCGATCCGGAAATATCTCAAAGATGGGGAGATTCCCAAGGGCGAAAACCCCAGAGCTTTTCGCACAAAGGTAGTATCCTATAGGAAAATTGGATTTAAATAATACGAGTTATCACTTATTGGCGAATAATAATATGAGTTTTAAGCGTGACCTACAATAATACCAATTTAACACCTGGGTGCTATCAGTGATACGCCGTCTAAATTGATTTAACGGTGTTAGTCCCATGCTGACGTGGCATATCTTAAGGGGCTGGTTTTGTAATTTGTTAAAGTAGAGGGTTTATTTGTAATTCTTTAAAAATTGTTATTTAATTAAACCTTTTTATGAAAAAGAAAAAAACGTGGTTGAGATTGATGAGATGAACAGATGAACAGCCACCACCCACAGCCTTCACCCCCGCCTGCCTCATCCTTCACCGCCGTCGGCCTCAGCCTTCACCGTCGTCGGCCACCATCAGACTTCAAACATATTACCTTACTAAATGATGATTACTAGCTACCTGATTCTAATTGAGCAAATTAGGGATCCAATATTAACCAGAGCCTATGAAGAGACTATGAAGAGAAAGTCAATTTCACATAACCAGATCATCAATTTCCTCCCCCGATTCCAAAAACGATACATAAATCATCAGTAAAACAGAAGCTTCAAATCCAAAATAGGAAAACACGAAAGGGGAGGAGGGTAAGGTCCGGTGAACGAAGGTGGGGAGGATGCGACGGCCGCAGCCGCGAACCCGCCTAGGGTTCCGACGAGGACGGTGGCGGCGCCGCTCGTCTTCTTTTTCTGTACGCACCCGTCTAGGGTTCCAACGACGGCGTTGGCCGCGAGCTTCATCCGAGAAACGGCGCGCGCCTGTGGCGGCGCCGCTGCCCTTCGGTTTTCCGGCGACGTTAAGATGAAAGGGTTTTCCGGCGATCTGGTTACGGGATGGATGGTGGTGGCCGGCAGTTTAACAAGATGAACAAGGTGGGGGCTGTTTTTTTTTTCTCTTTTCTTTTTCATAAAATGTTTAATAAAGTGAAAAAGTTTAAAGAAATTAAAAAAACAGCCCTCTACTTTAATAGATTACAAAACCAGTCCTTCAACACTTGCCACGTCAGCATGGGACTAACACCGTTAAATCAATTTAGACGGCGTATCACTGATAGCACCCAGGTGTTAAATTGGTATTATTGTAGGTCACGCTTAAAACTCATATTATTATTCGCCAATAAGTGATAACTGGTATTATTTAAATCCAATTTTCCGTATCCTATACTATAATTGATAATATTCTATATAAAAGATCTCTTGCAGGTGTCTACTTAAGGTGCTTAGAAAAGTCAGAAGCTCTAGAGGTGCTTGAAGACATCCATAGTGGAGATTGTGGGAACCATACCAGGGGCAGGGCACTGTTCTCTAAGGTTCTCAGGTTCGGATACTATTGGCCAACCATGAAGAAGGATGCCGCGAGCTTCTCACAAAAATGCGATGCTTGTCAAAGGCATGGCAATATCCTCCACCAACCTGCTGAGCATCTGCATCCTATAGTATCCCCATGGCCATTCATGAAATGGGGCATGGATATTGTGGGTAAGCTGCCAAAGGCTCCCGGAGGAAAAGTGTTTATGCTTGCCATGACGGATTACTTTTCCAAATGGATTGAAGCAGAAGCCTATGTTCAAGTAAGAGAGAAAGAAGTGATATCCTTCATCAAGAGGAACATCCTCACTAGATTTGGGATTCCGGCAGAGATCATATGCGATAATGGCTCCCAGTTTATAGGCAAGAGAACAACAAGCTTTTGTGAAAGCTGGGGCATCAAGATGATCACTTCAACACCTGTCGACCCTCAAGCTAATGGGCAGGCAGAATCCAGCAATCAAATCATCATCAACAATCTCAAGAAGAAGTTGGGATCCAAGAAAGGTAAATAGGCTGAGGAGCTGCCATTTGTCCTTTGGGCAGACAGAACTACACCTAAAAATGCTACTGGCCAAACACCATTCTCGTTAGTGTTTGGGGCAGAAGCTGTGATCCCTACAGAAATGGTACTCCAGACAGCCAGAGTCAACTGCCAGGATCCTGAAACCAATAGCCAGAATCTCCTTCAGGATCTCGAAACGGTTGAGGAGCTCAGAGATATGGCCAAAATCCGGATGGCTTCTTATCAACAGCGGTTAGCGAAATCTTATAACAAGAACACCAGGCTGAGAAGATTCCAAGTAGGTGACTTGGTTTTGAGGAAAGCTTTTCAGAATACTACCAGTTCTGTTGATGGGAAGTTGGCACCCAAGTGGGAAGGCCCTTACCTTATTGATTCTGAATAAGGAAAGGGTGCATATCGTCTGATAAATATGGAAGGAGAACCTCTGCCAAGGGCTTGGAATGCTATCCACCTTAAAACGTATTTTATGTGAGAATCCCATCGAGAATCTCAGGCAGAGTCCCAAGGATCCTCACTGTCTAAGTATCCCAAGGTACGTATACTAATCCTATTTCAATTTATTTTTATTATTTTTATAACTCATCACTGACTTATGCATCGGAGTGGTGTTAGCTAAGCTAACACCCACCCCTCACCAAGTATTGAGTGCTTTGCAGATTTTCAGAATCCTAAGTATTTTGGGTGTAACCCCAGTTAGAGGCTGATCACCTCTCCTCCGTTTAAGGTATCCTGCATACCTTCTAAGGTTTAAGAGGAATTCACCTCTTCTACGTTTGGGTACTCGCCAGTAGCGCATGACCCTCGCCAGGAGCGCACGTTGTCCACTAGTATGCTCGAGGTGGCCGGACCAGTCCACTCCAGGGGTGGCTGACAATCTTGTCATTAAGGGCTGCTGGGAGGATTCTCAAGGTTTATAACACTGATGTGTTATCTAAGGTTTTGGCATTTTCGTGTCACATACGAACGGGCTTGTCCCCAGGATTGCACGGGCTTGTCCCCAGAATTGCACGGGCTTGTCCTCAGAATTGCACGGGCTTGTCCCCAGAATTGCACGGGCTTGTCCCCAGAATTAAACAGGCTTGTCCCCAGAATTGCACGGGCTTGTCCCCAGAATTGCACGGGCTTGTCCCCAGGATTGCACGGGCTTGTCCCCAGAATTGCACGCGCTTGTCCCCAGAATTGCACGAGCTTGTCCCCAGAATTGCACGGGCTTGTCCCCAGAAATGCACAGGTTTATTCCTGGCTCATTATTAAACTTAACTTGTTTTCGGAAGCTTAAGCTTCGGCCGGAGGCCAAGAAGCTTCTTATGATTGTTTCAGGTTCTGGAATAAGTTAAGACAAATGCTGAGGGAAGTGTATTCAGGATTCCTGATTCCTGTCAGAATACTGAGGAAAGGCCTTCCCAAGATCACAAGTTTCGATGAAAATGGGATTCTCGTCGGAATCCTGGAATCAACGGTCTGAAATTCTATAAGGTAACCTGTCAGGATCCTGGTAAGGTTTCCTGATAGGATTCTCGATTTTATAGAAATTATTACCTAAACGAATTTCTAAAGGTTAGAATGGTATATTCAATCAATTGGCCTTAACCCTATAAAGATTTTAAGTTTCGCCACAAAATTGATAATTAAGTTAGGTGAACTTTTATCACCAATTATATTTCAAACTTATGAGATTATGCAAAGTAAATATCAAACACATTTCAAAATGATCAAAATACGATAATGTTATTAACGATTACGGGGTTTGAGCTTCACAAAGTTCGTCCTGAAAACCTCAGGATCCCTCCCCTTGGGAAGCTCATAGGTCAAAAGATTATTGGGAACCCTGGTTTCGTCTTGCAAACTGCAAGATCCCTCCACCAGGATCCCCAACCATTGTTGTTACTTGTTCTAACATTGTTTCAGCGAAGACAAGGAAAGGAAATTGTTTAAGACATACATCAAAACAAACTACAGACTAAAAAAGAGGGCTCAGACCGTTGCATCGTCCTCATCGCCCATCGCCTTCTCGGGAGCTTCCAACTTCCCGCCAGCATCTTCCTCGTTTGCCTTCTCCACAGACTTCCCTTTCTCACCCGCGTCAGCGCCAGCAGCTTCAACCAAGGGAAGCTTGTCTCCACCAGTCGGGATCCCAGCCTTCTCCAGTTTCTCCAAGGATAGCTTCCAGGCATCCACAGTCCATTTCGAGCAAGTAAACCCATCAGCCTGAGCCTCCGCTGCCATCTTCAGCATTGCCTGGAGCACACTGCGAGCAGCTGACTGCTTGGAGACAGCATCCTCCACCTGTGCAGCAACCTGGAACTTCAGCTCCTGCTCTTTCAGCTTGTGCTCATAATCTCGGGTTTTGCATTCAGCTATCTCGCCCTGGATCCGGATGGTGTTGTTTGCCTCATCAAGCTTCTTCTGGACCATGGCCAGCTTGGTCTCAGCCTCAATGCATGCGGTGCTAAGCTGCTCGATGCCCTATAAAAGAAAGACAACGGGGTCAATTAGGAATCTCAGCCATTTGCCGGATGCCTCTAAGGTATGGGAATCCTATGTTTACACTTACCAGTTTTGTCGTTGTGTGCAGGCTTAGAAGCTTGTTGCCAGTCTCCGCGGGGCTCAGACCATCAAAGCTTTCCAGGAACACAATGCCCTCAGAACCCTTCCTCTTCTTGCTGGAGGAAGCTGCTTTAGCCCTGGTTGTAGGAGGTCGGACGCTGGTCAGGGGCTCAGGCTTCTCTTCCTTCATCTCCAGGTAAGAGGTCAGGTCGTCCAGGGAGAATCCAGTTGCAGGCTTGGGAGCTGTTAGTTTGAAGTAGAGAAAGTAGTCAGGATTGGGAAGCCTAATTCAAAACGCGTATTCGAGAAGCTCAAACACTTACCAGACATAACGGCTTCTGAGTGGTCGATTGAGAAGCTTTGTTCGCTGTTGGCACTCTCGATGGCAAAGGTCCTGTCAGCAGGTGGGATTTCCAGGAAAGTGGCAGTTCTCTCCACAGCTTCTTCGGTTACTTCAACAAGATCAGAAAACTTAGGAGCTGCAAGAAACAACAAAAATATCATTAGCGAAATTCAGGGAAACTCAAATACAAAACCTAATTCAGTTTCCTACCCTTTAAAACCCACTTCATCGGCAATGAATCTCCCCCAACAATGGATTCACGCTTCACAAAAAAGAACTTTCTTTTCCAATCATGGTCATTGTGTGACGCACGAGGAATCAATTGGGAGTAGGAAGAGCGAGCTTGAAGAACAAAGCGACTGAACCCGTGGGTTCTCAGGTTGTAAGCGGCACAAACTTCAGGAATTCCCATCTCAAGCTTCCGGGAATTGTTCAGGTTGTCAAGCGAAAACAGAATCCTCCACACCATCGGCATTGTTTGGGAGTAACAGAGGCCGGTGATTTTGAAGAACTCGTTTATGATGGCCGGAAAGGGGTAGGACATCCCAAGCAAGAAAGGGTAATAGAGAAAACAGACCCAGACGTTGGACATGCAATCGGCCTTCAATCGGGAGTCGAAACGCCGAATGATGGCCGACGACGGAAAAAGACCGGATTCATTCTACTGACGGATGTCATTGTCGGAAAAGTTGCAGGTTTCTTCTTCATTGAAGGGGAGAATCCCCTGATCAACCTAATCCTCAATGCCTAACGAGGAAGAAGGAGTGGCGGAACGGGTATTCTTCTTCGCCATAAACAAAAAAAGAAAAGATGCCGGAGAAGAAGAAGAAGAACTGACCTGCGATGATGAAGAAGCTCGAAAGGGTTTTTTGGGAGAAGATGGTGAGATTGTGATCTCGGAATCTTGTATTTCAAGAAGAAGTGATGATGGCTATCCCATCAATCGGACGCCGAAAAAAGCGTCCCATCCAACCGTATTTACCGTGATGACGCCGTAAACCTCTCAAGTTAAACGAATCTCGCCAGCTGTTAATCTTATCCACAGGCAGCCGAAATTTGGGGGCAATTGTTAGGGGTCAATTTCAGGATGCTTACAGAGAAGCTGCGTAATACTAGGAATCTCACTACGGTTTGGGAATCCCGTCCAGTCAGGTATCCTGAAATTTAATTATCGACTAACCCTTATTTTTGCCATGTGCTTTATTCGTTTTCAGGGACGTTAAGAGACCTAACCAACTCCTGAAGACTCGGTCCACAACTAACTGGCACGTGGAGAAGTGGGTCGCGTCTCCCTCAACGGTCAAGAGAAGTGGAGAAAGAGGATCCCGGGAATCCCGGATAGTTATTTAGTTGTTATTTGTTATATAAACGAGGACTCGATTAATAGGAACACATACAACACACTTTCATTTGCTTGCTTGCGAGTACGAATCATTGTAACACTTAGCTCTGATCGATCAAACCTCCAACCCATTGTAACGAATTGCTTGATCATTAATAACATTGACTTGGTGGCGGTTTTTCAGCCGGCACCCGAGGTTTTTATCCAGGATTCTCAGAGGCAACTCGAAGGATTCTGGAGTTTTCCTCGCTAAAATCCTTGTGTCACCATCCTAGCTTGGATCATTTGATCATTAAGCACACTACCTCACAATCTAAGTTTGGAATACGAAATTCCTTCGAGAATTTTTGACCAAAACACATGTTATGAGTTTGATTAGTATTATACTATAGTACAATTCCAAGTGCCAGTTAGATCCAAAGTTTGCCTTAAGTTCTCTTAAGTGCCTGAATATAGGATTCAAGTGTAGACTGCTTCAGATAAGTACAGTAGGAATCCTAGAAATCACATCCCGGTTAAGTGCAATACTATTTGCACATTGGATAAGCAGTAGATAATGGGTCATACCTATTCTTGTTGGGATCGTATTGAAGGTCATTGAAGAATACTGTATTGACAAACCCTTATTACTATGATCTCCAATAGTTAATGAAAGGTATGAAGTTAGTAACACCTTACGTGATAAACGTTAGTGGGAAAACTATACCTTAGGGATGTCCCAAAAGTTAATCTTACTGGCTCTATATGAACCAAGGTTCCAAGTCACAATGCAAATAAACCGTTGAAGAAATATTCTAAGTGTTAATGTAACTCTATAATTGCCTTTCAGGAAAAAGAGTGAAGCAGATACGATTGAAGTTACGTGAATAGTCGTACAGTCAAAAATCGGACTCGACAAAGTAGGTCGCGATAGGATCAGTCTTACTGTGAAGAATCAACTCATAGATCCCGACACCGGAGCAGGAGTAGGGATACGAGGTGTCGAGTTCATAAGAAGAAAGATGAATCGGATAGTGCTAATTCTTCTGAAAGCCCTATTAGAGGTAGAAGCTAGAAGAAAAATGAAAAGAAAAGAGGTCAAAAGAGGCAACGCCGAACAGAAAGTTTTAGTGATATTGAATCAGACTCCTCTGAGGAAAGAATCAGGAAGAAAGGTTTTTCTTACAAGATGTATATGTCTTTCAAGCCCAGTGTATTCAAGGGTGATAAGGGAGCTACTGGAGCGTTAAACTGGCTTGATAAAATGGAAGCAGTTTTAGATATCAGTGAATGTGCTGAAAGATATATGGTTAAGTTCGCGTCGCATTCCTTCAAAGGCCATGCTTTGTCATGGTGGAAGACAATACAGGTTAGCAAAGGCAAAGTGAAGGCACAAAGGATGAAGTGTAGGAAATTTTGGGAATTAGTGTTGATGGAGTTTTTACCCGAAAATTAACAGGAGAAGTTAGAGAATGAGTTCCTTTCCATTGAAATGAAGGGTGCGGATTATCAAACCTACATCAACCATTTATAATGAGCTAATTTCTTTAGTTCGCATATGGCTGACTCTGAACCGAAGAGGGTTAGAAGGTTCGTATGGGGATTGAGCCCTAAAATTAGAGCTGATGTGAGATATGTCAGGCCATCCACTCTGGATTCAGCAATAAATTTAACTGGTACATTGGCAGATGAATGGGTGAGGACCACAGGTCAAAGAAGGGAGTCATCTGGAAACAGAATGAGGTCAGATAACTGAGACCGCGATGATAAAGACAAGAGGGATAAATAGAAGTCTCGATGAGGTACTTGTGGTAGATGTGGCAAGGAGGGTCATTTGGCAAAGGATTGCAAGAGTTGCCTTCGTTGTGGAAGTTTTGGGCATATGATTAGGGATTGCTCAAAACCAGTTATTTGTTATGAATGTAAAGGAGACGAGCATAAATGAAACTACTGCCCAAAGTTGAGAAATAATGCCAAAGACAAAGATAATTTTTAGGACATGTGGTGAGTAAAGCAGGAATTCAAGTTGATCCATCTAAAGTAGAAGTAGTTATGAATAGGATCAACCCAAGTCACCAATGGAAATAAGAGGTTTTCTGGGATTGGCTGGTTATTACTAGAGATTTATTCAAGACTTTTCAAAGATAGCCACACCATTAACTGCTTTGACACAAAAGAATGCAAAATTCGTATGGACGCAAAAGTATACAGATGCTTTCGAACTTTTCGAACGAAAACTAAGTTCCGCTCCTATTTTATCATTACCCGATGGGTCAGAAGACTTTGTTGTCTATTGTGATGCATCCGTGAATGGATTAGGATGTGTACTCATGCAACGAAACAATGTCATTGCTTATGCTTCTCGACAGTTAAAGAATCATGAAAAGAATTACACCACCCATGATTTGGAGTTAGGCGCAGTGGTATTTGCTCTAAAGATTTGGAGACACTATCTTTAGGGAACAAAGTTTACAATATATTCGGATCATAAGAGTCTTCAACGCCTTTTTAATCAGAAAGAACTCAATATGAGGCAAAGGTGTTGGATGGAGTTGTTAAGTGACTATGATTGTGAAATTAAATATCACCCTGGAAAAGCCAATGTTGTGGTAGATGCGTTAAGTAGAAAATAACAGGTAAAACCGTTACAAGTACGTTCCATGAGGTTAGATGTGAAGGTGGATCTGATGGATGATATTCCGAGGATCTAAAAGGAACAGTTAAAGAACCCAGAACTAGATAAAGAAGAAAGCAGCATGGTTGAGAAAAGTTTGATAAAGGGACTAGAGGACATATTCCAGTTAGGAAACCGAATATGGCTGCCCAAAGAAGGAGGATTAAGAGATATAATTCTCAAGGAAGCTCACAGATCAAAATATATGATGTATCGAGGAGGTGATAAGATGTATCATAATTTGAAGGCAAATTATTGGTGGCCGGGTATGAAGAAAGCCATAGTCGAATATGTAGAAAGGTGTTCCACCTGTCTACAGGTAAAAGCTGAGCACCAGAAGTCGTTAGGTTACCTACAGAAGTTAGAGTTACCTATTTGGAAGTGGAATTGTTTGACTAAGTTGGATCATTTTCTACCTATAAAGGAAACTTATTCCACTGATGTATTGGCTAAGTTATATGTGGAAAGAATTTTTTCTCTTCATGGAGTGCCTTTGTCCATCGGATAGAGATAACCGATATACATCTCTTTTCTGGAGAAGCTTTCAGCAGGCTATGGGGACTAAGTTGAACTTCAATACAGCCTACCATCCCCAGACTGATGGACAAAGTGAAAGGACAATTCAGACGTTAAAAGATATGTTAAGGGCGTGCGTTATTGAATTTAGTGGAAGTTGGGATAAACAATTTACCCTTAATGGAGTTTTCTTATAACAAACAGTTACCACACAAGTATAAAGGCTGCACCATTTGAAGCTCTCTATGGAAGAAAATGTCGTACGCCTTTATCTTGTCAGAAATTGGTGAAAGTCAATTGACGGGACCGGAAATTGTGGCAGAGACAACTGAAAAGATTAAACAAATTCGTGAAAGGCTTATGGCGGCTTAAGATAGACAAAAGAGCTACGCAGACAAGCGCCGAAAGCCTATAAAGTTTGAGAAAGGAGACAAAGTGATGTTAAAAGTATCTCCTTAGAAAGGAGTAATCCAATTCGGAAAATGAGGCAAGTTAAGTCCTCGATACATTGGTCCATTTAAGATTCTTGAAACAGTCGAAAGTACTGCGTACAAGTTAGAATTACAAAAAGAAGTTAGTGGAATTCAAAATGTGTTCCATGTTTCAAATCTGTGGAAATGTCTAGCTGATGAGACTTTGATAACTCCATTGAAAGAAATTCGGGTAGATGAGAAACTTCATTTCACTGAACAACCCGTTGAGATAATGGAAAGAATTGCAAGAAAGTTACGGAGGAAACAAATTCCAATGGTTAAAGTTAAATGGAATGCACGACGTGGTCCTAAAATACCTGGGAATCAGAAGAAGATATGAAAAGAAAATACCCCCATCTATTCGGACGTTAAGAGAATTCCGGGATGGAATTCAGTTAAGGGGAGGAGAATGTAACAATACTGATAAAACCACACCGGTTCGAATCTACAACAAGAAAAATCTCAAAGATTTTAAGATTCTTAGGACAATACGGTCGTATCACATAAGGATGATATTGGCGTATTGTTGAGCTATTTAAAAAGAAATTACGCGTGGCAGCGTGATACGGCCGTATCGCACAAAGGCGATACGCCCGTATCGAGTCAGGGCGATATAAACTAAAATAGATCAAGTTTCGGTCATTTCTGCTGGCTTTTCTTTAAATACACTCTCACTCAGTGTCTTAGTCGACCAGAAGCATATCAGAGGTCTGTGGTGAGCCAAAAGCAAGATTCCAAGATTATTGAACTTTAGGTAAGTTTTATGTTCATTATCATCAAGATTTGAAGAATGTGTAATGTAATGAACTGAGTTCTGCCTGGAATCTGTTACAGAAATGTTGTTAAGATCACCAGGAACACTGAATTGCTTCAGAAGTTGAGTTAATTCAAGGTAAGATCTTGATTTGCACATGCATTTACAAAATTATCAAATTAGAAAAGTTTGATAATAAGGTCTTGATCTTCACATGCAGAAGCAATCTGGATAATCTGAGGTCATCAAGAGGATATTCTGGAATCATAAGGACTAGAAGAATCATCAGGAAAAGGTTAGATCCTAAGTTCAATGCATTTTATGTAAATGTAAGAATAAACCATTCTTGGTCAATGGAGAGGATCTGAGGTTGTTACTGAGGGAAAGGATAGCCTAGATTACTTGGAAAATGATTACAAAAGTTTTGGTAAAAGAATCAGAACCTAAAACCAAAGAATGACCAAGAATGTGTTCTATTGCATTGAATACGGCCGGATTGGGTTAAGGTAATACGGCCGTATCACAGGTCGGATGGCCAAATTGGGAAAGGATTACATGAATACGTTCGCATAGCTTTTAAGAGATTATGGTCGTATTCATGTTAAAAGTATGAACATCTTGAATACGCCCATATTTTGTCTAAGGTAATACGACCGTATTCAAATACCCAATTGTAACAGTAGTCATATGATACGTTGTATTGCATGTGGCAAGAAAACAGTATTCATAACATATGAATACGGATGTATCACATAAGTTGAATACGCCCGCATTCATATATAGTTTACAAACTGATCAAAATTTTTATATTAGAATCAGTAGAAGTTCGACAGACAGTTAAGTCAGTGTTATATAGATTATAACCCAGTTCAGTTTATAACAATTTATATCGTCTTAACTTTGAAAGTTATGATGATTTGAATAAGTTATTGATAAACAGTTAGAATAATACTATAACTCAGAATCTTAGGATTTGATTATATGTGTTAGGTCATTTGCATCTGTGACAAGGAACAAGTTAGTGACCTTTGCTCAATTCCCAATATATGTGAGTTTCATTAGCTTCCCCTATTTTAACTTATGTTTTGGGGCTGCATATGAACCGTTTTAAATTATTTTTTCTCAGTATGCTATGTTAGTTTTTCAGTTATTTGTTGTGAATTGCGTGGTTAGTTAGCGTTGGGTACTATTCATTCAAGGGGATATTACTAGGGTCATTAGGGTCCTTCAATCGTGGCCGCATGACATATATTGGAACCTTACAGTTGTATAGGGAGTCGGTACTGGCTTATACCCACGCGATACCTAGAATTAAATTACGATGGTATGATGGTATCTCATATATGTTGTAGACATGAAGGGGATACAAGGGCACACGCCTGTATTTTGTGGATTGGGTTTTGACCTTAGGCAGGACCCAGGATTCACAACTGGCATATGTGTATTTGAGAACGAGTTAAATAATTTCGTTTGGAGTCACTAGCTGCGGCTCACCAACAACTTTTGTTGTTGACATGTTTTAGCTCATATTGCAGGTAATTAACTGGCGGTTGGGACAGGGGAACTGGGGAAGGGTAGTTTGGGGGACAGTTTGTTAGGCTTCACAGGCTAAGTTCGTTATTGTTTTCTGTTCATGTACTCTTCATTTCATTCGTCTTAGAGTAGCCTGGGACCAACACTTTATTCCACTGTTTGTACATATTTATAATAAGTGGTTTATTGTGTATGATAGAGGACTGTTGTCTGTGGTTGTAGTTTTATGTTGTGCACTCTGACTTAATATGAAGCTTCCGCGAGATACTGATACATGCAACCATCCCACACTCGCTTTCCCTGCTCCTGGCAGGGGCGGCGGGGGAGGGTGTGACACGTACTGATGTAGTGTGATAAAGTCATCGCTTAGGCCTCTCGACAACTGAAGATACACAAGAGAAATTATACAACCCACGACTAGAACTTGGAGCCATTGTCTTTTCCCTCAACATCTGGAGGCACTACCTCTATGGGACACGGTGCGTCATATTCACCGATCACAAGAGTCTCCAGCACATTTTTAACCAGAAAGAGTTAAATATGAGACAAAGATGATGGCTTGAACTGCTTAATGATCACAAGAGTCTCTAGTACATTTACGAATGCCAAACCGCGTCGTGTTCGAGCACTAAGTATGACCATACACTCGAATCTCACCTTACAAGTTCGCGACGCTCAAATCGAAGCTCTCAAGCTGGAGAATCTGGAAGACGAATGCCTTTGCGGCATGGAGAAACAACTGATAGATAAGCCTGATGGTACCAGGAACTTAATGGATAGGCTATGGGTACCTAGCTTTGGAGGTTTAAGAAAGCTAGTGTTCGATGAAGCCCATAAATCAAGATACTCCGTTCACCCAGGATTGGATAAGATGTATCACGGTCTGAGAGAACAATTCTAGTGACCTAACATAAAAGCCGAAGTAGCTACTTACGTCGGTAAATGCTTGATATGTTCAAAGGTCAAGGCCGAATACCAAAAACTGTCCGGACTACTGACACAACCGGTCATCCCGCAATGGAAATGGGAAGAAATATCTATGGACTTTATCATGAAGTTGCCTAGAGCCAGATTAGGTTGTGATGCTATTTGGGTAATAGTGGATCGACTGAAAAAATCTGCCCACTTCCTGCCAATTAAGGAAAACAACAGTAGGGAAAGACGAACTAAGATTTACATGAAGGAAGTCGTCTCTCGTCACGGTGTACCTATATCTATCATATCCAATCGTGATAGCCGTTTCACCGTGAACTTCTGGAGATCCCTCCAGAAATCTTTAGGTACTCGCCTCGATATGAGTACCGCTTACTATCCTCAAACTGATGGCCAAAGCGAAAGGACGATCCAAACGCCTGAAGATATGCTAAGAGCATGTGTGATTGATTTCGGACCCAATTGGGATGAAAATCTCCCACTTGTCGAGTTCTCTTACAATAACAGTTATCACACCAGCATTCAAGTCGCTCCATTCGAAGCACATTACGGAAGAAAGTGCAGATCCCCGCTTTGCTGGACCGAGATTGGTGACAGTCAATTGACTGGTTCCGAGCTAATCTTTGAAACGACTGAAAAGGTGTTTCAGGTCCGTAACCGATTGAAAGCTGCCAGGGATAGGCAAAAGAGCTACGCCGATAACCATCGCAAACCCTTATCCTTTGAAAAGGGTGATCACGTCATGTTATAAGTGTCACCTTGGAAAGGTGTCATCAGATTCGAAAAACGAAGAAAGCTCAACCCTTGTTACATTGGTCCATTTGAAATCACCGAGACAATCGGACCAGTAGATTACCGTCTACGTGTAACTTCCGCCTACATCCATATTCAAAACCCGACCCGTTCTTCAATTTTTGGCCTAAAATTCTACATCATTAATGTTGGATTACTCTGTTTCATATGGTAGAACTATGAAAATGGTGAACGTAGGCGAAAACCGCACGTGAAACCGAGTTATAATGAGCCGGAAATCGCTAAAATAAGTTTGGTATTTGTGGCTGATATGCAAAACCGGAATCCCCTCTAAAATTCGTCCCACATTACCCAAATCATGAAATTTCTCTTCCTTGGTCAACTATAAATACCCTTGCTTGGTCTCTTATGTTTTGCAACTCCTAGTTTGAGTATAAACGGGTGAAATAACCAAATTTTTATGGTTCCACAAGTAAAATAGCCCTTTGGGTGTCGTACATAGTCTTTTTCTCATGCTCTCGGCGAGGAGGTGTTGCCTTTCGAACTCGTCTCGTTTGTAAAGCTTCTTCGAGGTAAATTCTCTTCTTTTCTTTTATTTTTTCTTCTTCTTTTCATTATTCGTTTATCTATCGCTTTTCTAGTTTAATTAGTCTAGTTTAGGTTCTTAGTTTTAGAGCATGAGGCTCGTTTAGGTAGCCTTTCTTAGGCCGCCTTTAGGCTTGGTGTAACCTTGTAGTGGCTAGCTAGGCCTAACGAGTCGAAATCATTCTGTCCAATTTTTATCTATATTCTTCTAGTTAATCTTCTTGAACATAATTGGGGATTTCACAATATATAAAATACAATGCTATGAAACCGACCTTTAAACATTCTAAATAGACTAAAAACTAAGACTTTTCTATATAATCCATCAATCGAATGTTTTTGTAATGATTTAAACGTGGCAAATCTGTTCTGGACTTTTCGTAATCACGTATAAGAATGTTCTCTATCGTAAATTTTGCAAACTTATGTTAATTACACATATTGAACCCTATACTTTTGGAAAATACATATTGGGCCCTATAGTTTTGGAAAATACATATTGTACCCTGTTGTTCTGAAAAATACATATTGGACCCTATAGTTTAGAAATTCCTATATTTAAACTTAAGTTTTAGTATTTACATAAAGGACCCAAAACTTTGAAATATTTTATATAGCATTATTAAAGTCCAGAATAGTTTATTTCAATAAAACGTTTTAGTATTAGTATTTGAATCTATTTGGCATGTACTAACTGGAAGGGTGAACGCACCAGTAGTCGGGGTCTCTGTCTAGGTAAGAGTTCGCATAAATCCTATAGTCGGACCTGGGCACTTACCTGGGACGCCTTGATGAGAGTGCACTAATCTATAGGCCAAAGCATGCTCAAAATGTTTAAAATGCCAATACAATATAAATTTAACTTTTTAAAACAAAATATATATAAGTTTCCCCGATTCCTCAAGATCGTAATCCTTAATCGTTTGTGCCTTTTTTTTCATTTGGTCATTTCCAATCTTTAGGATTATCTCGGTGTTTGCTTTTTCCTTGCTTCTCGGTGCTTTCTCTCGATTCTCGAATTTCTAATCAAGTCAGTATTCGCGCCCCGACATACTCCGCTGTCGGTTGGGGTGTGACAGATTGGTATCAGAGGGATTTAGGTTATTAGGAATGAAAAACCGTATACGGATCGATTCTATGGATGAGACGAAAGTTTTGTCATTGATTCATGTCAAATGATTACATAACGAAGGAGTATACAAACGTTTAAGCTCTGGGGAGGTCGGACAGAACCTCCCCTCTCAACACACAGACACAAGACAGAAACTTACAAAGAAATACAAAGACGAAACTATTTATACTTCTTCATTCTGTCCGAACTTGGTAACCTCCGAACCTGCTCCGAGCTTCCTCCGAACTTGGAGTTCGGACCACCTTCGGACAACTCCGAATCTGGAGTTCCTGCTCCGAGCTTCCCTCGAACTTGGAGTTCGGACCACCTTCGGACAACTCCGAATCTGGAGTTCGGCTGAGGTTCGGACCTCAGTTCATGTTTCCGACAAATCAGTCTGTTTGACAATTCGAACAGTAACGGCCACACAAGGTTCATGCATCAACAAGAAACGGTTGACCTAGACTATTGCCTTAGGCGTCCTGCATGAGTGCCTCATGCTTGGTATGTTTTATCATTTGCTATGTCCTTTAGGTGCTTCCTAGTCTTTACCTGTTTTGACTTCCCTCTCGATTTAACTTAACACATACGCATACACTAATATTTTGAGGCTTCCTAGCCTTTTTTCTTAGTAATGGTGCTTTTCGTACCATTTTAGGAAATTGATTTGTGACTTTAAACTCTCGTCGGAGTTCGGTTTCTAGCAGTTGACATGTAATAACTGGAAGGGGGAAGATACCGGTAGCTGGGGGGCTGCCCACATCTGGCATTCCGTATAAATCCTCATCTATCGTGGGACCTGGATGCCAACCTGAGAACCCTTGGTGAGAGTGTCGGAACCTATTAGGCCAAAGCATGTCACAATAAATACTGTTAGGAACCAAAAATAACTCTGATTAGTCACGGTCGTAGCTTCTCAATCGGGAAATGAGGACCACTCCGTTATGTTTTCCCAAACTATCATGATTTCTTGTTTTACGCGAAGTTGCAAAATTTATGTTTTTAATGATGCTCAATATTTTATGCTACACTCTCATAAATTCTCAGTTTCACCTGTTTTATATAATGATCTCCTGTATTGTATTGACTCGGTATTTTCATGAATTCAATGACACGTTATTCTTGTGATTTTCGATATTGGAATATTACCCTCACGATTTTACGTACTCTTCCCTCATGTTTGACTCTATTGAATTACCACATTTTGTTTTACGAGATTCACGTAGGTAACCTCCTGTGTTTTTATCATCTTCGACGTTTTCCTTATGGTTCTTGTTTTATATTTTGTGGGTTCATATGACACTCTTATGTTGTATTTCATGTAATGTTACATCTGATTTATATTATTCACTTACAACTCTACTTTCATTAAAGATTAAAACTCTATATGTGCCCCTTGTGTTTTATTGGTAATAAGAGTTCCATGACGTTCCGATCTCAACCCCGATTTGCATTTCATTATATTCACGAAGTCAATTCGAAGCTACATCAGTTTTAACACCTCCCCATGCCTTCTAATGATTATCACATTTCGTCACCACAAATGTACCGTCAGGGTACTATCCTATTATGTACTACCCATTTTAAACTAACATCTCGCAATTACATAAAACTCCCATACTATTAGTTGCACATGTTAAGCACTTTTCTCTCCTTCGGCATTCAACACACAAGTTTTCAACCAAATCTCAATAGCTCGTTGCACTACATCATAGCTCAAATGGTTGTAGCAATGACAATGGACACGCTCCGCGTGGTGATTCACGCAATGAGAGTCCTAAGTTGGCCTTACAATCGTCGATTTAGTCAAACCAATCAATATGATCACTCTTTATCCCAAGCCTACCACAACATAATACTCCCTCAAGTCTAAACCTAGCTCATAAATCTAGTCTTTCGGTTTTCAAGTATCCATGAACTTCCATTTAGTCTCTTTTGAAATTTCATCATTTGACATATTATGTTTCTTTTAAAACAATTTTCAAAATAGAAGTCCCAAAATGATTTACGTTTAACCTTCCAAAATTAAAACTATGCGTATCATTTTGAGTCATTTGCATGTTGGTGAGTCCTCATTGATGGGTTCACGAGTATATAAGTTTGCGTGGTTACGGGATTCCATGCTTACGAGTACAAATTGCACATTAACGAGTTTACAAGCCTACATGTACATCATTCTCCGTTTTAGCAAAAAATTTCAAGTTGTCCATTTTGAACCTACACGTATTCGTTTTCAATGTACGCATGTCTGAGAGTCTATTTGTTTTGGTATTTACGAGTTTACAAGTCCACGTGATTACGGGATTGCATGTGTACAAGTTTACAACTTTACGACCTCGCAAGTAGACAACTCTATATGCGCACAAATTCAAAAGTTTTGCTCAAGTTTAAATTCTTACGTGGTCACTGAGTCATTTTTTACACTACGCCTAAAACTATTAGCATCTATGACCTAGTGATATTCCATGCTGGTACCCCTAAATATTTGCGTTTCAAGGTCCTCACCCTTACCAACGCTAAACTTTTACGTTTCGAGAAGATCCTTCGTGACCTTGCCCGGACATTCAAAGTCCTAGTAATCCATGGCGATAAACCAGTTGGTGGACCCAAATCCAAGTCTAGGGTTCCGTTGGTCACAATTTTCTAATTCAATAAGCATTTTTAAGATGATTGAAAAGTTCATTTTAACCCCTAAATTCGTGATCGCCTTCATTGGCGATATTCGAATTTGTTCTAAAAACCGCTCTCAGTTTTAAATCATGGAACTCGTATTAGTCAAACAATAAACTCGGGGAACTTTTTTTGTTGCGGTTTAATTTATGGGTTCGACTCAATAGTCATTCCACGAATTTGATTTTCTTTATTAAAATTCATGAACTCGACTTATAGTCGATCCGTGAATTTTGATTTTTGGCCATTAAAATTCATGGACAAAGATTGTTGGTGATTCAATAGTCGATCCATGAATCCCACTTTTACTCTCTAAATGCATGGACGCGATTGTTGGTGATTCAATTGTCGATCCATGAATTCCACTTTTGTTATTTAATTTCATGAAATCGACTGTTAGTGATTCAATAGTCGATCCATGAATCCCACCTTCACTATCTAAATTCATGGATACGATTTTTGGTGATTCAATAGTCGATCCATGAATTCCACGTTTGTTATTTAATTTCATGAACTCGATTGTTGGTGATTCAACAGTCGATCCATGGATGCCATTCTTGTTATTTAAATTCATGAATTGACTTCCGGTGATTCGGCAGTCGATACATGAAACTCATTCTTGCTATTTAAATTCATGAACACGATTGTTGTTGATTCAATAGTCGATCCATGGATGCCATTCTTGTTATTTAAATTCATGAATCGACTTCCAGTGATTCGGCAGTCGATACATGAAACTCATTCTTACTAGTTAAATTCATGAACACGATTACTGGTGATTCAATAGTCGATTCATGAACTCAACTCTTAATATTAAAACTCATGGACTCGATTATTGTTAACTCAATAGTCGATTTATGAGTTCAACTTTTGATTATTTAATTCGTGAACTCGACTTTTGTTGACTCAATAGTCGACTCATGAATCCATCTTTAGTTGCTAAATTCATGTACTTGATTTCTTCTTCATGGAATCGACTATTGCTAAATCAATAATCGTTTTATGGATATGATTTCTTTTTGATATGTGATTTCGACCTTTGGTCGATTTATTGATTAAACATTTAATAGGCTATTTATGATTTTGCCACAGATTACCCAATGACCGATGTATTCGAACTATGGATCTTATCTGTGAAATACGCGATTTATGAGTTTATTTGGTGTTAAAAATTTTGTGGTTTTCTAATTGTGATACTCAATACTCAATTTATGTTTGATTTATATTTTTCCACGCACGCATTGAATTAGTGATGTCATGCTTTTCGAATCATGTATTCGACTTATGTTGCCCAACGCATGTTGTTTGACATAACTCATGTACTCAATCCTCTTTGATATTGATTCATTTTTGGATTTGGACATACTTACTCGTACTCTATTTTTATAGTCAAAGTCATTTTGCAATTATGGAATTTGTCATTGTATTTTTTCTCACCATCTCATGTTAGTTGTGATTTCACTACCTCATTAATTTTTACTCTTGCTAAACCCGGACCACACGTACTATAACCGGCGATAGTGTGTGATGCTAGCTAGAACGTACTATTGGTTTCGGTCATGGGCACCAGGTCTTGGGTTTAGGCATGAATTGTTACGGATTTTTTTGTCTAAGCCTCGCATCTTGTGGATGGGTTGGATGTGGGTCGCGACCTGTCTAGCATAGCCAGAATTCAATGTGTTGTCCTGACGAAAATCCGCGATTACAAATTGTGTTATTATATGGAACAATTTCACTAAAGTTATATTAAGATCTCAAGCTTGATTTTCAAAAGGCGTACATGTTACACCCGCCTCTTGCATACCATACCTCCAGTCTCTCTCCTAAAGTAGGGGAGACTGTGGGTTTATTTATTCAGGGTCATTTTGTCTCGTTCGATCTCGATTTCAGGTTAATCTATGATTTTAACTCTCGTTTTCTTGTCACTTATCATGTTTCCGTAATGTTCCACGTCAAGCTATTGGTTTCATTCATTTCATATCGCGCTATTTTGATCTCTAAGTCAATTTTTGTTGTGTGGAATAGGTGGTTCTCCATAGGGACTAGTACACTTTTAGGTATCAAAGATGTGGTGGGTTAACTGCGGTACACCCTATACATAAACATCGATGGTACTTTAAGGGTGGACTAGGAGTCGGACCGAGGACTGACCTTATTTGTCAAAAATCAATGTCAACTTATCAACGTTAGTAACTTAGCCTTTGCGGTTTCGGTACCGATGTAAATGATTAAGTAACCAGAGGTGTATTCTCACTTCGGTGAAGTCCTTTATATCGTCATTACCTCTTGATCGGAAATCATAAATGTATTTACCTTTTCTCGTTGAAACCCTTCGGTCATTTTCGCGGCCTCATAAAGTCTCTACAAATTTCAGGAAGAAATTCCCCAAAGTAGGTGAGACTATAAGATCCACCAACATCCATAATCAAAACCCGACCCGTTCTTCAATTTTTGGCCTAATATTCAACATCATTAATGTTGAATTACTCTGTTCCATATGGTAGTACTATGAAAATGGTGAATGTAGGCGAAAACCGCACGTGAAACCGAGTTATAACAAATCGGGAATCGCGAAAACAAGTTTGGTGTTTGTGGTGATTGACAAAACAGGATTCCCCTCTAAAATTCGTCCAACATTGCCCAAATCATGAAATTTCTCTTCCTTGGTCAACTATAAATACCCTTGCTTGGTCTCTTATCTTTTGCAAAAACGGGTGGAATAACCAAATTTTGGTGGTTCCACAAGTACAATACCCCCTTGGGTGTCGTACATAGTCTTTTTCTCATGCTCTCGGCGAGGAGGTGTTTCCTTTCGAACTCGTTTCGTTTGTAAAGCTTCTTCGAGGTAAATTCTCTTCTTTTCTTATAATTTTTTTCTTCTTGTTTTCATTATTCGTTTATCTATCGCTTTCCTAATTTAATTAGTCTAGTTTAGGTTCTTAGTTTTAGAGCATTAGGCTCGTTTAGGTAGCATTTCTTAGGCCGCCTTTAGGCTTGGTGTAGCCTTGTAGAGGCTCGCTAGGCCCAACGAGTCGAAATCATTCTGTCCAATTTTTATCTATATTCTTCTACTTAATCTTCTTGAACATAATTAGGGATTTCACAATATATAAAATAGAACGCTATGAAACCGACCTTTAAACATTGTAAATAGTCTAAAAACTAAGACTTTTCTATATAATCCATCAATAGAATGTTTTTGTAATGATTTAAACGTGGCAAATCTGTTCTGGACTTTTTGTAATCATGTATAAGAATGTTCTCTATCGTAATTTTTGCAAACTTATATTAATTACACATATTGAACCCTATAGTTTTGCAAAATACATATCGGGCCCTATAGTTTTGGAAAATACATATTGTACCCTATAGTTTTAGAAAATACATATTGCACCCTGTAGTTTAGAAATTTCTATATTTACACTTAAGTTTTAGTATTTACACAAAGGACCCTAAACTTTGAAATATTTTATATAGCATTATTAAAGTCCAGAATAGTTTATTTCAATAAAACGTTTTAGTATTAGTATTTGAATCTATTTGGCATGTACTAACTGGAAGGGTGAACGCACCGGTAGTCGGGGTCTCTATCTAGGTAAGATTTCGCATAAATCCCATAGTCGGACCTGGACACTTACCTAGGATGCCTTGATGAGAGTGCACTAATCTATAGGCCAAAGCATGCTCAGAATGTTTAAAATGCCAATACGATAAAATTTTAACTTTTTAAAACAAAATATATATAACTTTCCCCAATTCCTCAAGAACATAATCCTTAATCGTTTGTGCCTTTTTTTCATTTGGTCTTTTCCAATCTTTAGGATTATCTCGGTGTTTGCTTTTTCCTTGCTCTCGGTGCTTTCTCTCGATTCTCGCATTTCTAATCAAGTGAGTATTCATAGCCCCCATTTTTTGTTTTATATTTTGGGGTGTAACATGTACACTTATCGAACTTTCATACTATATATTTTTTTCATTTTCGTTATTGTGTGTTTTGCTTGTATGTGAACTGTATTTCATATTGCATTTTGTTCTTTCATTATAATACATGAACATTCGTGTAACATTAACTGTAAAAAGCCTGTGTTCCAATAATAGATCTATTCGGATGACGTCCCACTTGACTTGACCGGTTTTGGCGTCGAGTGATTGGTAACCTAAATGTCAGGATTGGTTTATGCACCACTCTTGTACTTGCTTTATTTAATTACATGTTCTTTTCATACTTGTGCAATTCCACGTAACATTAGATCGCATGTTTTACTTACATTCTATACTAAACTTATGTTTACTCACCAACTACTTTGTAGTTGACTCTATACTTTCTACATGTTGCAAGAAGAATTATTTGATGTGAAGAACTAGATGTGGACATCTAGGAACCTTGTGGACTTAGTGGTGAAACGCTTGCTATCCCACTTGAGGAAATTCAAGTTGACAAAACGCCACACTTTATTGAGGAACATGCTGAGATACTTGTCCGAGAACTCAAGAGACTGAAGCATAGCCACATTCCCATTGTCAAGGTGCGCTGGAACTCACGGCGAGGTCCATAGTACACTTAGAAACGTGAGGATCAAATGCGTCGAAAGTATCCTCGTCTTTTCGGAAACATCGCAGTCAACCAGTGATAAAGAACTGAATTTCGGGACGAAATTCTTCTAACTGGGGGAGGATGTGACACCTCGTCCGAAAATCCAGGTCAAACCGCTTTACTTTGACTTTTAATTAAATATTATTGTGCATTAACTGATTTGATTAACTGCCTAACTGTTAAATTCCGAGTCTGACTGTTAACCGACAACGTAAACCTAATCCCGCGTTTGTACTGGAAGCGTATACCCGTAAAATGCATAGAGGTTCCATGAAATAATTGTGGATTTTAATAACAAAAATAATAAATATTAAATGTATTTTATATTTTACCGAAACTGGTGTCGCATGTTCGTATAACCGACACGGCAAAATGATAAGTGATCATATGTTTAAAACTATTCGGTCTTAAATAATCTAAACGGTCGAGCTTAAAACTGACGTGAACAAACAAAACTGAAAACGTTAACGTTAATGCGTGCGTAAAACTGAAAACTATAAATGTGTACTGAAAACTGACGGAACTGACTCGAACAATTATTTTACGAAATAAAAACATAACAAACCGTCTCCGTTGTCAAGACTCAATCCTAAACCTCAACCGATAACCCATTTGGGCCTGACTTGGCCCAATAGGCCCAACAAACCAAAAACAATGAAACTGATCCCGCAACATAACAGGCCTGAGGCCGAGAACCAATTACGTAAAACCGAGGAACCAAACAACTAAGGTGATTCGTGAACTTAACCCGCAACACAACAGGCCCGGGCCGAGAACCGGCACCCCGCCTTGGACACTTTCGTCCCAAACCGCCTAGAACCGACCCATTCTTTCTTTGTGTGACTTTCAGCCCAAACAAAAACCCAAAACAATTGAGTTAAATTTTTATAAGATTTGGCCCATCACCTTTCTCTTTTATAAAATGTTAGTTATCACATCTATATTTTATAAATTAGTCACCACCTCTTATAATTTTATACTTTTGAGTTATATAAAAGTTATGAGATTAATCATCACCCTCCTTGATATATTTTATAAAATATACACATAGCATGTCATATTTTATAAAACATGGTAACATTTATAAAAAGTCACCTACACATGAGTTAGGAGATTTTTGTTACTAAAAATATGACAATGGGTTTAGCCACTTCTCCTTCCCTATCACCCTATGCCTAAAAACCATCATCACTTAATATTATAGTACCATGTAAAGAACACCCAACACTCAAACTCACCAGACCTTTCCACCAACTCTCTCCCTCTCCTCCCTTGTTGGCCAGCACCCCGTTCCCTCCTTTCTTTTCTTCTCGGTAGCCCCACATCAACCATCACCGTCCTCCTTTTTCTTCTTTTCGGCCAAAGAGCACCACCCCACCACCGCCACTTGTTGCTACCGTTCGCTAGCCGTTGTCGCCGCTGGGCTCGTTGCTGCCACCGCTGGTTGCTCCTACCGCTGTCGGGGACTGCCGTCGAGCCACCGCCACTACCACCTTTCTCACGGTTTACTCACAACACTTTGTGAGTCTTTTCAACCACACTATTTTTTAAGTTTTCTAACTGACTTAACACCCAAATGTGACCTCAAGAGTCTTGACAACGATCCTTCAAATCTTCAAAGTTTTCTTTCACTATTTAACTAACCATCTTGTTTCCTTTCTTTGTTGGTTCTAAAAATCCTTGGTGATCTATGTTTTCTTATGATTTTCAAATGGATGCAAAGGTGACAAAGTTTGATAAGTTCATCCAAGGAAACCAAATGGTTTAAAACTTTGTGTTTTGTTAGTTAACTATAACTCATCATGTGATTTTTCCTAACACATAAATGTTAGTATTTTATTTAAAAACCAAAACCTATGGTTAAAATAATTAACTAAATGGTTTAAAATAAACCTTTGGTGATTTGTTACTAGTTATTACATTTCATATGGTTAGATCATGTTATGAGTATGTTACTTAGTTGTTATGGAACTATTATGGGACTTTAAAGTTGTTAAACTTGATTATGAACATAAAATGACAACCTAACATATTAGAAATTGTTAACGTTGGCTAATGAAAAAATTAAAGTAAAATATACATTTTACTTGGACATTATCCATAAAATTAAGTCATGTAGATATTTATCTAAAATGGTCACATTTTATAAAAATGAGATTTCTAAAACACAAGACTCAAATGGACAAAAATATATATAAATATATTTTAACCAAAAATGGTAAATAACCTTATTTATGACAAATGATTTAAATGGTATAAAACCTTGGATTTTATACCAAATTGGTAAATGTTTTATTTTGGTAAATTTTTCTATAAAAAGTCTTACTATTAAAAACCCTAACTTTATTTGTTAAATAAAGCTACTAAAAATGATTTTATAAAAATAAAATCAAAAGACTTCTATAAATTATGAAAATTATACTTTAAACATTTTAAGATTATTTTGATGAACCAAAGTAATCGAAACGTAAATATCAAAACATTTTAAACCGGATCAAATGTTTTATGTTAAACGTTTCGACTCGAAACGAAATCTTTAAACTATTTAAAACGTCTTACGACGTAACAAAATGCAAATAATTATTTTCGATAAATAATTATTCGTCATGAGTTTTAAACCCTAATTTATTAAAACTCACGATAATTTGTTAATAATAATTATTGCAACTTCTATTGTGGTGTAGTGGTAGGAAGCTTATGTTCTCTACTTGAGACACATGTTCGATTCTTACGGGCAACACTTTGGAGGGGGCATTGGCGATGAGGGGAGACTTGGGACTGAAAGGTCACAAGTTCGATCCCTGAGCTCCCAGGTTTTACCACCCGGCCGCTCGCGGATGTGGATTTTCCCTGGAATGAGCTCAACTGGTGTAAATAGTCTCCGGGTTTTCCGGGGCACTCGTTGATCGTTAAAAAAAACTAGAAACCCTAATTTCCTAGCATAAGAATAAATATTAAATAATCTTTAGTATTTTGCTAAGTTGTGTAAAAATGTTTTAATCTTTCGACCAGTAATAATTTAATAAAATTATTCCAACAAATTAGGATAATTATTTCGATAATAATTATGAACTATAGTTATATATTTATAACTTGACGCGATTAAATTAAAATGAACAATCGATCGAACTAACAAAAATAATAATAAATATTATTTAACTCCATGTTCAAGACTTGATTGAACTGGCTTAGATGACATGTTTTCATATGATTCGTTTCTTATATTTATTTTACATGAATATGTATATATGCTAGAACATTTGTATTTGCTGACAATAATAAATACTAACCAACGGATTTTCAAACGCTACAAACGGGATTATACGTTAAGACTTGACCGGTATCATTTGGGTAACGTTCGTTACTCAAATGATTAAGTGGACCCTTATGCAATTGTCTTATGTTTAATTAGGACATTACTTGCTAGTTGCCTTCCGGTAGTTCATCACTATCTTTGATAAAGTGAGTTTCACGGCCCCTTTTCGTTATAACTGTTTTATACTTGTAGGGGAGAAATCATGAACTGATAAATATTTTAACTTAATGTTATGGTTTACTTGTTAGTCGTATGACTATTTGTTTCCTTTTTGTTGCCCAATATCTGGTACATTATCGTTATAAACGTTTGTACAACTGAATCCCACTATTAGTTGATTTCAATTAGTTCTGCACGAACCGATAGCTAGTGAATAGATCTATTTGGGTTGACAACCCTACCATCATTGGTAGCTCCAGTTCTGACCTCCGGATATTGTCTTGGGGTAAATGTCAGTTATTCTGCTCTGTTTGGTATCTCTCGGGCGAGATACAATGAGTGGGTAAACCGTTAGTATTTGAAATCAAGGTCCAGGTGAGATCATGCAACCACAACAGTAAACCAACGTAACATTAAAGTATTCTGGAAACTATTTTACAAACTTACTCTAGAGTCCTAAACCTGTGAACCTCAGCAACTTTTTGTTAACCCTTTCAAACTCATGATTTCTCAGGTAATTAAGCTTTATATGGAAGACGTGCAAATGGGACTTCGCTGTAACATTCGGACCTGCTTCACTGGAGTCGTAGTCCCGACCTATCCTAAATAACTGTTTTATGATTTCAAATAATCAAATTAAGACTTTAAACTTCAAATGTGAGACTATATCAGTTTACCACTATTTCCGCTGCAACATTAATGATATTATGTTTTAATTAACGTTTGAATTAGTAGAAGTTGTTCTGCATATCTGCAACTATGATTCCGTCTCGCTCACACCCAAACCTTAGACCGGGGTGTGACAAAGAAGCACAAACACTTACTAAATGTTGCTAGGACCTTAATGTTCCAATCTGGTGTACCTCTAAAGTTTTGGCCTGAGTGTGTGTTAATTGCAACTTATCTTATTAACAGGCTCCCCTCCTCAGTTCTGAATGGCAAGTCTCCATATGAAATGATGTTTAACTTCAAGCCTTCCCTATCCCACCTAAAAACTTTTAGTTGTCTTTGTTTTTGTATTGTGCTAAATCATGGTGATAAGTGTAGCAGTCAAGCTGAAAAATGTGTCTTCTTTGGTTATTAAAATAAAAAAAAGGGTTTTAAACTTTGAAGTTTTGATAGAAAGCTTATTCTTTATTCAGGGGATGTCAAATTTCATGAGAGTGTTTTTTCCTATAAAAGTAGTCATAAAGAGATTGATTTTCACCTTGATAATGGAGATGATCATCTTAAATGTCTAGAATTTTCTAATCTGTTTCAAACAAATGCAACCAATAAGAATTCATGTGGAAATCCCCTGATCCTACCACTAGTGTGGCTTAAGATAATCATGCATGGCTGATGGAACAGGAGATATGGAGGCTGTGCATGACTAGAATTCTCCATCTGAAGGATTGAAGTAGTTCCTATTGTTCAGCCCATAGGCTCTAGAAAATCTACAAGAGTTAGTACCCTTCCTAGAAAACTACACAACTTTGTAGTCGAAGGGAAAGTAAAATATGGGTTGGAGAGAGTAGTTAATTACTCACATTTGTCAAAAGAGCATTATTGATTTATTTCAAAGTTAAACAAAATTGTTGAATAAAAAAATTATGAGGCAAAAAAGGACATAAATTGGATAACTACCATGAATGAGGAGATTGAAGCCCCTAATAGAAATTATACTTGGAAACTTGTTGACCCACCTAAGGGTAGAAAGGCCATAGGATGTAGATGGGTGTATTAAGTAAAGTATAAAGCTTCGGGTGAGATTGAAAGAAATAAGGCCAAATTGGTAGCTAAAAGATAGAGTCAAAAATAGGGAATTGATTTTGATGAAACGTTCTCCCATGTTGTTAAAATTGTTACCATTAGGTGTGTATTGAGTTTTTCTGTTAGAAATAATTGGGCTCTTATCCAACTTGATATTATTAATGCTTTTCTTTATGGTAGTCTTAATGAAGAAGTGTA
>JBCNJP010000009.1:8828587-8847587 GCA_039602395.1 Deinandra increscens subsp. villosa | reverse complement strand
GCATAAAAATACTAGAAATTAAAATTTGACGGTCTCAACATCAAATAAAAAGTTCAAATAAAGTCAACCTGCTAAACATCTCAAAAACAAATACATATTAAAATAAATGTAAAAACAACTCGACTTGCTTAAGCATCCATTCTTCCTGGCTTAGATGGATATGTTGCTCAGTTATGCCCACGTTGTTTACAAATTCCGCATTGATTAGTCTTTTTCCCCTCTTTAATATCTATAATTCCGTTTCGTAGCCTTGTTAAGCGAGGACGACCCCTTTTATCTCGTTTTAGATCCGAATTTGGAAGTAATTCTCTAATAGTGGTTGGTTGTGGCCAATATGCTTCATAAGGAATTGTAGAAAACTCGAATGACCAAGTAGCACAATAATCACTAATTGAATAGCATTTGTGAGCATATTGTCATGTGTCCAAAGAAAGGTTGGCACAAGCACTTAAAACATGAGAACATGGATATTTAAATATCTGCCACTTACCACACGTGTAAGTTTATTGTCCCAAATGAACTACCTAGACATTTTTTCCCTTTTGAGTTATCACTTGAAATGCCCCTTTCTGCCTGTTGAAAGATCTCAAAGAATGTGCACCCACCTTTGTCATTAGAGCTATTTGTTTTGCTATAATATGAGGAGTATACATTTCTCTTTAGCTTGAGCATTAGACCCCATTGAACGTCTCACATCAAAATAATTAACCAACCTATAAAACGTAAGCTGGACACAAGCTATATATAATTGGTAAGAAACGAGCACCTTTGAGTACACTGTTAAAAATTTCTGACACAGTTGTTGTAAGCAACCCAAATCTTTTCCACCATCATGTGCAAGTGTCCACCTATCAAGTGGATGTTGCTCGAGCCACTTACGAGCTTGGGGATTTAGCATCCCAATTTCTTCCAAATGATAAAGTACGTTGAACTTATGAATTTGATCCTAACTTCCAACACAATAAGCTAAAGCTTTCAATTGTGAGTTTCGACATTTATCATTGAAGTTGTTGATGAAATGTCTCAAACATTAATATCTATAAAAATAAAACTAATTAGTATATAATAATGAAATTAATATTTTGACAGAAGAATAGAACAACTTCTACAAATATTTCGACAGAACAGAAGATAGAATATAATAATTAATATATTGAAATTAGTTAATGGACTTCTGCTAGTTTTTTTTTAATGGATAATATTTATTTACAAATCTACACCAAATACATCATTGCCTATGTTTGAACCCGAGACCTCCAACTAAGAGGACAAAGCCTCTACCAAGTGGGCTAGTCTCATATGTGACTTCTACTAGTTAAGAACCAATATTTTGTCATAATCAAACTAATTAATGTACTTAACTTGACTGAGAGGTCACTAATTCGATCTTTGAGCCTTACAGGTTTTACCACCCAACCGTCCGCGGATGTGGAATTTTTCTGGAATGAACTCGATTGATGTCTGGGATTACCCGCACGGTGTGTGCTCGCAGCTATTAACGGATTCTACATAATCGCCTCCATTCTTTATAATTTTTTGTATTAATGACTTGTATATTCTCCTTGTATAGGTGATTGTATTTTCTTGTATAGTGTCCTCCTAGTCCCCTATATATTGTACATGTGTTTTATCAATAAAGCAAGGAATTCCAATACTTTACATGGTACCAGAGCCTTGTCTCTCCATCCTTTTTTCTTAGGGTTTCGACCCACCTTACCCTACCGTCGGCCTCACCCTCCTAGTATCATCCACCTCAATTTTTCCCCCACACCCAATGTCTAACAAACCGGTAAATACCGACTCTAAACCCGCCCCAGCCCCTGTGCACAACATGTACATGGTCACCGATATCACCAAGAAGGTTCGCGTTCTTGATGGCAAGGCGGTCTCTTATAACTCATGGGTCAAACTATTTAAAATTAATGCTCGTGGGTATGCGGTCCTGGATCACATTGACGGGAGTGGTCCGCCCGACAAAACCGACCCCAAATACGATGAGTGGATGAAAATCGACGCCATCGTTCTTCAATGGGTCTTTGGTACGCTCGCTGATCCGATTCTGGTTCGGGTTCTCGAACTCGAGTCCACTGCACAGGAGGCTTGGAACCGAGTACAAGAGTTGTTTCTCAACAATAAAGGGTCACGAGCCGCTGCTCTCGAGCAACAATTCATCGGCCTTAAGCTGTCCGCCATGCCATCTCTTGAAGCCTATTGTCAAACTCTTCGAGATTTGACTAACTAGTTGAAAGATGTTGATCACACGGTTATTGATCAATGCCTCGTTATTCAATTAGTCTGCGGCCTACCAATGGAATATGACTCCGTCGGGTACGTACATCAACCAAACCCTCCCCACTTGGGAGAAGGCCTGCAACATGCTCTACCTCGAGTAAGAACGCCAGGCCGCTCGAGAAGCACCACCGCCATCCTAGCCCAACCCTTCGACCCATGCCCTTGCCGCCGATCGCCCTACCTCTGCCCCTTCCTACCGTCGCGACCAGCCTCCTCGCACCAACTACCGACCGCCACCTAATAATCGCGGCCCAACCACAAACCAAACTGCCCCAAACTCCTCCACCAACAGCAACCCTTCTCGCCCCTACACCCGCCAACAGAACCCCTATCCCAATTCTCCATGGCTTAATCTGCCCTCACCTTGGCCCACCATGCCTTCGCCATAACCTTTTTTACCTAATCAGCCTTAGGCTATACCCACATGCCCATACCCTACACAAGCGGGTTGGGCCTCTCCCTGGTCTGCTAACCCGTAGCCACCCGCACCCACTTCCAATTCCGCAGGTCAGGATCATGTCTCGGAAGTTAATCCCTTCAATCCTGATGAACTAGGTGCGGCGTTTCAGGCCTTTAATATGGAACAAGGTGAATCGCCTTGGATTATGGATACCGGTGCTTCCGACCATCTCACTTCGGATGCTGGTATGATTTCTTCTTCAGGTATGTCATCTGTTAAGTCTATTACTGTTGGCAATGGTCATCGGGTCCCAGTTATTGGATCGGGTAATACCACCCTCACCTACCCTTCGACCACCCTCCAACTCAATAATATTCTCCACACAACCCATATCATTAAAAATCTTATCTCTTTCAGAAAATTTACCACTGACAATAATGTTTCTATTGATTTTGATCCTTATGGTTTTTCTATGAAGGAGTACTCGAGTGGGAAGCTTTTAACCCGTCATGATAGCTCAAGCAATTTCTACCCGCTTACGGCTCCTGCATCAACAACATCTACTTCTTTTGTCTCTCAGTCTGACCCCACTTCATGGCATAATCGTTTAGGCCACCCCGGTCTTAAAATTCTAAATTTTCTTCGTTTAAATAAGTTTATTCCATGTAATAAACATAGTGCTACTTTTTCCTGTCAATCATGCCACATTGCTAAGAATAAACAGTTCCCTTTTTATTTGTCCAATTCGCTTACCGTTTTACCGTTTGATATACTTCATTGTGATCTTTGGACATCCCCCGTTACAAGCAATAATGGGTAAAAATATTATCTAATCATGATCGATAATTTTACCCATTTCACGTGGGTGTTGAGGCTATGAAAAACGAGTATAAGGCGGCTTTAATAGATAATAATACTTGGGAACGTATGGCGTCCAAGTGATGCCAATATTGTTCGTTGTATGTGGTTATTTCGTCACAAATACCATGCCAATGGGGAACTCGCTCGCTATAAGGCCCACATCGTCGTTAATGGTAAATATCAAAAGGTCGACATTGTTTGCGACGAGACATTTAGTCCGATTGTTAAACCTACAACCATTCGTACCGTACTCAGTCTTGCTTTATCCCGGTCTTGGCCAATACATCAGCTTGACGTTAAGAACGCTTTCCTTCACGGCGACTTGCATGAGACAGTGTATATGTTTCAGCCCCATGGTTTTATTGATAGGACCAAACCCGATTATGTTTGCAGGCTTCGCAAATCTCTATACGGGTTAAAACAGGCGCCTAGGACATGGTATCAACAGTTTGCCACGTATATTTTATCATGTGGATTCATTACATCCGCAAGTGACAGCTCCTTATTCATTTACAAACGTGGCAACGATATGGCTTATCTGTTACTTTATGTTGATGATATTATTTTAACGGCATCTAACCCTCGGCTTTTGCAGTCTTTTATCACTTCTATGTCCAGGGAATTTGCCATGACAGATCTCGGTCGGCTTCATCATTTTCTTGGGATTGGTGTGCAGTATCTCACTCATGGTTTACTTCTCAGTCAGAAGACATATGCCACTGCGGTTCTATTCCAAGCTAACATGCTAAACTGTAAACCCTGTGCCACTCCCGCCGACACTAACTCCAAGCTTAGCGCCGATTCTGGTGAGTTGTTACAGGATGGCACTCTTTATCACAGTCTGGCGGGAGCATTACAATATCTGACCTTCACCAGACTGGACATTTCTTATGCTGTACAGCAAGTATGCCTATTCATTCATGTTCCTCGGGAACCAAATTTTCAGTATCTGAAACGAATTCTCCGGTATCTCCAGGGCACCTTGGATCATGGCCTGCATCTTACACCCTCCAAATATGGTAATCTCACGGCCTACTGCGGACGCCAATTGGGGTGGGTGTCCCGATTCCCGGCGGTCTACTTCAAGTTATTGTATTTTTCTCGCTGATAATTTGGTCTCATGGTCCTCGAAGTGGCAACCGACTATCTCGAGATCTAGCGCAGAAGCCGAATATAAAGGTGTTGCCAATACGGTCGCCGAGCTCACTTAGCTACATCATCTTCTGCGAGACTTACATGTTCCTACGCGTAAGGCCTCCATTATTTATTGTGATAATATATCTGCCACGTATTTGTCTCATAATCCTGTGCAACACCAGCGCACCAAACATGTTAAAATTGACATCCATTTTGTTCGGGAAAAGGTGCGTTTGGGTTCTATTCGTGTTCTACATGTGCTGGCCGACTATCAGTATGCTGATATTTTTACCAAGGGTCTTCCACACTTACTTTTTCAACAGTTTAAATCCAGTCTCTGCATTCGGCCAGCTACTGCTTCGACTGCGGGGGAGTATTAACGGATTCTACATAATCACCTCCATTCTTTATAATATTTTGTATTAATGACTTGTATATTCTCCTTATATAGGTGATTGTATTTCCTTGTATAGTGTCCTCCTAGTCCCCTATATATTGTATATGTGTTTTATCAATAAAGCAAGGAATTTCAATACTTTACAGAAGCGTGCTGTGGGTAACAACGTTATACCAGGTGTTTACCTCCGGATGGCCTGGTTAAAGTTCATGGTCATTAAAAAATCTATCTTTAAATTAAAATTATATAAAAATATAAAACAATGATGATAAAGCATCAGTTTAGTTCAAATAAATTCATAACTACTTAGTTTATTTCAAATAATAATGATGATAAAAAACTTAAACTTCTCCAAAATTGTCATAAAAAAGATGTCGATGGAAACCAATAGGCTCTCTACAATTTTAAATGTACCACACCACTTCCAAAGCGACTTACAAGAATTGAATTGTCATCAATTACGGCATAATGAACGCCTTTTCGTTACCTTACAACGAGTCTAAATACCAATCTTACATCCATTATCCATTTCACATCTTACCTACATAGATACACTTATCTATTCTTTTTTAGGGTTCCATAGTTATGGCTTACAAGAACACAAATGAAGCTAAAATTTCAAAAAAAGTATTCGTTGACAAAGTGAACGAGAGAGTGGCGTATGCTGAAGCAGACCACACTTTTGTTGACATTCTATTCAGCTTCATAACATTGCCTTTGGGAACAATCGTAAGACTACTCCTGGATGAAAAGTTTGAGCCTTTTGGCAGCCTCAACAATCTTTACGAAAGTCTGAAGGATCTTCCTGACTGTTACTTTTCGAGCAAGGAACACAAACTAATCCTACTTAACCCCAGGAGTCTTGCATATGATCACTGCCAAAATCTCAAACTGAAATTAGATGACACAGAGATCATTAAATATTTCACCTGTGTTAATTGCTTGCATCCTCGTTTTCTTCGCATCATCGATAATGCTATCTGCAGAACGTGTGGCCGGTTGATGGCAGAACGCGTTGACTGTTATCGTGATGTTTCCGATGGTCTTAGCGTTTTTGTTTCTTGTACTACAAGTTTCATTGTCACTGATGACCTTTGTGTGATGCCGTATACTGCCAGGGATAGCATCCGATTGCTCACGGATGTTGGAGTTACGGATGCGAGCCATCTGGAGGAGATAAATATAGACATGGATCGTAAAAAGGTACGTAAAATTTGTTAAGATTCCTAGTCAATATCGTTTAGCGACACAACTTGTTGTCTGTAGTTTTTAAATGGTTTAGTTTTGCTATTAAAAAAGGTTTAGCAGCACAACTGTTGCCCATGTCGTCTTGTAAAAAAGTTTTTATATTTAGATAACGTAAATCAAATGATTATTTAATAAACAATCATAAACCATAAACAAGAAAAGCATTAAAGAATCAAGATTTATGTGGTTCGGTTAGTGTGACTTGTATCTACGGGCTCTAGATACCATTGGGAAACACTCTTAACATTTGTGAATTAATTTCATTCATGTCTTTTTTTTTTGTTTCTAATTTTTTGAATTTTAATGTTGTATATCAGATGCTTTGTCTTCTACACCTGGCGCTATCAGTTGATTCTCCCTTAACTCATTTAGTTTTCGAATGCAACAAACCTATGACATATATAGATAGTCCACTCCCATTTACGCCTTTTGATCTTTGCGGTTTAACGAAAAAATTAACATCTAGAAGCTCAAACATGGTGCTGCAAGTGTGTTTGCAAAAGTCAACTAAAAAGTTCTTGTTTGCCGAAGTCAATGAAGATTTTGTTGATTTTCTTTTCGGTTTTCTGTCAATACCTTTAGGAACGGTAGTGGGCACATTGATGAACGGAAATTCTACTTTAAGTTGTATGGATAATATTTATAAAAGCATTTTAAAGATGAGTGTAGGGAGATACCTTAAGTGGCAAAGTACCAAAGATATGTTGCTTCAACCTCATTTTGGGCAGATATTTACTTCAAAACATTTGCTTTTTCCTTTAAATGGCACCAATCCCTCACTCAAGGTTTCTGGTTATAAGCTTGAAGATCCAAGGATAGGTGAACGATACCTAATACGACCGGGGATGTATTTTGTGACGGATGAGTTGGTCGTAATGCCTTCATCGTCTTACTCGACTATAGATACTTTAAAGAAGTTGGAAGTCGAGTTTGATGACATTGAACGATATGAGATTAGCATCGGCTTGGAGGAGGTATATAAGTTACCTAGTATTTTCATAATCTATTTTAAATATATATGCACTTTGTTTATTTTGAATTTATGCTATTTACGGTTAATTACCACATTGTTTTTGCAGGGTTTAAGAATTCTTAAAGCATCGTTGAGATCTAGTTTTGCATTTAGTAATATGGTGGAGCATCAATTGAAGGAGAAAACATTGATTTTTTATGTGTTTCTATGTTTTTCAATTACTGTTATATCTTTGATAGTTGGGCACTTCATTGTGATTTGAAAAATGACTCTTTTAAGTTCGTTGTAAATGACTTGTGCGACGTATCATGTAGATGTCGATTAGTGCATTATCAACTATTTTATGTGTTTCCTTTTATACTATGTTTTCTTTTAACAATCAAATACTCGAGTATTTAAGTTAATGCAAGTAAACTGATCATTTGAATCAACACGTAAATGGGGATCACCATTTTTGACAGCTGTTTAATTTGAAATACCCCAATATAATATCCGAGTAAGCTTTCATTAGATAAGATTACGACCATTCATACTCCATTTGACCTTCAAACTTGACTCTGATAGGTGTAATCATACTATAAATGTAAGCTTTGATTGCCAAAGTATAAGAGTTAAGGGGTTAAAAGTGAATTTAGAATGGTTAATTAAACTCAAGGTTTTAGAAATCACTCGGCGATCGACTGGGTTAGGGGATAACCAGATTAACACAACAACAACCATACCAATTAGAAATCCCACAAATAGCAAATAAAATGCACTATCAGTAGGGTCTGAGAGGGGCGGGATGTAGGCAAAACCATAGTTACCTAATACCAGTGTTGCAGAAATTTGCGATTAATCGCCGATTAATCGGTTGGCGCCCCTCAACCGTCTACGATTAAGGGCTTGACGGTTAGTTGGTCAACGATGGTCAACATCGGTCCTTGGCGGTCTTAACAGCCCTTGGCTATCTAGACGATCAGTATAAAATTTTAATTTTTATTAAAAATAGTAAAAAAGCATTAAAAGTTAAGTTAAGCTGTAGGCGTATTTTGAAAGAATGTTAAAGAAATTGAAGATTTAAATATGAAAATGTATTTGTTTTTTGAGATTATCAGACGTATTAGTCTTTACTATTGTAGTTTTGACTTAAACGTTTATTTAAATACTAGATTATGACTTCTTTTAAGGTTTTACTTATTTACTTGTTAATTATACTAAGATATTGCAATACTGGGAATATATATGTATATATATATATATAGGGTGAGGTTCATTGTAGACACTTTCGCATGTGAAATGGCTCCTTTTCACATGTGAAATTTTCTGAATAATGAGAAAAAAGAAAAAAAGAAAAAAACAAATTAATCACAACCATTAGATCAAGAGATCTAATGGTGAAAAAAGGTGTCTACATGTCTACACTTATGAGGGTGTCTACAATGAACTTTTCACTATATATATATATATATATATATATATATATATATATATGTATATATATATATATATATGTATATTTTATAAAAATCTAGGGTCTTCGATTAATCGCCGATTAATCGCCGATTAATCCGATTAATCGCATCCACGATTAATCCGATTAATCGCTTAACACCAGTCGATCGTCAAGCAATCGCCGAGCGATTTCTGTAACCTTGCCTAATACGAGGTACGCTTCGGTACGTGTACGCACTTCAAGTATGCAATTCACTATAGGCCACGTATTCGGTACGAAGGGGGTAGGCTTATTTCGGTACGATTCGGTACAGGGTACCATAGAGTCCGGTTCGATGCACCCAAATAAAAACTAAAATAACCAAATTCCTCAATCCAATTCCAAAATTCAAAAATCCAGACTTAAAAAATTAGGTGTGTTTAAGTAGCTATTTTGTCCATCACTGTAGAGGGGCGTAGAGGGAGAGGCTGGCCGAAACTGAAGTGGGACAAGCGTATTAGGCTCGATTTATTAGACTTGCACCTCTCCGAGGATATGATCCAGGATAGAACGTCGTGGAGGGGTAGGATCAAAGTTAAGGATTGATAGAGATAGTTGGGTAGTTGGGGATAGGTTTTTATTTATATTTTTATTTTATTATTATTTATTTTCTATTTTATTTTAATTTATTTTATTTATTTATTAATTTTTTATTACTTTTTGTATTTTCTATTTTTATTTATTTATTTATTTTATTATTCTTATAATTTTTTTACTTCGGGTTTTCCTTGTCGTTTCTCACTTCTTGTGCGTCCTTCCTGTTTTTCGGAGTTGGGGGTCTCCCTGAAATCAACTTCTCTATCCGTTGTGATGGAGGTAAAGCTGCCTACATCCCACCCCTCCCAGACCCTACTTTTAGTCTTTGTGCTTTTAGTGACATTTTACTGGGTACGCTTGTTGTTGTTGTAAGCAACTATTTAGTCATATTGTTGAAATTAAGTGCTCCAATGTGAATGGATTAAGGATACAGGAGTCTGTGAATTCCCTTCAGTATACGTACGTATTCCCTCTGTGAATTCCCTCCCAATACGCATATTCTCTGCCCATATACATATTCCAGCCTAAATACACTTCTTCATCTCCTAGGGTTTGCTATATAGAAGCGATTGATGCACGAATTAGATTAATTGAATCATAATTTTAGATTAAATGGAACAGGAATTAGACAACTGGAAAACACGATTTATTCTGAATTTGGTTCGCCGTACCATTCCGATCCGGTACGCTAGCGAATTCAAATTGGTACAAAATGTACCAATTCGAAATTTGCGACTTGCTGAGTGAATTTGATAACTATGGGTATAACCATACCTCTACCCGAAAGACTAGAGATATTGCTTCCAGAGAGCCCCCAACTTCAAGTCACAAGAGAACGTGTTCCCGGAAAACCAGAAAAAAATAGAAGAAACCAAAAAAAACATATTAAAAAAAATTAATAATAAAAAGTAATTAAATAAAAAATATAATAAAATAATAATAATAATAATGTAATAATGAGAATCATAGTTAAAATATAAATATTTGTAAAAAAGTAAGTAAATAATAAATACATAAAAGGATAATATATATATATATATATATATATATATATATATATATAGGGGGAAGGATCAAATAAAAACAAGATGTTATTGCGAAAACACGAAAACAAATATTAAAACCTCTATAACTTCCTCATACGATAATATTTTTTTAAAAAAATTGCACCAAAAGTCTTAAAATTATGTCACCTTTAATTCTGGAAAAAAAAAATTAAATATATAAAATTTCGTGATTTTTTTATTATTGTACATGTGCAATAATACGTATTAATTATATTACACATGTGTAATATTAACAAAAAAAGTTAATTTTTTTTAAAATTTTCCCAGAATTAAAGATAACAGAATTATAAGATCTATGGTACAATTTTTTATCAAAAATATTAACGTATGAAAAAGTTATAGAGGTTTTAATATTATTGCACATGTGCAATAATAAAAAAAAAAAACGTTGAATTTTTTTTTTAATTTTCTCCAGAATTAAAGATAACAGAATTATAAGATTTATGGTGCAATTTTTTATAAAAAATTTTAACATATGAAAAAAGTTATAAAGGTTTTAATATTATTGCACATGTGCAATAATAATTTTAAAAAAATATTGATTTTTTTTAAATTTTTTCCCAGAACTAAAGATAACATAATTTTAAGGATTTTGGTGCAAATTTTTTATAAAAATATTAACGTATGAAAAAGTTATAGAGGTTTTAATATTTGTTTTCGTGTTTTCGCAATAAAAGTTGTTTTCACATGAACATTACCCTATATATATATATATATATATATATATATATATATATATATCATCTTATTATACATATTAGAAAGAGAAAATGTAGTGTTGAAAATGTTAAGAGTTTTACAATTTTTAATGCATTGTGTACAAATACTTAAAGCATAATTATTGAATCTCTTAAACTACAAATTCTACATATAACCGGTTATGACCCGGTTTTACCAGATCCATTTTATGACCCGCGCCTCTTTTCAACCCTAAACAAACCCTATAGCAAGAAAAAGGAGGTGTTTCTGCAACATTTCCTCTTCTCTTTTCCAGACCTGTACAAGAAAAAAAGGAACCTACAACATCGCCGAAGAAATCAGAAGCGCCATCCCCAATAGGTACGTTTTCAGAGATCTTTCTCTCTGTTTTACAACACAGTATCCTATTCTATCCAATCAATCAATTTGATTTTGAACAAACACAAATCCTACGGTTCATCTCCATTTAATTCCTAATCCGACGGTTTTGCTTGTTTTTCACACGGATCGTGGCTGAAATGAGGAGGATGGGGGAGCCTAGGTCGAAATTTATTGTCTATAAAGTCACCCGGATTCATCTCTCATTTGGTACATCCATCGGCTTCCAATTTCAAGATATCTGGTAATTTCTTTGGATTTTCATTTTTCTTATTCGTGTTTAAATTTTGGGGTTAAAATCTAACCAAATATTATTTATTTTGTAAGTTGCAATCGAAGAAATACATTCTGGTGCTGTTGTTCTTATTTGTTTTCCGGTGCTGTTGTTCTATTTTTCAAGAAATCTATTTTCCGGTCCTGTAAGTATACATTCTATTTTTGAAGAAATCTGTTTTCCGATGCTGATGTTCTTATTTGTTTTGTTCAAATCTAATTGCTGTTGTTATTTGTGTTCTTAACTGAATGTGTAAACATGAGAATTCATGATACATGTGATAAATAATCTCAGTTTTAAATGTGAAGTTATGTAGGTTTGAAAATTGACCAACTTGTATTTTTGCTCTTTATATAAATGTGCAGTCCCTGTTTATAAATGTTGTTGCAATGAGTTTTATTTTGTGATTGTGTAGTGAGTTTTAAGCTTAGTGAGTTCAAATCACACTTTATGTGGGTTTATAACCTTATCTTTCATTTTTTCCTAATTATGGTTAAGTTGATTGAAATAACTGTTACAAACTTTACTGTATTTGCTGATTTCTAACTTTGTTTACAAACAATGGGATACAAATATGAGGCTGCAATGTTTTTCTTAATAGGTTTTCTATTAATACTGAACATTTTCTATGCAAATATGAGGCTGCAATATTCTGTTAATCAAATCACAATAGTTATGCTTTTGTAAGAAAACACCTCTTAAATCAAACTTGTAGTGTTCCATATTCTTATTACTTTGATGCCTGATTCGTTTACACTTGGATAAAAAACACACTTGTGAGTTCACTAATTTAGTGGTTAAGTGGTTAATTTGTTAAGTGGTTAAGTGGTTAATTTGTTAAGTGGTTAAGTGGTTGTGAGTTCACTTGTGAGTGCACCCCTATAAAGATACAAATGATTTAGACCAACTAACATCTTTCAACCAAATGTTTTCCATTATTATTATTCTGTAAATCATCTTAGTGAGTTTAAAACTTGCAATGAGTTTTATCTGTCATTGTGTAGTGAGTTGGAGGAATTTGTATTGTTGTCATGCTTTCTTAGTAAAAAGACATTGATGTAGTCTTATAGTTTTTTTTCAAGGTATAACTAAATGTAAATAGATTACAATCACTTTTGGTGTTTTAAGAATATATTTTTAAGCAAATAAGTATTGATTTTCAATCACTTTTGGTTCCTTTTTCATAATTAAAGGACCCAGAGAAACTGACTCAAGATGATAGGACCCATCTGATTATAGGTTTTTAAAGATAGTTAAGATGTTCTAGGTTTTAAAGATCATCAAATGAATCTGTTTTGCTTATCCAAACTGTTTACTTTTGTTTTTTTTTTGGTTGTCAAATTTTATTAAATCTCATAATTATATAGTCTTATTTTATCAAATTTTATTTACTTTTTGGTATACATGAATGATTTTTCTTTGATCTTAGATCTTATTTTTAAGAAAATTTAAAATGGAGTTAATAAAGTGGTACCATTTTCTTACATGTGATTTGGTCTAAATCATTTGTATCTTAAGAATTAAAGGATAAATGAATATGAATAGTGATTTAGTACCATTTTCTTACATGTGATTTGTGTATTGAGTTTTCAGATGCAAATACTTAGTGAAGGTATATTTGTACATTGCTGACTTTGGTTTTAGAGGTTAATTTTACATAATTTATAGTCTATTTTTCGTAATTACACTTGGTCAATTTGTTGAGTACCGCAATTTTAAGGTCAAACCAATAATAAAGCTGCTAATTTTAGGATGACGTTTGCTGTCAAACCAATAATAAAGCTGTCAACTTTTTATATGTTATAAAGAACTTTTTATGTCATCCTTAATTTAGGCATGTTTGACTTTTGAATCAAGCCAGTTATACTTGTATTATGCATGTTTCTGTAATTCTAATATTGTTCAGCTTCATACCTCATTCTACATTCTACTGGTTATATGGCTTTAGGTTGCAGTTTAAAATTGTTTCTCAAGTATGATTTTGTATAATACTGAACCTCTTATTTGATTGATAAACTTTTATTCTAAGTGAGTTTAACTAATCTAAGTTTCTAAGTGAGTTTAACTAATCTGAGTTTGATTGATAAACTTTTATTCTAAGTGAGTTTAAGTAATCTGACTTTTAACAGCCAGTCATATAATATACATAATTATAACTTCTATTTGGTTACACATGTCTTTATAAATAGTTGAGTTAAGTGGCTGCATGATTAAGTCCCTTCAACTTTTAAAACAGAATGATATGAACAATCATGTTTGCTTCTGTTGGATTCTAATAACTGTGTTGTGCAGATTTGCTTCAAACATCCTAAATTTTTAATATTTGGAACCTTGCTGTTGACTTTGGTGTATGTTGTTTTGTAAACTGTATAATTGGTTTTTTATTAAAATTTGATTACATGCGTGTAGCCAATTGTATATGTTCTCAATCATTAATATATATATTGCTTATTTGATAAATGTGACCAATTCTCATTACGTATGTGTAACCATTTCATAATTTTCCATATAGAATTGTATGTACACATACTACATAATCATATATACAAAAATATCAAAACTATATGCTTGAAACAAAAGAACTTATTATATGAACTTAAGAATTCATAGCGATTACCATTTACATGTTTCTTTCTTTCTTTCTGTTATTGCTACACGAATTCATTTGAGATTTGCTTATTTTGCTACTCAACCATCACGTTTTAGACCAATTCTTTATGTGGTTTTTGATAGATAGCAATGTCAACTTCATTTACTTCATGTTTCATATTTTTTTAATTAGACATTTAAATTTATAATCTTGTTGAGAGTAAGTTTGTAACTAGCTTATTTGTGTTAAGGAAGATTTTGAAGTTTATCAAGTCCAAGCTCAAGTTCATCTCAAGTTCATTTCAAGTTCATCTCAACTCAAGGTACAAAGATACATTTTTCATAACTAATTTATGATGTCTAAAGTCCATATATTCATAACAAAGTTTATGCTATTATAATTGTGTGTTACCATCATTTGTGAATGTGTGTTGCACGTCCTAAATGATTATTATTACTTCAGCGCCCACACTTTGATTGAACTCACCTCTTTTTTATGTTCCATGTCCGAAATGATTATTATTAACTATATTATAGACCTGTGTATTACACGGGTTGTACATTATAAACGATATAATCCATAAATATTCAAATACATCAATACATGACATGGATGTTTAGACCACATAATGCAACTCGTTTTTATGGCAATATATATAATGCAAGATATAAGATGATAGTTGTGAATGGTTCCACTAAACTTGTCTATAATTTTTTTTGTTGTAACTTTCATGGTCCAAATTAGGTATATCATGGCGGAAATTCCATTACTGCTATTTATATTGGAGGTGGTATCAAGACTTCCAGCAAAATTTGCTTGTCAATGTAAGCTTTTGTGTAGGGACTGCTGCACAATCATTTCAACAGAAGCTTTTGTTAAGGCTCACGTCGATCTCCAAATCTCATGAACTAAAAATTTTAGCCACTTTATGCCGAGATAATTCCTTTCAAACGTTAGGTTTCGGAGGGTTGATGTTGGATTCTGATGCCCCTGTTCACCTTCCGTTCAGAATTTAACCATGGGATTTGAAGGTTTTAGGCGTCTTAGATGGGTTGCTTTGCGTTTGCGTTGTAGATACACGTGAGATCGTGCTGTGGAATCCTCATACAACTGCCTACAAAAAGTTGTCAAAAAACAAAACCATGTCTTTTTATGATCCTGGTGGCGATATATTAGGGTTTTATTCCAACTCTTCTCAGGATTATAGGCTTTTACATGTAACACGTTTTCAAGAAAAATTTGTTTCTTATGTTTACTCGGTGTCGTTGGATTCCTGGAGAGAGATACCCTTTTTGTGGAAATGGAGTATCATTCTCGCATATTTGGTTTGTCATGTGCGACATTATGCGGAGACGCTCTCTTTTTCTTGGTTAGCGACAGTTGGAGGTCGTATCTTCAAACGGTTCTACGCTTTGACGTAAATTCCGAACAATTTATGAATATATCCGTACCAAAGTTTAGCTACAATGGTGATTATAAGATACACATTGTTAATGTCCATAACGACATTCGACTATTTGTTGTACATGGGCTGCATGAATATGATTATTCCTTTGACGTATGGAAGATGATGGGTGATGAGTGGTCTTTGGTGGTTTCACTAGGCAAGGCAATGCCCATTACATTTCCCGAGGAATTCTATGTTAAGTATGTCGCGAAAACAGACAAATGGCTTCTTATGACGAATTGTGATGATGCTTATGTGTTAGACTTTAGTATGAATAAGGTCATTTACTTCTATCCTCCCGAGTACTTTAATATACTGCATGGAGCATCATACAACGAGACACTTCTTTCCCCAAATATTTAGTCGACGTTGCGTACTTTGAACTACATGTGTAAGTTAATAGATTACTAGATTGTTATGTGTCTTAAGTTAATATTCATTCATTACAAAATAGTGATACTGATATGTTTGTTTCTTTTTCCTACATTAATTAGAATGTCGCTATACATGGACGGGATCTACGATATTCCAGGTATCAATTTATCATTTAAAATTGTAGTTTGTTATATCTACCTATACTAAATTTATAACATTCATTGTTGTGATAAAACCAATGTAAACCCTTAATGTTGTTTTCTCAGTGGCTCATCCATTAGAGGAAATTGAGGTGACACCTGCTTCCATGTCTGATGAAGAGTGGTGGACAAACTTTGGTGATGAGGTCATCGAAATTTGCATGATGTACGACGCAGATTGACCTCCTCACAATGGAATTCATTGACACCCGGATTTTTATTTTAAAACTACTATGTTATTAATGATATCTAAAAACAATGTTGATGACTTCTATCTTAAAACTCTTTTGGTTTTAAATTACTATGTTTGTGACCAATATATATTTACATTCGTCTGTCTGTTGTTATTTGTCTGAGTTCTACAAGGGTAGAAAAGTAAAATAGATGATATAAATTAGAACACTAACAGACTTATGATGAAAAATATACGACGAGAGTATTGATAAATAACAAAAAAACAAGTATAAGACGTTGTTGTCACCAATGAATATGCATATACCGTATTATAAGTTGACATCAGAGCTCATCGCGCTAAAAAACGAATAACACGATGTAAATTTCCGTGCCGCCATAAACAAGCGAACAAATGACGAATAATGCCCTATAAACTGCCGCCGCCGCAACGCACGGGCACCCTCCTAGTATATATATATATACCGGGAGAGGATCATTTGAGAACTAATTGGTTGAGAGAACTTTTAAGAACCATTTTAGGCCACTAGTTATATTTACATATACCCCCCTCTCATGAATTGTAGTGGTCCCCAACTGAAATTAGTGGTGGAGATTTAGTTCTCAAAAGTTCTCAAAACAAAAAGTTCTCATTTGAACCTAACCCTATATATATATATACATATATATATATAGGGTAAGGTTCATGTGAAAACAACTTTTATTGCGAAAACACGAAAACAAATATTAAAACCTCTATAACTTTTTCATACGTTAATATTTTTATAAAAAATTTGCACCAAAATCCTTAAAATTATGTTATCTTTAGTTCTGGGAAAAAATTAAAAAAAAAATCAATATTTTTTAAAAAATATTATTGCACATGTGCAATAATTTTTATTATTATTATTATTGCACATATGCAATAATATTAAAACCTTTATAACCTTTTTCATATGTTAAAATTTTTTATAAAAAAATTGCACCATAAATCTTATAATTCTGTTATCTTTAATTCTGGAGAAAATTAAAAAAAAATTCAACGTTTTTTTTATTTTTTTATTATTGCACATGTGCAATAAAAATTTATTATTGCACATGTGCAATAATATTAAAACCTCTATAACTTTTTCATACGTTAATATTTTTGATAAAAAATTGTACCATAGATCTTATAATTCTATTATCTTTAATTCTGGAAAAAATTAAAAAAAAATTAACGTTTTTTTTGTTAATATTGCACATGTGTAATACAATTAATACGTATTATTGCACATGTGCAATAATAAAAGAATCACGAAATTTTATATATTTAATTTTGTTTTCCAGAATTAAAGGTGACATAATTTTAAGACTTTTGGTGCAAATTTTTTAAAAAAAATTATCGTATGAGGAAGTTATAGAGGTTTTAATATTTGTTTTCGTGTTTTCGCAATAACATCTTGTTTTTATTTGATCCTTCCCCTATATATATATATATATATATATATATATATATATATATATATATATATATATATATATATATATATAGGGCAAGGATCATGTGAAAACATATTTATTTTGCGAAAACGTGAAAACACACTTAAATGAGGGGTATAATTGTCAGACCACACAATTCTATTCTAAACCGCAATCACATACGTATGTCACCGTCGCTTCCCAGGACCCTCCCTTCCCAGCGATTTTTTCTTCATCTCCGGTGATATTTCTCTCCGGTGATTGTTTGCAATTTCCGGCCATCTCAGATACATAAGACGAACATTCAAAAGGTACAAGATTTCATTTCTGAATCCCTTCTCTTTCTCCATAAACTTCTAGAAAAAATCAAGCTTTTTAGATTCACAAACACATTTTTATCATCAGTCATTCCGAGATTATTCTAGTTTAATCTCCACTATCCAACTTAGTAAACAACAATTCGATTGTTTTTGAAGTTTCCTAATTGCTCAATCTGACTATAATCTAGTGTTTTTGAAGACGCACATAAGGTGTTTGATGAAATGCCTATTGTAACACCCCAAAATTCACAGATACATTATATGTATAGTAAATACGTGTTTATATTATAAATACGTGAGCTTAATTGATAAATATGATAGACTATGCATTAGATAAGTTGCATGTGCTAGAAATACGTGTTTAAATGGCCAACATGATGAAATGTGCATAAACGGATGTGTTAAACGTTAAAGAAAGTAAAGTAGGATATGAATATGTGTTTATATGGATAACATAATGATACATGTGTGAATTGATAGATATATAAGTATAATTACGTGTGTTAATAGTTAACGGAAAAGTAAAAGGACTAAAAGTGTAATTATTGTAAAGTTATAAACGTATACGGATATTATACGTATCTATGATTATTATAAGTATCCCAAGGCCTAGAATATAGTAAAAATATATCCTAATATGATTTATAAGGTGAAATGATAAGTATTGTAAAGTTTGAGGGGCTAAAATGTAATTTAGCA
>JBCNJP010000009.1:8778363-8828087 GCA_039602395.1 Deinandra increscens subsp. villosa | reverse complement strand
AGCAGGTAGAGAAAGGAAGCTCCAGCTGGGAGAATTGGAAGAATTACGTGATGAGGCGTATGAGAGTGCTGATGCATACAAGAATAAGATGAAGAAAGTGCATGATGCACGATTGAAGAAGATGAATTTCCAGGTAGGTCAAAAGGTTTGGTTATTTAACTCACGGTTGAAGTTGTTTCCAGGTAAGCTGAAAAGCAAATGGACGGGGCCATACATCATCACAAGTGTGGGGGAGTATGGTAATTTCCAGATTGAAGACCTGGATGACCACCTGAGGCAGGTAGTAAATGGGCACAGGTTGAAGCCGTATCTAGACTCGGCAGACATTCACGGGCAAATCGACAAAGATGATTATTTCTTGGCGCCCGCTTCTGAAAGCCCTGAAACGTGAAAGGGAAGTACGGTCTGGCTGAAGACCTTAAAAACTTAACGCTAACTGGGAGGCAACCCAGCGGTTTGTTTTTCGTTTCATTTTCGTGTGTTTTTCGTAGTTTTGTTAGATTTTACGTTTTGGTGTGTTTTTCAGGAAATCGGGAAGCTCAGGAGTGAATTTGTGCCATATACTGCATTCCAGGTAAGTGTTAATCAAATTTTTGGCAGTACACATGTTCGGTGGTGCAAAAGTGGTGTTGTTCCCAGAGATAGAAAATTTTTGAAGCTCTAAATTTTCCAAACTTTCTGCCAAAATAGGGCATGGGCGGTACGCCCAAGATGACCTTATCCTGGGCGGTACACCCGAATTTTTTCTCAAATATTGCAGATTTTAAAAACCGGGCGGTACGCCCACCGCTTAGTCAAATGGGGCGGTACGCCCGGAATTTGAACGAGAAAAAAAATAATATCCCAACGGGCGGCGGGTCATTACCCATAACCCACCGCCACCGATTCCCTTCTTTCTCTCGATCAAACACCGCCACCACCACCAACCACCTATCACCGTCGCCGTCCAGTCCACCGCCGAGACAACTCACCGACACCACCACCGCCAACCGTTACACCACACACACACACGAACCACTGCCACCTATTGCAATCGCGACCGCGCGCCTCTGCCGGCTGATTACACGGCCACCGACCGCCGCCGAGCACACCACCGACCACCGAGCACATTATTTTTTTCTTCATTCCGAGCATCCAGGTTCCGATTCTCGTTATTTTTGGTTAATTTGAGTCGATTAGTTAGTTTTAGTTGTTTAGGTTAGTTTTTTCGCGATTTTTGATTAATTGGAACCGGTTTGAACTGATTATGGTGAGGACGAGGTTGATCGAGCGTTTTATTAGTTTAGGTGGATCGGTCGAAGCCGATTTCATTTTTTTTGCGCTCCAGATTTGGGCGGCGTACCGCCTAGGTTACCAAAATTTTGGGCGGTACGCCCTAAATTCAAATTAGGGTTTCCTGCTTTCTAATTGGGCGGCGTAGCGCCCCACATGCATCATTTTAGGGCGGTACGCCCAAGATTGATTTTCACAGAATTTTTCAAAATTTTCAAAAATCCCAATTTTTGTCGTTTTTGTTTTTTAGTTTTTAATTTTGTTTTCTTTTAAGTTTAATTTTGTTTTCCTTTTTAAAAAAACTTTGAAAAAACCAAAAAAAAATTGAAAAATCGAAAAATCCAAAAATAGTTTGTTAATGTAGAAATCAATTGCAGGAAGGCCCGGTTTTATATGATTATTGTTATCTTGCGCTAACTTGCTTGATTTCAGGATGTCACACCCGCAGGGGTCTAGTTCAGGGACACGCGGTCCCAAGAGGAGACGCCGTGGGGATCCCGATGCACCGGTTCCGGTCCCCCCATTTCGACGTAGGATCATTGGCTACTGGGGGCCGGAGATTCTTCCGGAGGCGGATGTGCCAGCACCGTCGGTCACGAGGAGGAACCATCAGCACCACTCGCTGCTGAGGTTCGAGCACGGGTCGCACGAGGAGCGATAGATGAGGAGATTTGTTGCGATGCCGTTGCTCCACCATCGGACGATTGACTGGGGATTGTTGGCTCAGATTGGGCAGCTGGAGCGGATTCGGGGGCTTGTCACTGAGAGATGGAGGCGGGCGTTGAACCCGGATGACCACCAGTACGTGGAGCTGACGGTGGAGTTTCTTTCTACTTTCTAGGTGGGTCCGGGGAAGTTTGGCGACGGGAACGCCCTGACATTCGCTTTAGGCCGTCGGACGCATCACATGAGTATTCCAGCGTTCGCGGTCTTGTCAGGGTTGTATTCGCAGGAGGAGGCTGAGGCGCCAGAGTTTGCTGAGCTGCCGCGCGGGGTTTTCAGCCGAGCACACCCACAGGGGGTTACTAATTTGCAGCTCGCCGCATTTTGGGATGAGATTGGAGCGGTTCCTTATTTGGACAGTATGATCGAGACGCAGATTAGGGATCCTGTTATTCGATATATTCATAGGATCGTCGCGTGTACTATTCTCGGTCGCCGCTCTGGCATCGAGAAGTGCACGAAGTTGGATTTGGTGGTGCTACGGTCGATTGTTGGAGGTCATGACCTCAATATTGCTGGAGTCTTAGTTTCATCTTTTGCGAGGAGGAGGACATCTGGGACGGGCTTCATTTGAGTATGGGGCCCTATGTGACTAGGTTGGCTAGGAGGTTAGGAGTGTTTGATGCTGGGAGGTATTTGGAGACTCATCTGACTATTGGGGCTGAGACATCACATTATGAGCTGGGTGATATGAGGTTGGCCAAGTTGGTCACCATGACTGATCCACCGCAGTGGGAGGCTATGAGAGATAGGGTTGTTGTAGGAGATGAGGCTGCCAGGGCTGCGAGGCAGCATAGGATCTTACATCAGGTTGAGAGGCCGTTGAGGCAGAGACCAGAGAGGCCGCCGAGGGCTGATCAGGTGACTTTAGAGATGGTTCAGGAGACAGTATTGGATTATGTGGATGTGAGGTTTGAGAGGATCGAGAGGGCGATGCGGTGTATGATGACCCATCAGGGTATGCCTATCCCTGATTTCTTTCAGGAGCCTGAGGCTGGTGCTGGAGATGCTGGTGCTGATGAGGGAGGTGATGATGTTGGTACTGAGGGAGATGCTGGAGGAGATGATGATGCTGCTGGAGATGATGCTGGAGATGATGAGGAGTAGGTGCTGTTCATACTGTTATCACTGCCACTGCTGATCGGTTTTGTTTCTCTTACCTTGTACTTTTTGGTTATTTTGTTTTTACTATATCATAGTCTGTATGATATTATACTATATGATAACTGGGGGTACTGTATGGGGTAACCGGTTGGGGTGGTTGTGATTTTCTTTTTGATTGTATATATGGCATGATGTGTTTGTTCTGTGGTAGCATTATGGTGAGATGTGAATCCATACATTACTTCTTCCATTCGATTTCTGGAGTTCACGATCTGTGCGAGAGGGTGTTGGACGACTTCCGAGGAGCTTTTCACGATGATATCAGGGGAGTGTGTTCCAACTTGTTCTTTTTCTTTATTTATTTATTTTCTTTTTATTTTTGCATTTTATCTTTATTTTTATTTTTAATTTCATCGTTCGAGTCTGTATATTCGTCATGTGCGTGTTTCCTATCACATTGAGGGCAATGTCGATCTTAAGTGTGGGGAGGGGGACAGGACGTCAGTTTTATTTTTAATTTTAAAGTTTTTTTTATATTTAGGTAGTTGTGTTTATTTTGAAAAAAAAAACAAAAAATTGAAAAACATCAAAAATCCAAAAAGATTTTTCATTTTTTGAGTCATTTTGAGTTTAGTGTTTTGAGTCAAATCTGTTTTTGGAAAATTGCCGGTACATGGAAAATGATAGTACAATTGGGAGTCGATTTTCAGAATAAATTAAGAAATAAAAAAATCAGGAAAGAAAAGGGATAAGTGGTAAGAAAAGGAGAGAATGAAAAATATATCTAATTTGTGATGTGTCGGTAGGCCCAGCTGATTCAGTAAAGCTTAATTATCCTTTGGTGTTTATTTTGTATAAATATGTAAATAATTAGCTTGCTAGTGGGTTCCATTTTAGGAGTTAGAGTGAGATTGAAACTGATGATTAGGAGGAAAAAGACCTTTTTAGATTAGAGACTTATATATCCTCAGAATAAATTGGCACGTTATGATCTTTTTGCGAAAGCAAATCCGAGAAATAACGGCGCCCCATCTTTCCATCTTTTGAGCATATTAGGTAATAAATTGGTTAATGAATTATAGTGAAGGGACAGAATACTCACGTATGATTTCGGGGGTAAGACCTTGTGAAAGAATGCCTCTGATGATGTTCCGGATCTCGCGGGCAAAACACTCACGTATGATTTCGGGGGTAAGACCTTGTGAAAGAATGCCTCTGATGATGTCCGTTGGTAAGTATAGTTAAAATTAACCAACTATAAAAAAAATTTTGAAAAAATGAAAAAAAAAAGAGAAAAAGAAAAGAAAGAAAAAAAAAGGGAAAAAAATAGTAGACAAATAAATGCTCAAGCAATTTCATTATCCATTCAAATTCATCATTCTTGGGATATATGAGTATCTAGTTTAACTAGGGTGGGGAAAATATAAATAATACATCTTTATTACCCTTTACTTTGAAAGAATTTGAGTCGGGATTAGATTGAGCTAGAATTTTCTGAATGTGGGACACATTGGTAGGTTAATACAAATATTCGGTAATTTATATAAACACCTTGGGGGCTCAAAGATCAGTGGTTGGGTTTAGTCGGATAGAAATATCGGCGATTGCAATTAGTATATATGATACATTTTGGGAATGTGGAATGTTAAAGGTTGATAAGTTGAAATGTTGTATGATTTTGAGTTGATTTCCCAATTATGATTCCATGGCAGTTTTTCTGAGACGGAAAAAGTCAAGTGTGGGGATGTGATGTTAGTCCAATGTGTCGTCATTATTGTTCTTAATTTGCTATATTTAGTTATAATAATGATTGGATTACGTTGCATTTTCACGGGTTTTTATGTTTTGAGGTACCGTGAGCTTAATGAGCTAAAAATGGAGTTTTTGTGAAGAACTGGAAGCTGCTGGTACAGGGATCGAGAATCGAGCGGGAACGAGTGAAGACTTAGAAGAAATTGAAGAAAGTTCCTGAGATCCAGATCTGGGCGTTACGCCCAGAAGTGAAGAAACCAGGGCGGTACGCCCTAAAGTTTAGAGAAGCGGCCGAAGTTTACAATCCGGGCGGTACGCCCAGAATCCCACATTTTGGGGCGGTACGCCCCGAATTGGTCGTCAGATTTTTTAGATTAGGGTTTAGTATTTAAACTTGTTTGTGAAGTTTAGTTGATATCCATCTTCATTCTTGTGCGACCAGAGCGCTGAGACTTACGAATTTTCAACCTTTTTGGGAGTTCTTTGGAGAATTCAATCATTCGGTACATTTATTTAATGCAATCTTTTAGTATAATTATGTATGTTTCATTAGCCATGTCCGGCTAATCACCACAAACCGCTTTTGGTGATTGGTTGGCGAAATCGTTCTATGACTAATCAATTGCTAAACTAGTTGTTCCGGAATACTTGCTACCGTTGAACACCCGCATGCGAAATTGTTTAATTTAACTAGTAACCTAGGGTTTTAGTGGTCCACTGTTTATTGATCTAGCACTTTCTTGCGGCAGGACTAATCAGCCCATTAGGAAATTAGGTTATTAGGTCAAGGAAGCAATTGGGGGGCATGTCTATGTGTCACAGTTAAGTAATTAGGTTTGTCTAGATTGGTATCCAACCAGGATCCAGAAGTGGTTAGATTTGTCTCATTTGAATTCAATCAATTTTCTAGGTTAAAGTTAGTTAATTTGGTAGTTAGTTCACCCCAACAATTCAAAACAGCCAAGTGGCAATTTTAGGTAATTTTAGGTAATCAGTAATTTTAGTTAACTTAGTTAGTCAATTAATCAATTTCCACATATTCCCTAGGTTCGATACCCTAACTTCCACTACTACAAAATCAAATTAGGTTGGGGATTTGAAACGGCCTGACAAACCGTTATCAAATTGTAGTATAGTGGGCAACGGCCTGACAAACCGTTATCAAACCGTACTCTTCAAGGAACACTTCTTACATAATTTATCTAAGTTGGGGATTTGTAGTATATTGGTAAGTATTCCCGCCTGTCACGCGGGTGACCCGGGTTCGATCCCCGGCAACGGCGCCAATTTGATAACGGTTTGTCAGGCCATTTCAAATCCCCAACCTAATTTGATTTTGTAGTAGTGGAAGTTAGGGTATCGAACCTAGGGAATATGTGGAAATTGATTAATTGACTAACTAAGTTAACTAAAATTACTGATTACCTAAAATTACCTAAAATTACTTAAAATTGCCACTTGGCTGTTTTGAATTGTTGGGGTGAACTAACTACCAAATTAACTAACTTTAACCTAGAAAATTGATTGAATTCAAATGAGACAAATCTAACCACTTCTGGATCCTGGTTGGATACCAATCTAGACAAACCTAATTACTTAACTGTGACACATAGACATGCCCCCCAATTGCTTCCTTGACCTAATAACCTAATTTCCTAATGGGCTGATTAGTCCTGCCGCAAGAAAGTGCTAGATCAATAAACAGTGGACCACTAAAACCCTAGGTTACTAGTTAAATTAAACAATTTCGCATGCGGGTGTTCAACGGTAGCAAGTATTCCGGAACAACTAGTTTAGCAATTGATTAGTCATAGAACGATTTCGCCAACCAATCACCAAAAGCGGTTTGTGGTGATTAGCCGGACATGGCTAATGAAACATACATAATTATACTAAAAGATTGCATTAAATAAATGTACCGAATGATTGAATTCTCCAAAGAACTCCCAAAAAGGTTGAAAATTCGTAAGTCTCAGCGCTCTGGTCGCACAAGAATGAAGATGGATATCAACTAAACTTCACAAACAAGTTTAAATACTAAACCCTAATCTAAAAAATCTGACGACCAATTCGGGGCGTACCGCCCCAAAATGTGGGATTCTGGGCGTACCGCCCGGATTGTAAACTTCGGCCGCTTCTCTAAACTTTAGGGCGTACCGCCCTGGTTTCTTCACTTCTGGGCGTACCGCCCAGATCTGGATCTCAGGAACTTTCTTCAATTTCTTCTAAGTCTTCACTCGTTCCCGCTCGATTCTCGATCCCTGTACCAGCAGCTTCCAGTTCTTCACAAAAACTCCATTTTTAGCTCATTAAGCTCACGGTACCTCAAAACATAAAAACCCGTGAAAATGCAACGTAATCCAATCATTATTTTAACTAAATATAGCAAATTAAGAACAATAATGACGACACATAGGACTAACATCATAAGCATATTACAAAATGTAAGGAAAGCGTCGTTATTGGGCGCATTAGTTTTCCTTCTGCATGAAGAGGGTCTTGGTCTGGAAGTCGTATGTCAAACGAATCTTCTGACCGACATTGATGGCATAGCGATCTGCAAACCTTTCCCAGTGCCTGATGGTGAACCTGGTTCAATTGAAATAGTGTTATTTGATTCCAATTCTTGTTTTCAGCAGAGCTAGTATTAGATTCTAATTGTTTTGAAATGATAGTGTAATATTGGTTTTCCTTTTTTACCTTGTGTATGTGACCATGTTCGACTTGGAGCGCAGCCTCAAGGTTTTAGCTTTAGCATGTTCATACACGGCTCGAATTTTCATTCCATCGTGGAAGGAGGCCAAGTCTGCTAGTTCTGTGGGGAGACGCTGTGAAAAAATTTCGTTAGGGAAAAAAAAATTTTAATTTTTTTTTCAGATTTCACTGACTTCTGAGCCTAGAGTTGGAAGTTTTTTTGTGCTTCCATTAGGTAATGTTAAAAAAAGATAAAGGTGACACTACTAAGCCAATGTGGCACACTGGTCGCTCCTTATTGGCCTCAGAAGCGGCAATGTGTTGATGATCGACCCTATCTTAACTATTTTGGTTTAACTAAAGCAATTTGTATTCCTAATTAAAGAAATGTCCAACCTTGTGTATTCAAATGATTGATAAGTTAGGTTACTTACAAAATGCTTTCAAACAACGACAACCTTATTGAAGGTTGGTGGGTCTTTTGCCTCTTCAGTTGAATAGTTGGATTCGCTTTCTGATTTTACAGCAGTTGGCACTGATAGTATGTTAGAACCATCTTCTGAGTACACTTGCAGGCGAACTACAGAGTCACTCGCGTAAATGAATTCTAAGAAGTGGTTTTCTCTGAGTGGTATATCCCTCACGACCTGTGACCATCCATTCATCATGTACACATCCTCACCGATCCTTTTAATTTTGATATCCCAGAACATGTTTGTAGTAAAGATCAGTGACACTGAGGCTGCTGCTTGCTGATTGCCGTATTGAACCTTTGCAAATTCGTCAGGGATTTTCTGTTGTACGAAGACATTTATTAACGAATTTATATCTATTATCGTATGCAAAGGGGTTTGCTGACTTACCAAGCGTTTGCTTTCCGCTGTGGAGAAAACCCTTGTGAATGAAGCCTCCATCTGCATGTGTGATTTGAACATCAGGAAGCGCTTTTAAAGACTGTATTTTAAAAAAGAAAACCTAAAATGTTGAGCTTTCCAAAAAGTAGGTCAATGATCGCCATTTCTACTTCTAACGAAGCTTTATTCAAGCGTGTGTAGAAATCGGTTTATACAGTCAATTAATTTCAGGGCGGGTAATAATTAGAAACCCTAAAATCATAGGGCTAAGGGTTCGATGGTGATAGAAGAAGTCACTCGTGTTGAATGCTAGTTAATTACTCTTGAATAAACGTGTTTACTTTCCTTTTTTTTGTAGAAATCAGAACATGCAGTAAATAAATTGAGCAAGAAGCGATAAGCAAGGGAGTTTGAAATCTATGAGAGTAAGAATACTGCCTATGTAAAATATTTAACAGATTGAAGGAATGAAGGGTGAAAATGGTCTGAATTTACTTACTGTTGACTGAGAATTTGACGGAATTGGGTCGCTCAGCGGTGCGATGGAGAAGATGAAGGGCTGAGGACGCCGTTTGAGGTTTTAAAGGAGGCTGTGATGGATTCTGATTTTTTGGGCCGGTCAAACTACATGTATGAAAATTTTGGGTCTTAAGAATATTGGGCTCTAAAGTTATTCGTGATTGTTTTGTGGCATCATTAATTTTTTTTCTTCCGGAGCCCAAATCGATGATGGTAAGCATCCTGAACCGTCACAGGTTTAAAGACATCATATATTTTATGTGAGAAAATCGGTTTTTGTACATGGTCAGTGTTGTATGTTTAAGAAATATAAAATTGTATAAGCGTAAATTGCGAGGTTGAAGACGATGGTTATTGTAAATAATGATTGTTCATCTTTTTTCGAAGATCTGCTACCGTTCTTTGAGATGGAACATTCGATACACGATCGTTTGAGATAATAAGAATATGTAGTAAACTTACTCAAATTAGTTAGTGTTTAGGTTTACTTTATATGACGACATCAGTAAGTATTTAGGTATAGAGTGACTTGGAGTAGCTGTTTTATATTCAGTGATGATCTGCACAGCTGCAATTGTCTATACTAAAACATGCTGATGATATGGAACATAGTGATAATATTAAACAAAGATTTACAGTGCAAGTTTGGTTGTGGTGATAAGTTTATTTGACCTTCAAAAGACTAACATATATTATAACTATCTATCCTAGGCAGCAGGTGAATGCATATCACTTGTCAAAATGCAGCAATTTAGTTTTTATATTTAATGCGAGCATCCTCATCCGCTTCCCAAAGACCTAAACGAACTTCATCCACTTAACATGACCTTCAGCTGTGAAGAGAGGTGGTGCTGAAACGCAATTTAGTCTTTTTTTTGTTTTTTTACCACTGGCTGATGATTGACTCTCTGCGAAAATGTTATGATGCCATGATATCAGTATACACAGCTAATAACCACTTTAATGTTTAGGGAAAGCATTCCAATAAACACGTGCTAACACATATTACTATTGTGTAAAGATAGATTAATTAGAATATAAAATTTTGTCAATGAATGGTGCAGAGATATACTTTTAATATGATATATGCTAGATAAAGTATTAAACCGGACCTAATTTAAGTAAAAACTATATATAAAGTTGCTGATATGTGTAATATAGGAGCTGTAATTTTGTAATTATTAAAAAAGTGGTTTAAACTCTTTTTTTTTATTTGGCTGTGGTGTGAACCTTTTGTGATCTAAATAAAGGTGATTTGGGATATAAAAAAGATGGATGAAAATTACTATACAGTATCTGATTTTATGATTTAAACTGAAGTTGTAAGGAGGATGCGTATTATAAGTTAAAGAATTATACTGTAGGAATTATAGACCTGTGTCCGGGAATAGATTTCTCTTGACACCAGCTGTAGTGGGTTCGCGGTTGAGCTCGGATATTGGCATTGGTGTTTGGGGTGTAACTGAGGCAGAGGTTGCATCGATAGCTTCGGCTCCGTCGACACTGAAAGTGGTGGCACCAGTCCTGCTGTATGGCCTGACCTTTAGATAAAAGGTGAACATCGTACCTTTTGCTGAGGTTAATACCTCGGGTAACCCTTTGAGATTCTCAGTTGGAGAATAGGATATCAAATCTGCACATGACTGTCCAACAATAGATCGTACAGCATCATCGAATAACATGGCAGTTACGGACGCTATATTATCCGCGATTGTCACAGTCGGCATGAACCTATAGTTATCATAGCATATATGTAAATATATGAAATAAAGAAAATACATACCATAATTAAAATATTTTTTAAATTTGTGTATTTTAAGAAACGTTTGAAACTGGTAATTATATGTGGTACGTATTAGTTAAACTATAGCTTTATGAAACACCACAATGCCAGAGTCAGGTTGTTAGAAACTTACAGATATCTACATGATTCAGAGATTCCATGAGTGACACAAAAGAACTTGTCACATGCTGGTGATACGTGCTCTGTACAAGAGAGTACCAGGCAGTTCCGTTTAAACCATGGTAACTTAATAGCAAAGTCAGCAATTTTGGCTTCGCACCTGAACAGTAACGAAAGTTGTAAATTATAACTATAATCTACAGTTGATGTAGGTGTAATAACAAAAGTTTTGATAGGTATGATACCGCAGACTGTTGACGGTCAAGGAGGAGAAGCTCTGATAGATTTTTTTTGGGAATCGATTGTGAGGATGAAGGGTGACAAACCATTGAGCTTTATGATGCAGAGTGGTCACTGTTGATAAGATAAGAGGCTTCTAAATTACAGAGGCTATGGGGTTAGGGAGATATGGCAGGGGAAAAGAAAGAAGAACCATATACCTTCGTAAAAGAGTTGCTGATTCAGCACAACCTGGGTTTATGTATGTGTATGTACCAGGAGTTGAAGTTAATTGAAACCAACCTATAACAATTAAAGAAAGTGATTGTTAGATTTTATAAATAACGAAACTGTTTATAAATCAATATGAAGATTCTAATTACCGCGGTGTTTAGTGACCTTCACAGCTGTTAGGGCAATAGTACACGGTCGAGTGGTGCTGTCGAGTTCAGCCCTATTGAACCTGTCCGCTGATAAGATTATCTCTTTCCATAAGGTTGCAGTAATTGTGTGCCTGTAAATATACGACATTCAATTATTTGTATGCTGATGAAAATTGATAAAAAAATGTTACCTAACAACTTATGTTGTTAATAATATTTTGTGGTCAACTCTTAATGCAACGAAGAATTCATATATTAGAGGTTAAGTGATGCAACAACACAATAAGAAATGACCAATTCCTGTTGTACCTCTCAGTTTTCAAGAACAGACGAATATAAGCGTCATTATCTTTGTTCTGGCATCAACAATATGATCTACAAGCCCTATGAAATCTGTCATAGAAAGAATAAAATTAGAAAATAAATGTTAATTTGATAAAGAATACTAATTGTAAAGAAGGTGACCAAAAAGCACAAATAAATTGGTAAAGGATTATAGGCTTTACCAGTGTAAACATCACGTGTTTCAATTAATTCAATCAGATTCTCATACTTTGTAAAATCAAAATACACCCTTGGATATATCACAGAGTCAGGTATAGGGCTTATGACTGCAGTGGACCCAAACCGTAAAGAAACGGGATGATCAATAGTTTTAAGATAAACGGGAGGATCTTCGCAGGCAAAAGTGCCAATTCTGTAACAGCCTAACAGTTCCAGGGGTGCATCATAGACCTGTTTGTAAGATGCTGCAGCAATAGCGTGGATACCATCGGCCTAAGACAAAATTTTATTAACGTTAACAATATAAATAATGCAATATCAAAAAGATGAGTCATTGATAATAAGAGAGTACATTTTTGTCGACAAAAATGTAACTGGTTTCATCTGACGTTAGACGTGTAGACCAACGTCTGATTACGCGGACCTCTATTGCATTCTCCGGATCAGTGGCCTGAATATCTTCAATATTAACGATTTTCATCGTCGTTTATCTGCAAAAAAGGTAAACATTTTTTTGATAAAATAAACATAAGTCAGTAGGGAAAAAAATTATTTGAGAAGTATTTAAAAAAAGAAAGAAGCTTGGACATGAACGATATGAACTACACCTGGTTACCAAAAAAGATAATATTTGTCAGGTAAAGGTTACATGAATAATCTGCCACAACTAATAAAAATAAGCTTATAACTGTGGAAGTAAAGTTTATAGCTGCCAACAGAGCTGGTTTTTTTATAAAGAACAACAAAAAAAATTGACATGAATAATGGTTGGTATTTAAGATGGTATAAACTGGATCTGATGACATATAATTCATGAAATTTATTATGACCTCAGTATCACGCAGTTCCTGCAGAAAATCAGTATACACAATGTTAGTTGTTTTACGCGGATCAGATTCACCGTCAGGAACAATCAACAGCTTTAACGAATCAGGAGACGTAGCTCTAGACAGAGCAACATAGAGTTGTCCGTGGCTAAAAACAGGTTCAGGAAGGTATATACCAATCTTACTGAGTGACTGACCCTGGCTCTTATTTATTGTCATAGCATAGCACGTCCGAACTGGAAACTGCCTACGTTTAAAGATAAAAGGCAGTTCTTTGCTGTTATGAACAAAGTCAATACGCGGTATGTAGACTTTGTTTCCAATCGATGTGCCAGTCAGAACATTAGCCTCAATAAGTTTTGGTGTCAACCTAGAAACAAAAAGTCTAGTACCATTACACAACCCAGATGACTGATTTATGTTACGAAGTAACATAATAGGTGAGTTAACTTTTAGGTATAACAAATGAGGCGGGATGCCAGGAAAATTTAGAAGATTCAAATATTCTAATGGATACATTATATCTGAATCTCTATGATTTAGTGAATGAGGAATCATTGAATCAGTACTAAGGTGGGATTGAGTTTCACCTGGATACATATCAAGGATAAGACTATTGAGCATATCGGCAGTATGATTTTTCGGACAGACAATTGCTCTATCTGACAAAGACTTGATATCAGAGTGAAGGAAAAATTCATCATCATAGATGAATCTTATCAAATCCTATAAAGCAGTATCAGAGTGAGGAATTAAAAAAGAAGGGGGGATTTGTAACGAACGATATTCTGGTTTTGAATTGTCAATGTGTTCACCTATGATACCATCTCCAACCGCAAGAAGCCAATCTGAAAAAACCATACAGGCTTCCTTTTGAGCTAAACTCATACATGATTTGGAAACACGAAGATTCTCATGTAATCTCATAAGTGTGAAGTGTTTCCAAAGTTTTGAATTAGGAAGTGCCATTGAGATAACATCATGTTTTGTGGATTTTGGTTTAATAGGCAACGTATGCCTAAAATCACCACCTAGAACCACAGAGAGACCGCCAAAAAGCTGTGATGGGTTTTCGAGGATATCTTTCAGAGTTCGATCCAAACTCTCAAAACATTTCTTATCAGTCATGGGTGCCTCATCCCAAACTATTAAACTGGTTTCCTTTAACAACTCTGATAACTGAGTATGTTTCTTGATATTACACAAAGATTCAGGTTTAATGTCAACTGGTATTCTAAACCGTGAGTGTGATGTCCTACCTGAAGGAAGCAACAGGGAAGCTATACCTGACGATGCAACAGCAAGAACGATCACTTTGGATGCGCGCAAACAGGAAATAATCGATGTCCAAAGATATGTTTTACCAGTGCCACCGTGACCGTATATGAATAAGAGAACCTGTTTCTTACTAAGAACAGAGATGGTCACAAGATAAAAAATTAAACGTTGCTCAGCATTCATATCTAAACACATTCTTGTAAATAAAGACGCCAGCATCACAGAGTCATAATTTCTTTCTTCATTAATCAACCTGTTACTCATAGAAGACATAAGATTTTAAGAAGGTATAGGAAGACCAAATTCTTCTAACGAATGATCACCAGAACTTGATTTAAGCAAAAGCTCTAACTGATAAAGAACATGATCTTGAACTACAGATAAATCCGCCTTGCACTCATTAGACACTGAAGACTGGCGAAACTTATAAACGATGTCCTCACTCATTGATGATAAGAATTTAGTATATAATGAGAGAGGATTATTAACCTCACAGTATAGAAGAATCTGTATAAACAAAGAACGAACCTCAGCCGCTGTACCATATTGAGTTGATTCAGTAAGGGCAGTATCCCACTCAAGATCATTACCCAGCAAACCTAATGCATCACACGCTGAACGATAAGTTGGCATTACAATATTGTTGACAGTTCTAATAGATTCGAACGATGTGCAGCCCCGCTTAAACCCTAAAAGCATACGTAAAAAATATGGTTCTCCACATGTAGGATGAATGTATATAAGCCTGCCTATAGATGGAATCCTTCTTGTAGCTCTACTAATCCAGGCACGGCCCGTCGCTTCCCACCAATATTCAGAAAGAAAATCAACATAACGAAGATGCCTTCCAGAGTGATCTATCCTATTCTTATACAACCACTTTGTTAGGGTAGTTTTCTTTCCTGCTGGGTTACTAATAACACCATGCAAACGATCCGAGTCTCTAAACGACAAATTCTGCATACCCTCAAGATGAACAGATAGAACCTGAACAGCAGGAGATCTATGATGAATAGGAAAATTCAAAATACGCCATGCCGCCTCATGTGGACAAATAAATCTACCATCAACAAAATTTTGGATCTCGTCAGTGTATGAGGACTTACCTATCTGAGAATTAAAAGATTGATTATCTGATTTTTTTACAGCAAACTTAATACTATCTGTACCTTTAGATATATACTTAAATAGATATTTTATCAACATATTCCACCCGCAGTATTCAACATTAATATGAGCATTAAATTTAAGGCAAAGGACTCTATTATAAGGAACGACAAATCGATTATCTAAAGGTATATTGATTTAAGATCAGGGAAAATCTTGGCTGCTCTTTTATAATGAACATAACCATTATCATCAAAACATGTGATGTGTTCAAAACCATTTGGAAAATGCTTTGAACATAATCCGTCTTTCATGCAGGATGCGTTCGGCCATAAATGACCACATGGACCATGCATCATAGACTCTGTAATACGTTTATATAAAACAGGATCAGTATGTTGATCAGGAATCTCAGCTGAAATGAATTTATCTATATCTGTAGGATCAATAATACGATCTTTCTTAGACACCCATATAAGAATGTGACAATGCGGAAGACCTCTCTTCTGAAATTCAACGGTGTATAAATCTGTTGTAATAAAAGAAAATTTCAGAATAAGAAGACAGTACAGGCGAAGGATAAGAAAAAATATGATAGGCAAAATAAAAGATGATAACCTGCTGTCACAGTTCCGAACAGATTAGATTGCCGCATATAAGAAAGCAGCCTATCCACCTTTTGACGAAAGACTCTGGCAATTGTGTCTGGTCTTTTTTTACAAACACCAGCAACAGTAGACGACAAAGAAAGATATTCTATAATCTCAGGCCAACTAACATTACATGTGAAAGTAATGAAGTACTGTGGATTACCATGAACACGACATATTGCTAAAGCATCTTGATAATGTTTATACATATACCGTGGACCCCCAGTAAAAGAAGAGGGTAGCAATATTCTTTTACCAACCGATTTTCCACAAATGTCTCCTCTTGAGATCGCATCATGTACACCGTGTAGATGTTGGGTTATGACAGTGGCATTCGGGTCTCGGTAATAGCAATTTTTTTTAAGAAATAATTATTTACAATAAGTAATTATTAAACGATTACCGAGTAAATCAAAACAAATAATTAAATTAAAATTTAATTTAATATGCAGCGGAAAACGTATTAATTTACAAACGCGAAAACCAGATAATTAGCATAAACCGAAATCAACAGGATTCGACAATCACCAAACGCGCAAACACCAAAACACGTTAAACGAGAAACGCAACATGTATATAAATTAAATAATTGAATCTAAACTTATAACGAGTTTAGATATACCTGAGCGGTGATTCAAACAAACGCTTGAGACACCGAAAGTCAACAGGTGACGCTAGGGTTTCGCAGAACGTGATTCGTCTAACGAATCTAACTTTCCTCGCGGATGCGGATTTTCAACGTGGTGAATCAAGCACCGAGAGAAACTCGCACGTCGGATCGGGCGCGAACTAGGGTTTCGCGGACGACGGCGGAACACGCGTGATACGCGGTTCGCGACTGGGGTTTGCCGGCGGCGGAGCCGGCGACGGCGAGGAGGGCCGGCGGTTGTCGAGGCGGCGGCGAGGTGCGACGGTGAGCGGCGGCGGGCTGCGGCTGGGCTGCAGGCGGCGGCGGCTCGGCTTCGTCGGGCTGCTGCTGCGGCGGGTAGCGGCGACTCGGTGGCTGCGGCGGCGGCGATGGAGGAGGGCGAACGGCGGGCGGCTTCATGAGCGGCTGTCGGCGGCAGTGAAAACGACAGGGCGGCGACGGCGACTTGGATTAGGGTTCTCGCGATTGAGTCGTCGGAGAACAAAAGAGACGGCGGCGGTGGAGTTACCGACGGCGTCGGAATCGTGAGAGGGAGGAAGGGGAGGCCGAAAATCTCACCTTTTTGGATTAGCGTTTTCGCCTCCCTTAATCAGTTATATTTATAACTGATTTAATTTCCGTTTGGCCCCTCGATTTCACCTAATCCTTAATCGAACCATTTAATTTCTGAAATTAACATTTAACCCTTTAAATGTTTGTCGCTTGCCGAGTATTAGTCAAACTAATAATCTGTCTATTCTCGTCCATGACGTAAATAATGTTTAACGTCTTTTGTCGCTTAATTAAACTTAATAGTAATTAATTATTTATCTATTAAACTATTTAATAAACAAATAATTGATTCCTCTGCGAATTTGCCGGTTATAAAAGTAAGCGGTCTTAAATACCCGTTGCCTCCGGTGTAACTCTTACGGGTCTTGACCGGGTCGGGTACTTGATTTAGTCGGGTCTGGACACCTAAATCCAACAGTCTTCCACTTGGACTGATCGCGACTATTAATCAAGTTACAGTCAGAGGTGCTCTAGCTACACGTGGCTGTCCCAACCAGTAATGACACTTCAAGTCAAAACAACCAAGGCATATCATTAAACTTGTGATATAGTTTAGACTTATGGTATTTGTAATGTCATCAGATCCTTTCTGTATGTGACACCAATCTAACCAGAGACATGGATATTTGCATTCTCTTTGTGTTCGATCATTATATTTCTCGTTTTACTGTTCGAAGTGGTCCAATCAAACACACAGTAAGTTTGGGTAAGGCCTTACACTTCACACTTGGAACAAACGAGAGGGCCCATGATGTCAAACTGTCGCATTGTTAATGCAAGAGTACAGAATCCCATATTGACTACATACAGCTCCCACTAAACTTCAGATCCATTCCCAAAAGTAACCGTTATGGCTGGCAGTTACGCGACAGCGTTAAGCTACAATCAAAGAATGTTCTTTGGCAAACGGGAGGTCGCTCATGTATCTCAGGTCAAAGGATACCGTCGAGTATACCATCAATCAGATTTGTCTTATGCTAAGATCCATGAAGACATTCTGATACGAGTTACGTCCCGACGTCATTCTCCAATGAGGCCTTGTGAGTCTAGAGGTCAACACCTTGAGTCCAGAGTCAGAATAGTCTTGCTTCAGACGTTGCTCCCGCAATGTCTGATCGACTACGGACTTTTAGAATATTAACAAAATATTCATGGATATTAAAACGTATAAAATTCGAACGCGTTACGCAGAATTCAGACTCTCGTCTAACAACTTAGAGGAGGCCGAATGATATGGTGCAAACGACAGTGTTCGACATCCAACACTAGAATCGAATATCGAAGTGATGAAGAATTCGTGTACTATGTAGTAGTTTAATTTCGCTGATCTAACCCGATCGCAGAAATTATGAATTCGCTATCAAGTGCTCGTATTTCGATTTAGAATTGCTAATATCTGTTGTTTATTGAGATTCAGCGTTTATCTTGAACAGTGAATCTTCTTAAGTGAATCGAACTTGTGATAATGAAGTGCCCTTGGTAAGCACACGTATGACTGTGTTATCACTTGAGCATGTTAACCGACTATTTATAGAGTCGAATTAACCCTTTGAATGTTTTATAGCATTCTTAGTTCAGATTCAATTAAGGTGGCTATTAATGTTCAACGGATACAATTTGTACTCGGTCGATGAACATATATTCTCACTCATCAGTGTTTAGCAGTGATGATGTGATTTTCCATCTATGGTCATTGCGTAACACTTTACGGCAATATTCCATGCAATATTCAAGTATTGGATTCATGTCTACATCATATTTAGTATGATTTGAACTGTTTCAAGAGATTGATCGCGTTAATGGTTGCTCAGCCATATTACGATCAATACTTAATTTAATCTTGAAACTTACAATTATTTGAGGTGTCATTTAACGTTTCAATCCAGTAAATTTAAATGATCTTTGGATCGGCACTTGATCGTTATTCCAGTAAGGATCTATGGCGATGCTCCCACTTGCTTGAGGCAGATTGACATTCCTATCTTCATCTTTCTTTCAAACCGCTTGGATATTAATTTACACGAAAAAGACGTTGTAATCAATTATCGTTTTCAAGAACGAAATTGTCTGACTTCGTAGTATGTGGTACGGGAGTCAAAACTTAATATCCAGATGTTATGACTTGCTCATAAGTTCATAGACGAATGTCAAAGTCATTTCAGAGTTTGATAGCATGAAAATGCGTTCGTCTATGATTGTTTGAAAATATCTCGTGATGATCGAGATGATGATATATATTCTATCAGAATCTTGGGTCCGACACTAGAGGATGTTTCCTTATTCAGGTAAGGTTAAACATGCCAACTCTAATTTGAATGTCAATATGTTCCACTAAACAACAATCCAGTGTTGGCGAAACATTACTTATCTGGCTCGTCTCGTTTATATGCGAGAGTTGCTTTACACGGTCCAGTGACTTATCAGAGTCACCTTTCTTTAGATATTTAAAGATCTAGCTTTGGACATGTAATTGCTAAATTCCATTTTCGCAAGATTCCGGTCTTGGGATTGGAAGTTAGTTAAGCAAGTGTTGTGTGAAGGGGCGTCATGGTTACATGAAGTCAAGGGATTTGTTGTGGCAAGTCATTATTAGTCTTGTGTGTTACCAGTTTCATAATGAAATGTTGGATCGACGTATAAAACACTTAGTGCTTGTCGGTTTAAAACACACGTGAGTACAACTATTGTAGTCTAAGACTTCCAAGATGTGTCTAGGTATGAACATTTAATGGTAATATGCACCAGAATTGGTGTGACCATACTACAATATTGTAATCAACAGGTGATTACCCCTGTAGTTCTTTAGCTGGTGATTCGAACTTATATGATCAAACGTCTACGTGAAGCAGAGGATTGATATGTTCATACGATTGTAGATCGAAACGGCGATCTTCAATCGATCTTCAATCGGTTCGACTTGATTTAATATTATTGACGCTGGATGGTTTAAAGTCACTGGACTTTATGAACCATAATTGCGTCGTGCGTTGTCACGTAACAATTACGATATACGCTAAAGGCATTATGTCTTTGATGGGATATGATAACCAAAGGTTATCATGTCGCATTTGAGCTAGCCTTAATCAAATCAAGTGCACCAGGTTGGAAGATATGTTGTTATGGGATTTTTGAATTTAATCTATCAAAAGGTTGAATCAAATTCAAAGTAGATTAAAACCAATCATGTATGTTTCGAAAATCAACCATTGTCAAAACATGTCATAATCAAAATCCAAAGAAAGCAATTTGTTCATCCTGGAAAACAGCCAGGGAAAACCAAACAAAACCAGTTGTTTTAAAATCACCAAGAATTGTTTTAAATCAAAACTCAGGACACGAACTTTATTTGGGTGCGACAATCGCAGGGTAGTTCAGCGTCGTCTTGGCTTGCTTCCTTTCAGCTTCATGCACCTACAAAATGTAAAGTATGTCAAACATATATTTTGTAGGAATAAGTGAAGCATCATACAACATAATCTTATGTGTATACCTGAGGAATTACCCGGCTGGGCTTTTCCACTTTTCACCTTGGCAAGATACTCTGGGCAATTTCTCTTCCAGTGCCCCATCTTGTGGCATTCAAAGCACTCGCGCTGTTCAGGCGGTGGTGCTTTGGTTGCCTTAGGCTTGCTTTTCTGGGAGCTTCCAGACGCTCTGGTTACAGCTGCCTTGCCCCTCTTCTTGTTCCCACGTCTGCCCTTCTTTACCTCAGGCTTCTTGACGCCTCCTGATCGGATCGCGAGTACATCGGGTGCCTTACCGTTAACAAAATTAACTTCAGCGGTCTTAAGCATACCGTGAAGTTCAGTCACTGACTTTACCATGCTATGCATGTTAAAGTTTACCCGGAAAGGGGTAAAGGCACTGGACAGTGAGTGAAGAATCAGGTCTGTCGCCATTTCGGCGGGGATGACGTAATTCAGCTTTGCTAAGCGGTCGATGTAACCCTTCATCTTTAGGACATGAGGGCTGACGGGAGCGCCTTCGGCCATGCGACAACTAATGAGTGTCACAATGGTGTCATAGCACTCCTGTCGGGCCTGAGTTTCAAACATGCCCCTCAGATCACCGATCATCTGAAAAGCCGTCCTGTCAACCATGTTCTTCTGAATCTCAGAATCCATGGTGGCTAGCATAAGACATGCGACATTCTTGGCATTTGTGCGCAGTGTGTTATGGGCGTTTCGCGCCGCGGCCGTGTCAGCTTCAGGTTCCTCAGGAACCTCAGCATCTAACACGTTTTCCATGTTAGCCATTTTCAGGACGATTCTCAGATTCCTTTCCCAATCTAGGAAGTTGGCGCCATTAAGTTTCTCCTTCTCAAGGAGAGACTTGAGATGGAAAATCTCTTGGTTTGCGCGGTTAGCCATCTGAAACAACAGGCAAATGTTTTAGTGTTTCGATGTTTGATTCGTATTCAAGGATGGCAAGCTAATCTTGAATAGGAATTGGGAATTCAATTAGTTAGACAATTTCTCCAGACAGCGTAAAGTGCTTTCAAAATTTCTAAGTAGCCGAACGGACAACGGTTGTCACTTGTGAGTCTACTATCACAACTCCCGTTATGGGGCTTTCGCGAACGGATCAACGAAATATGTTTAGCCCCATCTATGCCCATTTTGTCTACAAGCCAACCAGAGGTACGGTGTTGAAATACTCCAATACCAAAGGTGCGTGTAAAGAAAATAGTAGTTGTCCTAAGTGGTCAGTGTGTGCGTACGGTGTTGAAATACTCCAATACGCTCACCTCGGAAGATACCCTAAACACCACGTGCGGTGTTGAAATACTCCAACACGGATGCATCGGTTAATATGTTCCAAGTTAGACTTGACATAGGATGGCATAGACTACCGGTTTTAGGCTTACCAGATAGGATTATTAGGTCATATTTTAATATTAAATGTGACGATAAATTTTGTGAATCCTATCTCACTCGGGACGATCATTTAAATAACCTAAATATTAATGATCTACGTGTCGCGAGACGATAACCAATTTCTTTTATTGTTCGATTACATTATCGAAAAATCCGAATTTAATGTCGAATTGAATTGGTTAATAATTTTTATGAAGTCGTAATAAATTAGGACTTTTATTTAATTGATTGAAAAATTAGTTTTATATTGATAAAACTAAGTTTGGATTTTTAGTTGGCGCGTTAATCAAATTAAGACAAGCAACCAAAAACAAGCAAACACACATGCACATATCCGGCCTAGCAGGGGCTTCGATATTGTCAGAGCCTATGACAATATCGAATAAGGGCAAGGGACATAAAAGTAAATCAACCACGAGAATAGAAAAAACTCCCCGATCGACTTAGTTGCTCCCACTGGCTTCAACAAGCTCCTGCGTGTCATGGGAAGCGTCGGTCTTGTTTTGACTTCTAGCCATTTTCGAAAATCCCATACAGGGATGATCTCAAATGGGTCTTTGTATCAAGCTCGTCTTGTTCGTCCAGGCGAAAATGAGCAATAACAATTAAAATAAAACTATTCTATTTTAAATAATTACAACTTTGAACCCAGCAAAAGTGGGCCAATCCAAACAAAACACATGGGCCTAATGGGCCAAACCATAACGAAACCATGACAAAATAATATAGGGTTGGGCCGAATATGCACGGAAGATAATTCAATCAATTATGTTGAATCGATTATGTTTAGTGGATCCAAATCGACTAAACACAATTAAAAGGCGATTCATTTAATTTCGCGACTTTCGGGTTCAGAACCCCAGTTCGCGAAAGTATACCAGTTTAAAATTGACCGGCCTGGGTTTGCGTGTGGTGATCAAGGCTCTGATACCACTGTTGGGTTATGACAGTGGCATTCGGGTCTCGGTAATAGCAATTTTTAATTTTTTTTAAGAAATAATTATTTATAATAAGTAATTATTAAACGATTACCGAGTAAATCAAAACAAATAATTAAATTAACATTTAATATAATATGCAGCGGAAAACGTATTAATTTACAAACGCGAAAACCATATAATTAGCATAAACCGAAATCAACAGGATTCGACAATCACCAAACGCGCAAACACCAAAACGCGTTAAACGAGAAACGCAACATGTATATAAATTAAATAATTGAATCTAAACTTATAACGAGTTTAGATATACCTGAGCGGTGATTCAAACAAACGCTTGAGACACTGAAAGTCAACAGGTGACGCTAGGGTTTCGCAGAACGTGATTCGTCTAACGAATCTAACTTTCCTCGCGGATGCGGATTTTCAACGCGGTGAATCAAGCACCGAGAGAAACTCGCACGTCGGATCGGGCGCGAACTAGGGTTTCGCGGACGACGGCGGAACACGCGTGATACGCGGTTCGCGACTGGGGTTTGTCGGCGGCGGAGCCGGCGACGGCGAGGAGGGCCGGCGGTTGTCGAGGCGGCGGCGAGGTGCGACGGTGACGGCGGCGGTGAGCGGCGGCGGTGAGCGGCGGCGGGCTGCGGCTGGGCTGCAGGCGGCGGCGGCTCGGCTTCGTCGGGCTGCTGCTGCTGCGGCGGCTTGGTCGCGGCGGGTGGCGGCGACTCGGTGGCTGCGGCGGCGGCGATGGAGGAGGGCGAACGGCGGCGGCTTCGTGAGCGGCTGTCGGCGGCAGTGAAAACGACAGGGCGGCGACGGCGACTTGGATTAGGGTTCTCGCGATTGAGTCATCGGAGAACAAAAGAGACGGCGACTGTGGAGTTACCGACGGCGTCGGAATCGTGAGAGGGAGGAAGGGGAGGCCGAAAATCTCACCTTTTTGGATTAGCGTTTTCGCCTCCCTTAATCAGTTATATTTATAACTGATTTAATTTCCGTTTGGCCCCTCGATTTCACCTAATCCTTAATCGAACCATTTAATTTCTGAAATTAACATTTAACCCTTTAAATGTTTGTCGCTTGCCGAGTATTAGTCAAACTAATAATCTGTCTATTCTCGTCCATGACGTAAATAATGTTTAACGTCTTTTGTCGCTTAATTAAACTTAACAGTAATTAATTATTTATCTATTAAACTATTTAATAAACAAATAATTGATTCCTCTGCGAATTTTCCGGTTATAAAAGTAAGCGGTCTTAAATACCCGTTGCCTCCGGTGTAACTCTTACGGGTCTTGACCGGGTCGGGTACTTGATTTAGTTGGGTCTGGACACCTAAATCCAACAGTAGAAACTCAGTACGTAGATCAGACTGGTTCTTACGTATTTATTCTAAGCGGTTCTTTTCGATTGAAACATATGCATCTACCAAATATTGCTGAAACAAACGACCACCTCGTAACGGCAGAGAGTAAACGTCCCTTCTATCATGAATATGAAAACTTTAGTACATATTAATCGTCAGATGAGTCTTAGGATTTGAAGGAGGTTTACAAACAGGTGCTTCTAAATTAAGAGCTGGAATGATCACACGGTTTGTGTTTGTATCAGCAAACGAAAGTGCAAGCCGCATTTCTGGTGACCAGCCTTACTCTGCAAAAGGGAATAGAAGAGGATATTGCAAAGCCATATACGATGGATGAAGTATACTGATTCTCTGCGCATGACCAGTCTTATTATGAATAACAATATCAAAATCACCCGAATCGTTGGATTCGCCACACAAAATAGCACCCAAAGTACCGGCTGATGGCCCGTTATAAGAGCGTTGTTTGCCTCCATCGTATATATGAATGGAAAAATCTGGAACAAAACATGTAGAACATATATCCCTTGCTGTTCTCAGAAGCTTTACCAAAGGATTAACACTTTACCAAAGGATTAACACTATCCAGTATAGAAATAATAAGAAACACAATCTTATAGAAATAATAAGAAACACAATCTTAGAGAAAGGGCCACCATCATCATTAAGGTCAAATATATTAAGCCTGTTACGAACCTCGTGTTCAGTATCATAGACGTACATTTGCATAAATCTAGGACCTTTCTTTGAATCAGGCCATAGAGGACCAGTCCAGTGCAAAATCTGACCTTGAACCTTGAAAACATAAGGCCCTTTACCATCATTGATCTCCTCATCTACCTCGGCACCAAAAGATGTCATACAAAACATCGAATTATATTTACGAATATTATCCATGAAATGAGAATTTCCAAAAAGAGCCTTTATACAATCAGGTGGATCTGCACGAACTGGCAAACGAACCTTACCACGACGGCAACAAATACTATACCTAGGCCTCTCAGTGCGAGGACCAGATTTAACGCGTTCCTCAAACCAAAAGAACGCACCACAGTATTCGCAGACCTGATCACAGGACCCTAAATAATCAGGCTCAATAGCTGGATTACAACACGACGTAGACGCAGATGGCCTAGAAGATCTATTTCTAGTACGGCGCAAAGGAGAGGCAGCTGCAACCACGAACGATGAAACCACATTTGACCCTGAAGAGGTCGAAGGAGGTAACCTGCTAGGGTTCTCAGGAGGTGTTGACAAACAACTATTCACCTCCAAAGCATTAGTATGTTGACTATAACAACGTTGACCAACAGTTTTTGATATTTTCTTTTTTGGCTTTAATAAAGTATGTTGAGATTCCATCGCAACAAACGTATACTACAAACAAAATAAAACCTATCATACCTAAAAAATCCTTAACGAATCAGAAAACAACGCAACTATAACAGATTCCTATTCTACGCCACAAACTCATAAGTGTACACCCACAGTAGTGAAAACCACATAAAGGAAAACCCCTTACTATAGCAAATAGCAAAATACCTCCAACAAAAGGCTAAAAATCACTGAACTCAATGAACTATCAATATACAAAAAAATATATTTTTTACCTGGTGCAAGAACTCTTCAAGTACACAGCAAGCCCAGTTGAACACCTAAAAAGAATTCGAATATCAATCGTTAAAAAATGAAGTCAATGGAACTCTAATACACAATACAATGCAAAAGTATGACATAAGAAACCATCCTTCACAACCTTCACAATTTGAATTCAAAACCACGGAACACAGAAAAAAATCGACCAAACAAAAGAGACTCATAATCGCTAAAACATAGAAGATCCAATCTTAAACAGGGGAACATAAACCCTAACCTATAAAAAAGATTGAAATAAGAGGAGTTAGCACCTGCGAAGATCGGAAACGAAGAAAGAAAACCGAGAAAAAGCGCAATAAACAAACCACCGAAAGATAAAAGGGAGAATTGCTGACTCGCCATAGCTAAGGATGGATGAGCATTGAGAGCTAGCGGGTCTACTCTTCAGGAGACGGTACACGTAAGAGCCCTAAGGTTGAGGAAAGAGAACACGTGTACAGCATATAAACCAAAAAAAATAAAAATAAAAGGGGGGGAAAAACGGTGAGCTCACACTTCGAACCAGAGACCACTCAGAACAAACCAAGCATAACTACCTACTGAACCAAAGAGGCAATCGGTTTTTTTTTTAACAATCATGTATATATATAAATTGCTTTTTTTTTTAAAAAATGTGGCACAGTTTCATAAGCTGCCATTGTCTATTGTATATATATAGGAATCTCTTTAATAAAAAAGAAATAACCATAATATAATAAAAAATATATCAAAAGTTGTCGGACTAATACCTTACCACAGAAGGAATACTATCAGTGTATCAAATTATTTCTAATACACTAATTAAAAAATCATACAGACAAAATGATGGAATGTAAAAATATTATACTATATAATAAGTATTTGCTATAATAAGTGGTAACCATCGAAAGAAAAAGAAAACAAGAGAGAACAAAGATATTTAAAGAAAAAAATTGTTGGGCTTCACCGCTTCATTAAAACTGGCCCACATCACCACTTAAACCTAAATATAAATATAAACAATATCACGTTTCATTTCATCTTCTCAAGACATTCTTTATAGTAGCACGGTGGTGGTTCATCTCCATATCTCCGGCGAAGCTTCGTTGCTTAATCCAAAAAAATATAGATTTACACTCTGTGCATTTTTCTCTTCACACTTTATCTAGTTTACTCATAAATTGAGGGGTCAAACTCTAAGAAAAACATCAAATTTCGGATACCCCTGTTAAGAAAGCTTCACCGGCCGGAGGGTCAACTGACCCTTCTGACCCCCCTGTGGTTCCGCCACTGAGTCATGATGATTTTAGGGGTAACGAAAAATTCGTTTCAGGGGTAACGAAATACTGAAAACCTAAAAACAAAAAACAAAAAAAATTGCTCATCATCGTAAAAGTTCAAGGGTAGCGGGCGCTACCCCTGCCCTCTATGTAAGTCCGCCTCTGTCAACAACTTCAATAATAAGTGTCGGAACTCACAATTGAAAGCTTTAGCTTATTGTGTTGGAAGTCAGAATCGAATTCGTAAATTCAACTTTATCATTTGGAAGAAATTGGTATGCTAAATCTCCAAGCTCGTCAGTGGCTCGAGCAACACCATTTGATAGGTGGATACTTGCACATGATGGTGGGAAAAGATTTGGGTTGCTTAAAGGTGCTCGTTTCTTACCAACTATAACTTGTGTCCAACTTAAGTTTTATAGGTTGGTTAACTATTTTAATGTGAGACGTTCAATGGGGTCTAATGCTCAAGCTAAAGAGATATGTATACTCCTCATATTATAGCAAAACAAATAGCTCTAATGACAAAGGCGGGTGCACATTCTTTGAGATCTTTCAACAGGCAGAAAGGGGCATTTCAGGTGATAACTCAAAAGGGGAAAAATATCTAAGTAGTTCATTTGGGACAAAAAACTTACACATGAGGTTATAAGCAATAATACGTAATAAAGATCACAATCAAATCTTTCCCTTGTATAGTCTATTCTTGAGGAGAAATCTTCTCTTGTATTTATTGTAGTTTCCTTGTATTTCTCCTGTATTCTCCTATATGTCCACATTTGTTTAGTCAATAGAATCATGCAATTACTTACCCTCATATGGTAATCAGAGCCTAAAACCAAGATCTAGTGTCTTGCGATCCCTCCTCCCTCCCTTCCGTCCGTTTTCTTCCCTGCTCGTCTCCTTCACTGCCCATCATGACTTCCATCGTCTCTGTTACAGCCCCTACCCACTTCTCCATCACCCTTACAAATCAGAACTTTCCCGTTTGGCGTCGTCACGTCCAGTCCACTCTCATCGGTCTCGGCCTCGATGGCTATCTCACCGGTGACGTTACAGCACCACAAAAATTTGTTGGTGATGCCAATGCTAAGAAGACAAACCCGGAATACACAACTTGGTTTCTTCAGGACCAAGTCATATATAGCGCTATCCCTGGATCATGTGCCCCAGAAGTCCAGTCTGTCATTGCCTCTGCCAAATCAACTAAAGATGCGTGGGATTGTCTCTCGTCTAGTTTCGCGAGTTCTTCGCGTTCTCGTATCATCTCTCTGAAGGCCAGGCTCGCCATGAACCCCAAAGGCACTCGCTCTGTTACTAAGTTTCTGAACGAGATGCGCCAAATTGCGAATGAACTCGCAATCGTTGACATCCCAGTTAACGATGAAGATCTCATGGTCCATATCCTCACGCAACTTGGGGATGAATACAATGCCATCTCCGCTGCCTTAAAAGTTCGAGACAGCCCTATCTCGTACTCGGAACTGTTTGATAAACTTGTTGATTTTGAGCGCTCTCTCCAAGTCGCTGCTCCGACTTTGTCCCCGGTTGTCACCGCTAATGTCTCTCAGCGTCAACCGGTGCGTCCTCAGCAACCCCGTTAACCTGCCCAACCCGCATACCAGCGACGCAGTCAGCCCTCAGGTGGGCCCTAGCGCCCCTATCGCTACTCAACGGGTTCCCGCTCCGCTGGACCGGTGTCTTCTAATGCCCGCAACACTAATGCCTTTTGCAGAAGTGGCAGATATTTAAATATCCATGCTCTCATGTTTTAAGTGCTTGTGCCAACCTTTCTTTAGACACGTGCCAATATGTTCACAAATGCTATTCAATTAGTGATTATTGTGCTATTTGGTCATTCGAGTTTTCTACAATTCCTTATGAAGCATATTGGCCACAACCAACCACTATTAGAGAATTACTTCCAAATTCGGATCTAAAACGAGATAAAAGGGGTCGTCCTCGCTTAACAAGGCTACAAAACGGAATTATAGATATTAAAGAGGGGAAAAAGACTAATCAATGCGGAATTTGTAAACAACGTGGGCATAACAGAGCAACATGTTCATCTAAGCCAAGAAGAATGGATGCTTAAGCAAGTCGAGTTTTTTTTACATTTATTTTAATATCTATTTGTTTTTGAGACCTTTAGCAGGTTGACTTTATTTGAACTTTCTATTTGATGTTGAGACCGTCAAATTTTAATTTCTAGTATTTTTATGTTCTCTATTTCTTTCTGTAATTTATTAAGTTATTTTAAAAAGTAAAATTAAAAGACATGATCTAAAAGAAGAATTTTGAAAGTTCGGAAGCATAACGATTGATTAAAATAAATAAATATAAAAAAAAGAATATAGAAAAGCAGTAAGAAAGAGAAGATAATAAACTAACTAAAATAAAGTAATATAGAAAAATATCCATTTTGACAAATAAGTTTCTAGCTACACCGGAATGATAAATAAAATTTAAAATTACACTCTTTTGAATATAAACTCTATAAAAATAAAATAAGAATAAAATTCACAAAAATATACTATATGTTAAAATTGCATAAAATAATATAATTTAAAGAAAATTTAAATGGGAGGTCGTTGATATTGAAAGTTCTTTGCTCCTAGCCTTGTTGAATGGAAACCAAGAGGTCGCCTACAAGTTTCATGGATGCTTGTAAATTGAACAACCCTTAAATATCGTCTTTTGGTTACCTCAAAACAAGTTTAAATACAAACTACAATGGCCTGCCTACTTCACCAGAAAATATAGTATCACACTTTCGTTATGGCTGAGAAGACGAAGACAAACGAAGCTAAAATTTCGATAAAAGTAATGGCAGACAAAGTGAACAAGCGAGTGGTATACGCTGAAGCGGATCACACTTTCGTTGACATTCTGTTTAGCTTCGTAACATTGCCCATGGGAACAATTGTCAGACTCTTGAGGAAACATGATGATAAAAAGTTTGAGGCTCTTGGAAGCCTTAACAATTTGTACCAAAGTCTGAAGGATTTTCCTGAGAATTACCTAGAGACAGAAGAATGCAAATATATTCTTCTGAACCCCAGAAGTCGGGCATACGATCACTGCAGATATCTTAAAGTGAACATTGACGACACAGAGCCTTTCAATTACTTTGAATGCGAAGGCTGCTGTAAGTTGTTACCTCGTTCTCTTAGCACTTGTAACAAAGTTAATTGTGTTAGATGTGGGAAGTTGATGAAAAAGGAAGTTGGATACGAAAAATCTGATGATTTATATTCTGGTACTAGTGTTTTTGCTTCTGATATTGCAACTTTTATAGTCACTGACGATCTTTGTATATTGCCTTATACATCTGCAACTAGTATTCAGTTGCTTACGGATTATGGAGTTACTCGAAAGAGCGACTTAGAGGAAATAAATTTGGATATGGACTCCGAGAAGGTAATATTTTCTTAGTTAATCGCCTCAGAAAAAACATTGTTTAGTATATTTTAATTTTCTGTGACAGATTCTTAAGTAGGTTGTATAACATAATGTTAGCTAGAAATTAACAGTACAACATCTGCTACCGAAACATCATTAATTAAAAGTAACTAAACATGAAATTAACTCTAATTTTGATGTATTACCTTTTTTCCAGGTACTTTGTGTTCTTAAGATGGCGCTATCACTTGAATCTGTGCTTACTTGTTTGGTTTTTCAAACCACTCATTCGGTCCGAGATTTATTAATTCCTTCGAAAACTGTTACTCTTCATTTATCTTGTTATTCACGCAAAGAATATAAACATTTAGATTCAGAAATGCGTCTAGAAATATCTTTGCAAAAGTCAACCGGTAAGCTGTTATTTGCCGAAGCAAAACATTATTTTGTTGAGTTCCTATTTGGGTTTTTGTCAATTCCTTTAGGAACCGTAATTGGACATTTGATCGAAGGGGGTTCTATAAGTTGTATGAATAATATTTTGAAAAGCATTTCAGAAATGCGTGTGAATATAATTGATTGTATACTCAACTCGAAAGAAGCATGTATATATCTACGGTCAGGTGCTATCTTACTTGAACCTCATATTGGGCAACAGTATCTTTCGGAAAACCGGCTTTTTCATTTGGAGGGCACCGGATTCCATTATGATAGAAGTGAACTTCAAGATCCCGGGATAGGTGGTAGTTTTCTAAGACAATGTGGAATGTTTACGGTGACGGATGATTTGATCATAAAGCCATCCTCATCATTTTCAACCATGAAAGTTTTAAACGATCTGCAAGTTCCGTTTGATGATGTTGAGAAGCGCGATATTAGAATAGGTTTACCAGAGGTATCAGACAGCCATGTCCATTTGATATATATATTTTTTTTCAAATTGATTTCTTCATCTTGTTTTTTTGTTACTTTTTTAACTATCAAGATCTAATTTTGCAGGGGAGAAAAATTCTGAAAGCTTGTCTAACATCCTGCTCGACTCTGACTGATAGCCTTGAGCATGAACTGAAGAATAAAAGTGAACAGTAATGATATGATTTTACCTTACGTGTTCTTCGTTTTCCTAGTAATGTTATCGCGATTAAATTTTGCAATTAAATGCATGTCATCCATATTATATTCATATTGGTATGCAATTGATTATGTTTTAATTCTAAGTGGCAACAATAATATTCAGATTTAATCACAAACAACTTAAGACAAATACAAGTGGACAATGTGCATTGTTTTTTCTACAATTGGATATATATGCATATACCCCTTGTAACTTATAACATTGCATATTTTTTTACCTGAATTGTTTGTGACAGTAAAAACTTTGAATAAAAACAAAACGAAAAAAATGAATGCACAACAAGGGTTTGTCTTGGTAGTATACTAGTATATGGTCATAATGGGGAGATTCGTGGCCTCAAAGCAAAGAGTTTAATTCTTGGAGCTAACAGGTTTTTACACACCATTTCCGGAGGTGCTTTTCGTGAAGAAGGTTCATTAATGCTTAGGCGTCAAAGGCGACATTTTTCCTTTGAGCTTCCCGGTTGGGTCTTGGTTTCATTTAGTTTGCCGTTAAATAAAAAGGGAGGAAATTGCATATTCCCCTCGTTTGGAGAAAAATTACATATTTTCTAAAAATTTAAGTTTTCATTGCACAATTTACAATGCTCTTTAAACATGATTTTGAGAAAATATGCATGATTTTGTAACTTATAACATTGCATATTTTCTCAAAATCATGTTTAAAGAGCATTGTAAATTGTGCAATGAAAACTTAAATTTTTAGAAAATATGTAATTTTTCTCCAAACGAGGGGAATATGCAATTTCCTCCCTTTTTATTTAACGGCAAACTAAATGAAACCAAGACCCAACCGGGAAGCTCAAAGGAAAAATGTCGCCTTTGACGCCTAAGCATTAATGAACCTTCTTCACGAAAAGCACCTCCGGAAATGGTGTGTAAAAACCTGTTAGCTCCAAGAATTAAACTCTTTGCTTTGAGGCCACGAATCTCCCCATTATGACCATATACTAGTATACTACCAAGACAAACCCTTGTTGTGCATTCATTTTTTTCGTTTTGTTTTTATTCAAAGTTTTTACTGTCACAAACAATTCAGGTAAAAAAATAAGTTAAATAAATATTTTAAGATAAGCTACCACAATAATCAAATACTTTAAACCCCAACTAGAGGCCTTACTAGTTACCACAGTTAAGGTACGTTATATGTGTTCGACGTTTTTGCATGTGAGAGATGTCATTCAACGATATGATACTGCTAGCAAGTACAGTATGAGTTACATCGAGTTCAACTGATATTACAAACACGTTTAATTCTAAATGCATCGCTATTATTATTATTATTATTATTATTATTATTATTATTATTATTATTATTATTATTATTATTATTATTATTATTATTATTATTTTTTGTAACGGCTAACAAAACCTAGGCCGAATCGGAAAGCCCAATGACAAAAAGCTGTCTTCGATGCCCAAGCACTAATCAACCTCTTTCACAAGAAACCACATCCGAAAACGACCGTGTGTAAAAACCCATCAGCTCCAAGATTGAACTCATAGCCTTAAAGCTACGAGTCACCCCATTTACAAACTAACTCAAACCCTTGTTGCGCATTGGTTTCTTCAGTTTGTTTTTTATTTAAAGTTCTTACTTTCACAAACAATTCAGGTAAAAAATACGCTAAATTAAATATTTTAAGGTACAAGCTATATACTACGATAATTAAGTATTTTAAACCCCAAATAGAGGCCTTATTAGTTATTACAATTAAGGTAGGTTATATGTGTTGGCGTTTTATGTATGTCTGAGTGATGACATTTCGGCGATATGATACTTCTAGTGAGTACGTAAGAGTTACATCGAGTGTAACTGATATTACAAACGCATTGCTACGTTTTTTTTTTGTGTAACGGCCAACTAAATGAAACCCAGACTGACCTGAGAACCCTAATGGCAAAAGGTCGCCTTTGATGCCCAAGCATTAATCAACCCCTTTCACGAAAAACCACCCCCGGGAACGACTGTGTGTGAAAACCCGTCAACTTCGAGAATTGAACTCATAGCTGTAAGGCCATGAGTCTCCCCGTCATCATCGTTTACACCTAAAAACAATTTGGGTAAAAATACGCTAAATTATGGTAAGCTACTACGATAATCAAATATTTTAAACCCCAAGTAAAGGCCTTACTAGTTAGTGTAGTTAAGGTACATTATATGTGTTGGCGTTTTATGCATGTCCGAGTGATGACAATCAACGATATGATACTGCTAGCAAAGTACGGTTAAGATTTACATCGAGTGCAATTGATATTACAAATGCGTTTTATTTGTTAAACGGTTTGACATGAAAAGGCACATGAGGTTCATTAAGCATTCAAGGAATAATTAAGGTTAAATTATTTACCGCGGATAAAGAATTAGAAAGATAATTTAATTTAAACGGGATTTTAAACAAAGAGTTTGTAGCCTAATGGTATCTTGGTGATTAATATGGCGTTCCTTTTATAAAGATTAAGGGTTTAACTCCCATAGTGGATATGTGTTAAAAAAGTTTATTGCATAAAATAATTAATAATTAAACGGGGTTTCAAATTAATTGTTAATTACAAGTTTTGTTTGGGCAAGAAGAAATCTAGGCCATTGGATCTTGATTTAAGAAAAAAGGAAGGATAGACAATTTGGTCTTATCCATCTTTGTTAAATTTTAATTAAGTTCCCCTATTTTTTTAAAACATTCCTAACTTTCACATACGACGTTATTTAAAAAAAAATTACACCATAAAAATGAGTTTTTTAATTTTTAAAACGTGTATAGTGTTGCTATATATAAAACTAAAAAGAAATTACTCTTTCGATTTTTGACACAAAACGTTCAGATCATTGTGTCATTATGTCATCGTGTCAATTATATATACTGTTGCTATATATAAAATAAGAAAAAACTACTCTTTCGATTTTTGAAACAATATGACACAATGATATGAACATTTTAACACAATATGACACAATGATCTGAACATTTTTTTACATAATATGACACAATAATCTGAATATTTTGACACAATGATCTGAACATTTTGACACAATGATCTGAATATTTTGACACAATGGAAAGAGTAAATTTCTTATTTATTTTATATATAACACTGTACAAGTTTTAAGATAAAAAACGCTCGTTTTTATGGTGTAATTTTTTTTATAAAAAATTATGCCGTATTTAAGAGTTCTGAAGGTTTTGAAAATAAGGGAAACTTGATTAAAAGTCAAAAATATCCTTCTACCTTTTGTTTTTCTTATGTTTTTCTCTCTAATTATACATGAGAAATTTTAAAGTCATAGATCTTTATTTTAATTGAAGATTTAGTGACTATTATTGCTTCTTTTTCTTATTTAATAATTGAATCATTATTAGTATTTGAATTAATTAATTAATTATTGAATTTTAATAACTTAAACGAGATGTTTACCCACCCCGCGCGTTGCTACGGGGTTGGATTTGTATACTGAACGAAAGTAAAAAAAGTTAGATGATATAAAAGGTAAAAGTTTAAAAGTCTCGTGGTAAAGTATAAAACTATAGAACTATATTAAAAACGAAAGTAGAAAAGTTAAAAGTTTCGTGCCCAAAGTAGAAGACAAAAAAACTTAAAACAAAAAAAAACTTTAAAAGTTAAAGGATTAAAAAATTAAGGAGTATAAAACGTAAAAGTCTAAAAGTCTTGTGGTGAAAGTATAAAACTATAAAAGTATATAAAAACGAAAGTATAAAAGTTAAAAATTTTGTGGCCAAAGTAGAAGATAACAAAACTTAAAACAAAAAAGAAGTTTAAAAGTTAGAAGGTAAAAAAGTTAAGGGTATAAACGTAAAAGTCTAACAGTCTTGTAATGAAAGTATACAACTATAAGAATATAATAAAAACGAAAGTAGAAAATCTAAAAGTTTCATAGCCAAAATAGAAGAGAACAAAACTTAAAATAAAAAAATTTTAAAAGTTAAACGGTACAAAACGTAACAAAACGTAAAAGTTTTGTAGTAAAAGTATAAACTATAAAAAATATACTAAAAACGAAATTACAAAAGTTAAAAGTTTTATGGCTAAAGTAGAAGACAATAAAACTTAAAACAAAAACTACTTTAAAAGTTAAAGGGTACAAAACGTAAGAGTATAAAATATATGTGACTAAACTATGAATACCAAAAGTTTACTATTTTGTTAAAAAAAAAGTGTTTAAAAGTTTAAGGGGTAGAAACTGTCAAAACCCTAAAATTTTATGGCCAAACTATGAGAAATGAAAAGTAAAAAAAATAACAAAAGGAAGAAAAATAGGTAGAAAAACGAAGAGCTAAACTTGACAAAACTAAAAAATACTATGGCAAAATGATAAGAAAAATAAAAAGTGGTGCAACATCTCAACCATAAGGATTAAACTTGTAAAAAAATTTCAATAAAGAACTATAAGTGCTAATAAAAACAAAATGTTGTGGTCAAATTGCAAGAAGCAAAAGAACCACTATTAAACTTCAAAATTTCATTGTATATTATAATAATAACTGTTTCCTAGGTCATGAAAAAACTACGGTTTACGTTTTTTACTATTTGTGGCATCAAAATTTCATGTTATAAATCTGACACGTTAATCATGTTATAAATCCCTTTAAGGGTTTACCCCACAAAACTGTGTTATAATAGACACAACTTGTGTCTAACCAAGCTCAATAAATTTACTCAATGATTTGGAATTCAATACTTGAAAAAATATCAATTTCTGATTTATGTCGGATGTGGATCGTCAATGTGACACCCTGATCACAGTCTTGGCTCTGGAAAGGGTTACGTATGGGTTTACACGGAACACAAGATAAAAAGAGATATAATGCAGCGGAAACAAAAGTTTTATAAATAAATACCAAGTACAATATAGGTTCTCAAGACTAAGGTACAAGACAAAATACCCTAATCTATGTCAAGTCTTCATTTAAGGTAGCAGCCTACCAAAATCATTCACATAGTGCTAGCTTGCCCTTGCTTGGCCATGCAACATCCTTCTCTGAATATGTATTGCTATTTTTTTAGAACGACAACTTCATTAAAACACACAGGAGACCGGCTAGCAAAGAGTTAAAGCTGGCCCCACAAAGAGTAAAACTTACATCGAAAAATTAAATTTACACCAAATAGCCCAATCACTATGCGAACCCTTAGCTCTAGGACTGATCCATAAAAAACTCAACGCCTTCACCTCAGAGATGATCGTGTGAATGGGGGTTTTTATTCCCCTAAAGACACGATCGTTACGACTTCTCCAAACAATCCAGATCGCCGCCCTAAAAACCACGTCCACCAATCTGATCCTCGCCGTAGGAGCCTCGCCGTAGGAGCCTCGCCGTCTGGAATCTTGAGGTGGAGGTCACAAGTGTCAAAAATAAACCCATTCTCTATGTGACACCATTGAGCTAAAATAGACTAAATGATGGCAGCCTTCCCACATCCCGTGAATAAGTGCATTTCAGTCTCCAGAACCTCCTCGCATATCGGACATCTATCAGAAGGGCCAGACACACCTCTTCGCAAGGGCCACCCGAGTAGGCAACCAGACAATAATCTCCCTCCAAAAAAGAATGCTGGCCTTTTCCAGAGGAGTCACCTTTCCACACCCACCTATCACCTTCTTTATCATATAATCCTCCAAACTGATTTATTTCTTGAGAATTAGCAGCTCCGACTTAGCAACGTTCAACCACACTCCCGTATTTCCCTTTTTTGTCGGCACCAGACCCTTCTTAGTCGACCCCCCATGGAACTTACCAATAACCTTTCTCCACCATCTGTTCTGTTCATTATTGTACCTCCAAAGCCACTTCGTAATCAAAGGCAGATTAATAACTTCCAGGGGGCCCGCCGAGGCCACCTTCGTCGATCGGTTTGAGGATCTCCTTCTTCCGGACCCAGTGAAATTGTTTTTTGCATGGGTTACCCCCATAGGAAATTCAATCGAATACTCTCTAATTTTTGTAACACTTTGATCGGGGCCATGAATAGAGAGAAATAGTGCATTGGGATATTACTATCCATAACCGATTTAACCAAGACAAGTCGTCGGGCCATAGATAAGTAGCAGACTTCGAGCCCGGGAGTCTATCCTTAAACGCCTCCACAACCGGTTTCTAGCTCGAGACTCTATTAAGAGTCTCTCCCACCGCCAGGCCCAGGTGTTGAAAAGGTAAAACAACCCCTTTGCACTTCAGAATAGCAGTCGAATTCTGCACCTCCTGCCAATCACAGTTCAACCCATATAAAGAGCATTTTTTTCAGATTTACCTTTAGCCCAGAAACGAGAAAAAAAGCCCTCAAAACTCTAGCCAGTTTGGAAACATTAGCCACACTCCATCCCCCTACCACCAGCACATCGTTGGCAAACAGAATATTAGAAATGCTCAGGTCCCCATTCGGGACAGGAAGGCCTCTGAAGATCCCCACCCTCTCGGCTCTTTCCATCATCCAGGAAAATGCTTCCATAGCCACAAGGAACAGAAACCTGGAACATTGGAACTCCAAAGTGGGGAATCCATTTACCAAAACCGACGCCCTAGTAGACTGAAGGGAACCCGACACCCATCACCAACATCTCTCCGGGAACCCCATTTGATTGAAAATTGACTCCAAAATACCCCACTCCACAAAATCATAGGCTTTTTCAAAGTCTATTTTTAATAACAAAACCTTACACTTGCTCCTTTTACTCCAAGAAATGATGTTGTTAACAATAAGTGGGTCGTCGATAATGTTCCGGTTAGCTAAAAACGCCATTTGGTTTTTGGAGATAACACTCCCAATCACCCTTTTGATCCGATTAGCTAAGACTTTTGAGATAACTTTAGTCACACACCCCACCAAGCTAATGGGTCTAAACTCGTTTAATACTTGGGGATCTCTTCACTTGGGGATAAGGCAAATGAAAGATGACCCTCATCCCTTACTAATAGCTCCATTCTCATAGAAGGCTTCTAACATAACATAGAAATCATCCTCGAAAAGCCCCCCCAAAATATTTGAAAAACCCAAAATTAAATCTTTCCAGCCCGGAAGATTTATCGCTCCCACACATCCACACAAACTCCTTAATTTTCTGTTGTGAGCACGGATCAACCAACAAGGAGGCATCCCCTTCGGACAGTTTCTTCAGCCCTTGGCAAAAAAATAGAAGGCCTATCACCTTCAGGAGCTTTAAATGGTTCTTAAAAAAGGGACTAAACTCCTTTTTTAATCTTAACCGGATCTTCAACCCATTCGCCCTTAATGTGTAACCCCTTAATCCTCCCATTAGAGATCTTTTGGTTGACAATACCATGGAAGAAGGCCGAATTCTCATCGCCTTCAAGATACCAGCGAGCCCTAGCCTTTGTTTTTAGTTCTTCCCCATTCCTGAAGTCCATTTCCTTTAGGTCCAACATAAGCCCAGCCCAATGGTCAATTTCCTCCTCTAAAAGAGGTCTAACCTCACTCATGGCATAATACCAATTACACGCAAGAACACACTCTTCCCTGATGCCATTTTCCTTGGATTTGGATCTAAGAATCCAACCTTAGTTAGCCCATTTCACAACCCTTAATTTAACCATTAACACCACATTAGGAGCTTCGAAAGACTAAACACTCTTGAGCGCTTGAGTGACCACATCATCGATACCCCTCACTTTAAGCCAAGGGAGATAGAACCTGAACGACAGAGGCCCAAAGTCCTCCATACTCGATCTCAAAATTAAGGGGGCATGATCGGATTTGAACCGAGGAAGAGCAGTGACGGAGGCATTTGGCCAGCGAGCCATGAAATCCGCACACATGAAAATTTGATCAATCTTGCTAAAAGATTTCAAATTGTCGTGCGAGTAAGTGAACTTGAGGCCCCACATATTATATTCATATAAAGCGGCTCTATCCACAAAAGCGTTAAAGCCAGCCGCACCGGACGGGAGAAACTTAGAGTTCAAACGTTCATCTGCCGACCTGACCTTGTTAATATCCCCAGCAAACACCCAAGAACCCCTCATCGACCACCTATACCCAACCAATTGATCCCAAAGCCTCCTATTTAACCTCAGATCATTGGGGGGGGGGGTATAGACATTTACGATATTTAGAAGATCTTTATGACCAGCAATCACTCCTGACATAATCATGAAATGGTCCTCCTATATGATACTAGAAGCGAAGAACACGCCCGGATTCCAGGAATACGCAAAACCCCCAGATCTGCCTCTGGCATGAACCCACTCATTCACCGCTCCCCTTCTCCCGCACAAATGATCAAACTTGATTCTATTCCCATAAAAAAACTAGGTTTCTTGAATACAAAGGAATTAAACCCGATTCGCAGCCCTAATTTAGGATATCCAGGAGAGCTTTCCCCCGTCCCCAGCCCCACAAATGTTAATAGACAGTAGGCCGCTTAATTGTTCACCATGGACTCCTCTTCCCAAATTTGATTGAACATCAGGCCTTTGTGGTCCCTCAGAACAATATTGACACACTTAGCAATTTCAACGGTGTTACTAACCTTGGTATCCAGGGCTTTTTGCTTCTCACAAAAATCAATAGCACAAGACGACAAACCCTCCCCCTGATTCTCCATCACCATCCTTTCCAAACTCGCACAAGCTCTGATTCGGAGAACTTCAATGACCTCATCCGCAAGGATCATGTCCTCATTCTCCTGAAGCACCCTTTGTTCCAATTCCCAGGATCTTACCTCCTTATCTTTGCTAATAACAGCATTTTTGAGCATTATTTAGGTCTAGAGAACCAGCATATGGGCCCGAAGATGCAATAGACACAGACGGGGATTTGGCCCTTTGAGACCCACCCTGGTTGGAGTAGGGACCAAAACCAAGAGATGACCCACCAAAAACAGTTTTTAGGACAGAGCAGTCTCTTTCTCTCTCCTTGACATCCCTCACTGACCCCACGTGCGCCGCCAGCAACCTCGAAGAACCAACCCCCCCCCCCCATGCACGCTACCCATGCATGAACTTTCCAACTTCTCTGGCAACCCATCCGATTCCTCCCCCGCATGAACTGAAACCTCCGATCGGATTTTAGGTTCCGCCTCGCCGGAAAAAACATTCAAGATAACAATAATAAAGTCTGGCACCCATTCTTCATGGAACTCTTCCACTTGACAGATGAATCGCCTGCCCTGCCACACTACCGTAATGCATCCATTTAACCGGTTGCATCCGTTAACCAGAAGACCTAACTCGCTTCTGTTCATGATTCCATCCGTCTCATCAGCATCATTTTTTTTCTAATGACCAAGCCAAACTGCTCACCAATACGATCGAACACCGGTCCATCCCAAATTTGTGGAGGAACTCCAAACACCCAAATCCACGATATTCCTTTCGGTACCAAATGATTGTCTCCTTCAAACGACGAGTTTAGAGAACCAAGACCCCCACCTCTGATCATCCTTGAGGAACTCGGTGGCGAGCCCCATGTTCGGGAACGTGAGTAGGACTGAAAAACCCCTAAGGTATTTGATTTTGAAAGTAGCAAAGTTATCGTTCCCTGGAATTTTGTCTAGGTTGCAGAGGTGAGTAAGGTCCGCCGCACGACCTAGGAGAGCCCACCCGGACCATGCGTCATGAGCCAGGGTAATTAGATTACCCAAGTCTAGAACCCTTTCTTTCTCCTTTACCTACACTGGAACAGAACCCCCTGATGTTACCGCCACATAAGATTTCACTTGCACCGCCACCACAGGAGCAGGACCCACCGAAACCTCTGTTCGATAGGAGCCCGAACGGGTTTACTCGGACAGTTCAGAATAACCGGCGAGCCATCTTTACTGAATTTCTTCAGATTATCGAGAATCTTCGCATTCCCAATTCTAACTCTGTTGAGCACCCTCTCCAACTCCCATATGTCCTTTACACCTTCAAATTTCAGTAACCCAAACAGCTCCCCCATCTTATTTCTCCTTCTGAAAGGAAGACATCAACAACTCTCCCAAAGCTTTTACATTCTGCCTCCAGATCCTCCCTAGCACACCCGTCAGGGAGGTTTGTGACGTAATAAGAAATCACCTCCTTTCCTTCATGCTCCTTTTTGCCGGTGGTAACCCTAGCTTTCTGGTTGAAGACGACGTTCCAGCCTCTTTGTCCTTTTTCTCTCTCCATTTTTAAAAGTAAATGAAAACTTAACTATTGTATTGCTATTAGCTTTCAGTAGTGATTTATCACTATTTAAGTATCCAATACCGATGTTCAGTAACACGTGAGAAACCCACATTTCCAAAGCCAATACGTGCAAATTTCCCATAATTAAATTATGTGCCACAAAAACATAAGTACCAAGTCTTAAGTTATACCAAAAAAAATCACAAAACAATTATAATAGGTGAACCGCACCCCCAATATATCACATGATATTTGTTTATCGTGACAACGTTTTTAACCAAATTAGGCTTGACCAAAGCCACCAGCTAGCCCCTCCACCTACAAATTATTCACGGATGGCCCTCATCCTTATTTATGGTCCAACATATCTCCTGTCCCTCACCCTTCAGCAACTGAAGTCACTCCTCCATCCCTAACCTTGCCCACGGCCCACACATCTCCTCCCTTAGCCCAACCCCAAGCAGCCCAACCGCAAACCCCTCCCTCGGCCCAAACCATTCCCACCCCACTGTCTCCAAATTACGAAACTCCCTCTCCCACTCACAGCAGCCCAGTGTCCCCCATCACCCCATCGCACTCGTCTCTCCCCCACCCCCCACCCCCGCCACCTTCTCGCACCATACGCACACGTGCCATGAACGGCATTTTCGTCCCTAAAATACCATTCAATCTCAATGTATCTTCTTCACTTATTTCTCCTATTCCATGTAACCTCTCCGATGCTCTCCAAAGTCCGGATTGGAAATCGGCTATGACCGACGAGTATGGGCTCTTATTTACAATAGGACGTGGGAGTTAGTTCCACGCCAACCTGATATGAATATTATTAGATGCATAAACTAATTCTAACGGTTTTCTTGAGCGTTTAAGGCTCGTTTAGTTTGTGATGGCAGGTCCCAAAATGTTGGCGTGGATTGCGGAGAAACATTTAGCCCGGTGGTCAAACCGTCCACAATCTGAACCATTCTCACATTGGCACTATAAAAAGACTGGTCAATTCATCAACTATATGTAAAGAATGTGTTCCTTCATGGTACACTTGTCGAGACAGTTTATATACATCAACCCCCCGGGTTTCGAGACCAACGCTTCCGTGATCATGTCTGTCGTTTGAAGCGTTCCTTATACGGGCTAAAGCAGGCACCGCGAGCATGGTATAAATGCTTCGTGGACTATGCCTCCACCATCGGTTTCTTCCATAGTCAGAGTGACCACTCACTCTTTATCTATCATCATGGACCAGAAATTGGCTACCTTTTACTCTACGTCGACGATATCATCCTCACAACGTCGTCCGAGAAGTTACGTCACCACCTCATGGCCCTATTATTCAAAGAATTTGCTATGAAGGATTTGGGACCTTTATGTTATTTTTTGGGCATCTCGGTCACCCGCACTTCATCTACACTACATCTATTTCAACATCAATATGCTTCAGAAATACTACAAAGGGCCGGCATGACAACATGTAACCCGACCACCACGCATCTTGAAGTATGTAAAAGGTACGACAAATTTCGGGTTAACATTACACAAGTCTCCGGTGACAAAGTTACTTGCCTACAGCTACGCCGATTGGGGTTGATGTCCCAATACACAATGATCCACCTCTGAAAATTGCGTCTACCTTGGTCACAGCCTTATTTCATGGTCCTCAAAACGTCAGTCAACCTTGTCCCGATTCAGTGTCGAGGCCAAATATCGAGGTGTGGCTAATTTCGTCGCAGAAATATGTTGGCTACAGAACCTGTTACTTGAACTACATCATCATACTCTTCTGCCACCATTGTCTACTGTGACAATGTCAGTGTCGTCTACCTTACGGGTAACCCAGTTCAGCATCAACAAACCAAACACATAGAGATGGACATCCACTTTGTTCGAGAAAAGGTGCAACGGGGGCAAGTTCGGGTGTTACATGTACTGTCTCGCTACCAGATTGCCGACATATTTACAAAAAGGTTGCCCCGCGTGCTATTTGATGATTTTCATTCCATTCTTAACATCCAGTTACCTCCTGATAAGACTGCGAGGGTATGTTAATATGTATAGTATGTATACACCATATCAATTATAATAATATTTATTATAATTGATATGCAAATCATGTATTATCTTGTCAAGATTTGTAAATATCGTAGATTAGGCAAGTGGTTCAAATTGTACTATATATATGGGTTGCATTGAGAAATAATATTCAAGCATTCAAATCACAAATCTCCATAAACTTATACTTAAGTTTTTATTTCTTTCAATAATTTGTGTGATATCATGTATTGTTATCTTCAAAAACCTAAACAATTTTTCTTTCTTTGTTGTGAAGCACCTGTATATATAGCGTAACAGGGACAAAACATCATACACTTGCGGGCCATGAAGCACCTGTATATTCTATATGTCCACATTTTAAAGAAACTATTCAGGTAAGTTCAGTCTCTAATATGTTGTATAAACAATATGTAATCCTTTTCTATGTATTGACTAGCAACTGCTAATTTGTTTATTTTTAATATATTATGTACCAGTTTATCTTATCTAGACTTATCGATGGGAAAATAAAGGCTTGTATGACAATATGGGATCTAGGGTGGATTATGATGCGCCAGGCACCAACATGGCATATAACGCAGATGGAACAATGTTTACAAGCTATTGTTTTTCTCTATATTTAATATATTTAACTGTTTATGAGGCAAATTCAACCCGTATATTTGCAAACGGGTTAGCTAGGTACATTTTATCTAGATATGACCTGGGAAAGGGCGTTGTAGTCCTACAACCTTATAATTTTATTCTAATTAAGACATCTTGTTTTTGGTTACACACATTAAACAAAATATAGTTAGTCTATTTATCTATTGAGGGACAAAATGTAAATCATTGGTTCCGTTTTGATTTTGTTTCTTGAAGGAGTTACATGTCATTTAGAGGCATGTGAATAGTAGTAGTGAGTTTACCTATTTGCAGTTTGTTTTTTTTTTCTTTTTTTTATGTAACTGCTACTGCATTAAAACAAAATTAGCAAGTAGCTAAGACATTACAAGAAAACATGAAATATTAAAATTACGCCATGAGTCTCAATCCAACCCTGAAAGGTTAACCCTATGCCCCTATTATTAATCCAAATAAAACTCAAAGGTCTAATTTCCCAAAACAACTCCTCCGGCCTTTGATTCCTCTTGTTGAAGATTTCATCATTCCTCACCTTCCAAACACATCAAATCATTATGATAATCGGGTAACAATCACAACGGTTCCTGTGGTTTTAGTGTTTTTACTACCGGTAGTTGTGATGGTTTGCGGTTTTTCATGACTCTCTATCCTTGTTTTTTGAAATAAAAAACAAGAGATGACTTAATGTCTCATCAATTTTAATGAAATGGTTAGAGCATATAATAAATAAACCGTATCTATATCGTATCTATATGTAACTGGCAAAATCAAAGTATTAAGAGAAAACGAAATGACATGTTGAAACGAAATATTTAACTTATATTTAAGCAGTTCATAAACACTAACTTAAATTCAAACCGAAATTAAACAAAAAGATGTTTTGGGTCAACCAAAATAACTAAGCAGTAAGAATACCAAGTATAAGAGCATATAATGCAAATAAATTTTAGTAAACAATAATAAGCAACCTTATAAGCAATTATATTTGTTTGTATATATGTGTAGATATGATAGCAAATCTTGATGTAGCTGATGTATTCTTGGTCTTTCAACTATTAACTTTATTTGATTAAAACCCTTCAATAGTTATATCACTGGAGAATTGATAAACTAACATAAAATAAGTATCGTGTTGGTTGATTTGTTTCCACCGTCGCATCGCACGGGTTTCCCCCTAGTGTATATATATATATATCCATTAATTACATATATTATATAATCCAAAAAACTACAGCTTAAAACATGCTCCCACTGAGAAATTGTATGAATCGTCTATCGGTATGTTCTCCATGGGCTACCTTTAGAGGAGGAGAAGGAAGACATCTCCACATCTCCATCGAGGTAGATGGAGATGACCTTCTCGTCCTTGACGTGCAGGGCCAAGGACTTGACGTCCCTCAGATCATCAGTGAATGGAACCCGTCCATAATCCAGAGACAACCCTAGGATCATCAGGTAGGGTCGAAATTGTTCAAGTCATAACCTAGCTAGGTCATACACCATTTGACCTAGGTCATTGAACGAGAAGGAGTTGATCTCCACCTCATCGAAGTAGCGAACACTCCCATCGATGTATTGTATCCGGCCAATGAGGCTCGCAAAATACCCTTGGTGATAGATCACCAAAGTAAACAGACTTAAATCTTCCCCTGTCCAAGAAAAATAACCAAATCAGAAACGCGACTTCCACATTAAAGCATTTAATATTCAGTGTTTTAGATTATTACTTAACGTATTCGGAGATATCTTCCACATTCAGAGGACGCAAATGTCACATTTTCAAAGGGTGATGATAGACCAAAAAAACAGAGAGATGGAGAGAGAGAGAGAGGTAAACATCGTATACGATGATGATGATTGACAATTAGTTATATTCGAAACTCGAGGTGGTAGATGGATATTAGACCTCAAGTAATCATATATATATCTTTCGTCGTCTTCTTCGCTTCATCTTGCCGGGAAAACACAACATTACCTTTCGCCACACATATAATATTTTACCGTGACCATTAGACATCTTTAGGCACGCATGAATTGTCTAACTGTCACCATTAATAAGTAAGTGCATGCAACACTCTACTCTTTAGTCACACAACCTAATATAAGTGGCCATACGTACTAGCTTTTAGCTACGTCAATAAATAAAAACAGTGGCCGTTTCATACATTTAGCCAACATACTAGATAGTTACTACTTTTGTTTCTTTTAATTTACTAATTACTAAAGCCTACTCTTTAGTCACACAACATAATATAAGTGGCCATATATCTATTACCTTTTTACCCACACTAATAACAATATACTATGACAATTACTCATATTTAGCCATACTTTATTTAGTGTGGCTAGTAACTACTTTATTTAGTGTGGCTAGTAACTGTCACATTTTTTTTTTTCAAAAAGTATGGCCAAAAGTATCCTGCATATGTGTTTTTGGTCACATGAATGAAAAATGTGACAAATACCATGACTCTAGTCACATTTGGCCACACTTTTAATAGTGTAGCTACTAATGTCACATTTTTTCTAAAATTGTGGCCGAAGGTATCGTATTTATGTGTTTTTTTTGTCACATGAATATAAAATCAAACAAATTTCGTGGCCGTTTGGAACATTTCTCCTCACCTTCGTCGGTGTGACTAATAAATGCCACAATTTTGTACTAAAAGTGTGACTAAAGCCTCTACAACTGTGTGTTTTTTGTCACAAAAAAATACGTCGCTAAAGCCCAAAAACTGTGTGTTTTTTGTCACACCAACAAAAAATGCATGGCTAAATGGCTCCAAAAGGTATGTATTTGGCCACGGGTAAAAAATGTGTGGCTAAAGCTACTGAAACTTACCTTTAGCCACGTTTTAAAATAAAAAAAACATGGCTGGACGGTTTTGGAAAAACTGTGACAAAAGCCTCATTTTAACGTAGTGGTATGCATTAGGAAAAAGATTGGAAACACAAGAAGTAGGGAGAAAAATATATAGAACGGGACATTAGGTATTAGCGGCAACATTTAGGTCATCAATGACAGCAAAGAGGTATTATATTAGCAGCAGCGCTATGTCGCCACTAATATCAATAGCATCGACAATTAGGCCCTTCATTAGCAACAATTGTGGCTGCTATTGAGCTTAATCTTAATTTGTTGTGGTTGGTCTATGATGACGGACCCTATAGCGACAACATTTTTAACCTATAGCCATAAACTACACCCGGAAGGCTATAGTGGTGACATGTTGTTGCGATAGCCCACTCTTATATTGTCGCAATAGGTTAATTGTGTTCCTCATAGTGCTATTGAGTGACGGCATGATATTATCCAATGTGTAAGGGTGATGGTGACGAGGAATGAGATAGTGTCCACTTCTGTTACATTTCATTTTTAGTTGGTTTTTTTTTTCCTAAACGGCGGGTACTAATAAAGAGATAAAGTGTGGTGAGTGTAGTTTATTTTTTCACCTTTGCATGGGAATTAGTCGCATTAGTGAGGAGATTTTAATTTCGATTTGCTGTAAGGTGAGATAATCAATATCTAAATTTCTTGATATAACGTGATTTTTCGACCAAATTATTATAGTAACAAATACTAACAAATGGAATAAACTGTGTTCATAATTGACAGCTAACTTCTGCAATTAAAGTTTAAGCATATTTCATAGATATGTATAAATATAAAAAGAGTCAAGTAAATTTAGCTGCCATATATATCATAAAGTAGTAACATCACTTTAAGAAACGAAGAACATGCACATTATAACAAAAAAGCAGATAAAATTCCCATGTTCACAGCTCTTCCTCGATGATATTTGTCAACGTCGACTTAGATCGCAGAGAGGCTTTCAGCATGTTTAAACCCTGCAAATGATACAAGAAGGTGCAAGTTAAAACACAAATAAAACATAAATAAGGCGAGTTTACTAAAATCGTGGGTCTTAGGATTTGGTACCTCTTCCAAGCCAATTTTAATTTTATATTTCTCAATATCATCAACTTTCACATTGAACTTTTTCAGGGTTTTTATTGCCAAGCGTGATGACGATGGAGTTATCGACAAGTCATCCGTCACAAAAAACATACCAGATTTTTGCTTTAAAAATGCTTCCTTAAACCAGCGGCTATATTTTCCTGAATGATGGGTGCCTGTTAAAGGAAAAGTTATGTTTTTTGAAGAATATTTCTGCCCGAAATGGGGCCCGACTAACATATCTTTGATGTCCTGCGACTTAAGGTATCTTCCGAGTTTCTTACTGGAAATACTTCTGAAAATATTATCCATACATGTAACGGAAGAATCTCCATTCATCAATGTCCCGATTACAGTTCCTAAAGGAATTGATAAAAAACCAAAAACAAACTCAACAAAATCTTCTTTAGCTTCTGCAAATAAAAGCTTTCCGGTTGATTTCTGCAAAGATACTTCAAGAACGATCTTCGAACTTTTAGTTGCCCCCTTTTTCAAAAGATCGAAATGATCAAAAGTGACACTTTGGTCCAGACAAACTCGATCTAGAAAAGGACTGTTTTCGTGGAACACATAACATGTCAACGGAGAATCTAGCGACAGCGCCATATTTAGAAGATGAAGCATGTGAAAATAAAGAACTTAGAAAATGTTATATACTTAAAATAAATTTCATGTTTTGGGTTTTAGAATTAGTTATAATTAAGTCTACCTGTTGAGAACCCATATATAATTTTGTCTCCTTCAGATGTCGTTGTGTGTCGGTGATTCCAAGATCCGTCAGCAATTCGAAGATAGCCGCGGAGCTATAAGGCATCACAGAAAAATCATCAGTTACTATATATGTTGCAATATCAGAAACAAACACCCCACCACAGACACCATCATCATCAGACTCATCATCATCATCGGAGTCATCATCAGAGTTGTCATCATCATCATCATCATCATCATCATCATCATCACTTTCCGTGTCGTATATTTTCAGTTTAAGATCTCTGCAGAGATCGTAAGAGCGGTTTCTGGGATTAAGAAGCTGATATTTGCTTTCTTTTGTTTCCAGGTAACATTTAGGAAAATCCTTGAGACTCTGGTACAGATTGTTTAAGCTCCCAAGAGCCTCAAACTTTTTATCCGGAAGCTTCCGAAAGAGCCTGAGAATTGTGCCCAAGGGCAATGTCATGAAGCCGAAAAGAATGTCAACAAAAGTGTGATCTGCTTCAGCATAAACTACTTTTTTTTCCACTTTGTCTATTATTACTTTGAAAGAGATTTTTGTTTCTTTTGCCTTGGACCTAGCCATTATTCTGGTGTAACAGACTAACAGTAAGCATATGGAATGTATTAATCTATGGTATATGAAAGATG
>JBCNJP010000009.1:8656301-8777863 GCA_039602395.1 Deinandra increscens subsp. villosa | reverse complement strand
ACTTGCATCATCTGTTGTCCACACACCAGAGCCCAGGTACTTAACATTCACATTGAATTTGTTCTTCTTGTAGTCAACAATTAATATAGATGTGCATGTTTTTGGCAAGTCCTGTGTAAATAAAACAGGCAGAATCTACAAAAAAGGAAGCACATTAGTAGAAGACTTGTCTGTGCTTTCGTTTGAATGTAATGCCTCAACATAAAAACCTACCACCGCTGGATGTTGCTCAGTCTCTCCGTTTACAGCGATTAGTGTCTTAAACGGCATCTATACAAAATTGAAACACAGTTACATTACAATTTTGGAACATGTGAAGAAGAGGTATACACGACGTAGAAGTGTAGACAAATTAGGCAACTCTATAAAGATTATTTACTTAACAGGAGTTTGATAGAACTAACTACAGTTCAAGTATTATTATGCTGGACATTTATTATCTCAAGCATGTGTTATAATTTCATTAGAACAAAATAACTTAATATCATAATCTACCATCTGGCAAGATGGTATAATTTTTACAGACCCAACTTATATTTCCTTAGGTAGACAGGTTTCACCAAAAAATACATGACCAAAACAAAAATACAAACAACATCTACATCCTATGCGGTGACATTTCTGAGGCAGGTGGCGTGAATACACGCTGACTCTCCACAGCTGCTCTCCGTAGAGCGAACAACTGCTGCAGTCTTGAATTAGCTACGCGTATTTCCTCAAGCAGTAGAAAACCGGCAAAATAACGGAATGCTGAACACGGTTCACCGAGTAGTTCATCTAATAAGGTTCGATTCATAGCAGATGTTCTCCGCACCATTTGGATCAGAGCATCAATTTCTGTGAGTACTTCTGATCTTGACATTGCTAGGAAATCAGTAACCAGTCTTTCCATTGCCCTGCTGTTCTTAGACCAAAAAGTTATAATAAAAATGGAACATTTTCCATCAATTATTAGTTTTTCTAATAATAATCTAGAAATCTTAAAGCAAAATATACACATGTGTTTAATTAAATGTATGTTTCACAGAGCAAGATAACTGCATAATCAAGGAGACAAATGACTATGTGTGTAAATATAAGAAACAAAGGGTGAAAATTTAAGAAGTCCTGTTTTCATTTCTACAGCCTTGATTATGATAGGACGATAGTATTCTAAAGCGGGTATTTAGACAACTTTTTGTTAGAAGGATAAATATACGCTTTAACAATAGTAACCAGCGGGAAACAAAAGGAAGGTCTTTTGCGATTGATTTGAGTTTTCTATTCAAAGAAACCAATGAATCAGCCTTAACATGCAGATAGTCTTAAAAGGGCACCAAGACATTGGTGGTCTTGTAAAATGTGTATGACTAAAACTGGTTAAGTTAGTATCGTCATGCCCTAAACCACAAATAAAAAAAAACCGGCGACGGTTGTTACCTTTTTTTCCGGCGAAGAAGGTATCCGACAGTCGTCTCTGCTGGAGGTTAAGTGTAATGAAGACGGTAGTGGTTGATAGACATGATGGGTTCATAAAGCACCTGTCTTTTCATCTGCTACAACCGTCGTTTATTTTCCCTCCAAATTCTACAAAACTGGGCCGGAGCCCGCTATGTATGTGGGCTTAAATACGATAACAGTGAGGCTATTAGGAACCTGGACTACCATACATAATTGAACATTTTATTGATTAACTTTTCCCAACATTCATTATTATATATTTGTTACCATGTAGAAGGTTAAGAAAAAAATATAATAAACCTCTAACAATGAAAGCTGTAATTTAATTAAACCAATATAAATTGACACTTAATTTCTTTCGATAAGGGTAGGGAAAATGTAAAAAATTTATTATATACATCTCGAATTAATCAAAACAATTTGAGAAGGTTTCCTTCTGATTAGGATATAGTGAATCGTGACATGAAAGATGTTTTCGTAGCATAATAATCTCACAAAACATGACAACGTAAAAGTGAAGAGAGTTACAGTTGAGGTGATCAAGGTTGCTAAGGACAAACCATGTAGCTATGTATAAATAACGGTTGGTGACATAACTGGACTTGTAGAGCCGACTTCATCAAGGTTCTTAAACACCTCCTTGTAAACAATATTTCGCGTATGCTGCGCCAGGGCTACGTCACCATCTTCGACCATAACTATTTTTAATCCGTCTGGAGTTGTTACTCGAGACAGGGCGACATACAGCTGTCCATGACTGAAGACAGGTCGCGGCAAATACAGTCCAACAAACTTCAATGATTGGCCCTGGCTTTTGTTTATTGTCATTGCATAGCATGGTCTTAGCGGGAACTGGCGTCGCTTCAAAATAAATGGCCACTTTGATTTAGTGGATGTCAGTGCGATCCTTGGTATAAATGTGTTGTTCCCTATTTTCGAACCTGTTATAATCCTGGCTTTGATAACAAATTTCGCAAGATTGGTGATAAGTAGGCGGGTGCCGTTACATAAGCCTTCTGCTGGATTGACGTTTCTCAGAAGCATAACAGGAAGGCCTTCTTTCAGATTTAGAATATGTGGAGGCATCCCAGGAAAGTTTAAAGCATTTAGAAATTCTGTTGGGTAAAGGTCATTTTGCTCTAGGATGTCTGTAGAGGCCTTGCAGATCTCATCAGAGCTGCGGTACGTCCTCGCTGGGCGGTCAAGTTTATGGAACATGCAGTCATTTATCTGAGCTGCGTCGTCATTCCTAGGTGTCAAAATCGCCCTCTCACGTAGGTAGTCTTCATCATCCTGTCGGTTTAAGAAACCAGGGAAGGTTGTCATTATTATCTGTTCAATAGGACACGAAGTATATGTCACAATAAACTGATCTGGGATCTTTATCCATGTCGGTTCATGTTCTCCCTCCTTCATCTCTGCTGGAACAACACCATCTCCAACATCGAGAACCCATTTATTAAAGGCCTGCTTTGTAAGGTCCACCTCACCTGTTTTCGTATATTCAGTCACCCGCATACTTTGTGTAAGCCTATAAACCTGGCAGGAGTTCCATAAAGTCGATCTGTTAATGGAAGACTGCACAATCTCCACTCGTTTTCCTTTAGGAATAACAGGCAGAATCTGCCTGAAGTCACCTCCCAGCAACACAGTTAATCCTCCGAAAACACGGTCTCTATTGGCTGGATGTTTGAGACTCAATATATCTCGTAGGGTTCTATCTAGCGCTTCAAACGCATGTTTTTTGGTCATAGGAGCTTCATCCCATATTATTAAGCGAGCTTGCTGTACCAGCTGAGCAAGTATGGTATTTTGTTTTATGCCACACGTGCTATTCTCCAAAACTTCAAGGGGTATTACAAAGCGACTATGAGCAGTTCTTCCACCAGGCAAAAGTAAAGATGCAATACCTGTGTCTCATCAGATTAAGAGCAGCAGAGCTAATTAGATAACGGGGTTATTAATTTACTCTTCTACCTATATAAGATTGATAATAACAGAAGGTTTTTATCTATAAGTATCACAGCTAACTGCGTAAAATACATTAAGAAAGTACTTATTTTAAGCAACCTGTACTGGTTTATTAATTGTGCGTATGACTACAATGTATGAAAACTTGCAACTTTTGCGTGTAAGTATTTTGATAGATGGTGTTTTGTGTACAGCTAATACTGGTGGCATAATAGAATGATATTACTATACCTGAAGACGCAACAGCGAGAGCTATCATTTCTTCGGATCTAAGGCGTGACAGAATTGCTCTATATAAAAATGTTTTACCTGTTCCTCCTGGCCCATAAACAAAGAAGAATTTACCTTGTTCTTGCTGTACGGATTTTATTACGTCTTTATATATTAAACCCTGTTCTGCGTTCAGGTTACTATAAAGATTTTCATGCATCACCTTTTCAAGTGCTATATTGTATGATAGCTCTTCTCGTATAAGGCGATTCTCATCATTACCAAGGAGAGTCGGATCAGGTTTCGGGAAGCCCTCAAAGTCATTTAAGGACCTTCCATTTCGTTAAAGGAGTTCTTCCATTTCAAGAAGGCAATAATTTTTCTTCTGGTGCTCTTTGAGTTCCCACTTTGGAAACCGCAGTTCTCGCCGTTTCTTGTGTTCTATATCATCACAGAGGGCTTCCCAATTCTGTTCCCACAATTTCAATGGACTGCTGACTTCGCAAAACAATAATATTGTTACGAAAAGTGTACGAAGCTGGTTGCCAGTTGCCCACACCTGTGCTTCTGATATTGCCTCTGTCCATTCATTGTCATCACTAAGGAGCCCGCGAGCGTAGCACGCTTCTTTAAAAGTAGTATATACCTTTCCTTCAAAAGTCTTAATATCGTTAAAAGACGTTGCCCCTTTCATGATACCCAAAAGCATCCTTAGATAGTAACGGGGTCCAGCAGCAGGGTTACAGTACACAATTCGGCCTACACAGGTCCTACATGATCGACGTGCCCATCTCTTTTCGTTGGCATGCCATACATACTTTCCTGGTAGCTCTGCATATGTAAGTTCCCTCGCCCTTGCGTCAGCCTTATTCAGCTCAAACCATTCCGTAAACATGGTTTCCTTAATCCCTGGCCGGTTAACCGCAGCTGCTATGTTGTCCGAGTCTCGAAGCATAACCACATTTTGGTCTGGGAGGTGATAGTTTAACTTCATTACCGAAGGATAAGAGTAGTGTATGTCAAACGCGAGCATACGCCACACGGCTTCGCATGCAGATAAATAACGACAGTCTAGATAATTCTTTATCTCATCAATGTTAATAATCTTTTCACGCTTTGTCTCTCCATCGACAGTGATGTTGTCATGGATGACCATTGTAGTTCTATCTGGGCCCTTGTTCAGGTACTTAAATAAGTACTTGATTGCTCGTGACCTATTACACCATTCTACATTGATGTGCGATTCGTATTTTAGTAATAAATAACGATTATAGGGCACTACATGGCTATTGTCAAAACGATTTCTCCCTTTAACCGCATACCTATTGTTTCTTCGCCTTCGGTAAACAGGATATCCATCACCATCAATAGTTGTTTCGTCATAATATGATCTGGGATAATGCTTTGAGCAGAAACTACTAAAAGACATGTCCTTTAGTAAGAGAAATGTACCAAGTTGCTAAACCATTGTAAAGAAATATGCAATTTTCAATAGTAAACAATTTCAACACAAAGAACTGAAACATGCATATTCAATTTAGGTCTCTACCAGGCAAAACAAAGAAATATAAGTTGAAAAAAGATAAACAACACTAACAAATAGAAGAGTAAAAGGACAGAAATTTCGCAAATTGATTTAAACACTTAAACGAAAATGAGCATCATCAAAGATAACCTAAAATCAAAAGAAGCCTAAATTGAAACGAAAATGAGGACTTTCAAAATACATGTAAACCAAAGATAACCTAAAATGATTAAAAACCCAAATTGAAGTATAACACCTACTCAGATTTACCAAAGGTAAGTAATTTCATAGGAAAAGAGAAAAACTAAATGAAATGAAGATATACGATTACAAAATGAACATCATAATCCGATTTCATACCTGTTGCTAACCGTAAATACCGATCGGCAAGAAATCTGCAAACGTAAGAACGATCAATATCTAAGAAGACGATTATGAAAGTATAAAGAATTGGAACGACAAAGAAACAATCCACTGAAGTAAGAAAACAAAGAAATTGTAAACCCTAGAACGATGAGGGAGAGAAGATGCGTCTGATATCTGTAGTAGAGAGGGAGAGATAAAAAGACATCTTAAAAACCCAGAAAAAAAAAGTAAAGGAAAAATAATGGTCAACAATGACTTACAGACACACACAACGACTTCATAAACGTATTTTATTATAATCCCAAAACTAACAGACTGGAATAATATAGATTGTAGGACATATATTTATAATTTAATTTAAGCTCGGATATCCATCATCCATAGATGGTATTTTCAATATTAAGTACATTTAAAAAATATATATATAAAGCACATGAAGATGTGGAAAATATAAAAGTTGAGACTATTCATGCTATTTACCAAATTCCTTAATGACTTGAGCTTTCATATTATCATATTATTAGCCCATGTCATAATGCGATTTTTGAATCTATTCACCCATCTACAAAAGGTTCAATACCTTCAGCTTCAACAAATAAATCAGCTGCAAATAGTATACAGAAAAGTTATATGGCCATGTTAAACAACTAAGTCTAGCAATTTAATAGAAATTTATAAGTGAAAACATTTGGCAGCTATGGATAAACATGAATGCGAATTTCACATCAGGATAATTTGGTACAAATTTACAGGTCAACTATAAGAAAAAGTTTGGCATACAATTTTGTTTCTTACCTTTTTGGTCATAAGCCAACCCACCCACTCGACCTGTCCAATTTGGAAATATTAATTCTAATTAACAATAAACGATTTTCAACTTCAATTTATATAGTCTAACAAATACAAAAGTAAACAATATGGTACAAAACTATAAGTGAAAATGAATTTTATAAGTGTATTTTTAGCCTTATCTATGGATGTCTTTGAAATCTCTGGGATTCCTCACCTCAGCTAAAATGTGTCATCAATTTGATGGTTAGTATCTCTCATTAGTTAGTTAGTATCAATATATAGATTTGTTTAAACAAATACAAAATAGATAGTGTACTTAATTAAAACTCACTACCATATATGCATCGGTTAAACATTAAAGTTTTTAAATCTTTTTGACCAAACATAATAAGGGGTTTTAAGGAGAATAAATAAGATATTGACCATAAATATGACCATAACAATAAAAAATAACCACTACTAAACTTGAAAAAAAAACTCTAAACAAAGAAGAATGCTAGCCTTAGAAATGCAGCAAAGACAGAGAAGAGCAGACTATACCTGCACATGAAAAGATGAGATAAATAAATAAAAAAAATATGTATAATACTTAACAGGTTATACATATAACAATATAGGATGGAAAATTTTTAAATACCCCTGCAAACCATTTCCAAAGTAAATATATACATATGATACTATAAAAATAAATTTAATAGAAATACGTAGGGACCAAATATGCTCCAAAAGTCCAAAGACTTCAGCAAAGCTGCACAACTGTTACCTGCAAATCAAAGACAACAAGAAGTGACATAAATAATGGACAATCTACATAAATTATAATCACACAATACAGATACTAAAAAATAAAAAGACCTATGCATTAGAACAGAAAGAACATCTAAAAAATGTAAATATGATATAAAAATAAGAGCACACACATATGCCTAAACATTTGATTTAAACATTTGATTTAACTGCAATAGCATGAATTAAGTTTGTTTCTTTAACAAATATCATAGAAATTTCCAACATAAATTGTCTGTAGTAAATTGGTGTGTAGGTTGCTCTGTTGGAATTTAATGTATATAAAAAGATCTTTCAACAAATGTGAACAACAACAACAACAACAATAAAGCAAGAACAATCACCATACACAAATACCTTAATAGATGATAATAACCTAAACGATACAGCTCAAACAACCTGTAAAAAATATATATAGAATCAAAAGATAGAGAAAATGTTTAAAAGGCTTACATGACCACCTAACAACACAAACAAAATCAAAGAAGCAAGGTTACAAAGCCCAAAGCATAACCAAATACAAAGAATTTATAAACAAATCCATAACTTTCATGCACTTCAATCAGACATAAAATCTTACTGTTGTGCAAAAGGAATCCACATTATCTGCTGAAATTATGCAAATTAAGTTCTAATTAGACCAGAAGACTAAAATGTGAGATACAATTAACACTGGAAGCACCGTATCCTTAGAAAATGAAGCCAAATTCCAAATCTCATGCAGCTTGCCTTCGAATACAGATGTCTGAACGCAGAGCCGAGCAGAACCACATAAAGAAACCAACAAATACATATTCAACAAATTAAATAAGGGAAATATAAATCAGTAATCCAATTCAAAGATAAAGCCCTAATCTACTGAAACGAAGTTAAAAAGGAAGACAAAGGATTCAATACTTGAATTAAAGGCGATGGACACCATCAACACCTCAAAAACTGAAATCGACATTGGTAACTTAGCGTAGAAACGACGATAAAACCTGATCTCCCTACGCGGCTCTGCAAATCGATTAGGGAAGGTTAGCAAGAAGAGAGAAACTATGGCGTTGTTCGAAAACAAAGGAATGATGTATGACCAGAGCAAATAAGTAAAGGCTTACTGATTTAAAGGCTGGACGACATGGGAAGAAGTAACCGATCCCAAATCAGCAACCAAATCAGCAAGCACAGAGGCATAATAGGCTTCCTCATGTACATCGTACTCTAAACGATGTTGAAGGGCAGACTACCCATTGCTTGTACCAGGTGCTTTAGGTTGAAAAACCATGGCTCTGTGAGGCAGATTGAGGTTGAGTGAAAGGAACAGATTATTGAGAAAGCCCTTATCATGAATGTGTGGCTTAGGTTAAGCACCAAAAGTAACGACGTTATAACGGGGTTAAGTAACTATTCATCAAGTTAACATTTTGTATTTCGTTTTATCGAAGTTATTTTAGGATGCACACAACTTTGCATGTCAGGTATCCCAATCTTACAAAACAGATTCATGAAATTCTCGGGTTTTGAAGCATATGCCTTTAAGTTTTCTTTAATAAAAAATTTGCATTGAAACATCAAGTTCGTCATATACTCATTGTCCCTTACATTGCATTGTTCATCTGTTGCATGTAGCCATAAGAAATTTCTTAAACTTAAATGAACATTACACTAATTAATCTACGTAGGCAACTGTAATCATGGACAGTACATATGTTTTCTGATTTTCTATTCTTCCTCCTATACATAAAGTTCTAATTTGCATAAGATTGATCTTATCTGCTTTTTAATTACTGTCCGTTAACGAATATTTGTGTTTTTTTTACATCTGCTTTGAATGCACAGTGTTATTTCTTTACAACATGTTAAATAGGATTATATTATTACGGGGAAAACAAATGAGTGTTAGTTGCTCCAAAACAATTTTAAAACCTATTTCATGAGTCACTTTTATGTTAATAATTCAAATAGCATGAGCATGACAACAATGATAAAAGGATATGGCTGGCTGAAAAAAAGTTAATGATTGTATGGATCAGGTGGTACTCAAAATTCATATTCAAGAGGCATGCCAATTTATTTAATTTCATTTGACTTGACATGAAGGTCAAATGTCTGCAACTTGTCTTTGCCACTGCTATAGGTGACAGCCAAGGAATCCCACCGTGATTTTGCAGTGGAAAACTCGATCAAATTGCTAGCAATGATAGGTTCTATGTTCTGGATAAGCCATGGGAAGACAACAAGGTCATCTTGTTCCATTGCTCATAATTTTCGTCTGTTAATTCTGAGGGTTTTGTGGATAAGTGGTTTAGTAGGATTTTTTATTTTTCTCTTATTGCAACTCTTAATCATCCTTGCCCATAACACATAGTTTTGACTGTTGAGACTGAGACTGAGGTTATTGGACAGATTTTGTTTTGGGTTTTGGTTCCCGTAAATTGAGGCCATATTTTTGTGAGATTGGCGATTTAGATGGTTAAATCTTGGTTGTCGATGGTTGAGCTACTATCCTTTGTCATGCCAGTAGTTGATAATGAAAAACAATGGGTAATTAGTAGATGATGAGAAGAACCGTATTGTTTGATCTTAGGATCATTCAACACTGCTCGGATACCATATTGAGATAGATAATCAAAGTGGTATGAAGGCTGTAAATTGTATTGCTTTTTCTTGAACAGTTACAATGAAATATGATATACAATTTATAGATTTTACATAGCAGTTAGGGCTGACATTGCTGTAAATGAGACTGTCATTAAGCTGTAAATTAGGAGCTGGAAACCCTGCCTTGACCCATGAATCTTGAATATTTGACAGAGCCCTTGAATATTAATTAATTAAATGAAATATGATATACAATTTATAGATTTTACATAGTAATTATGTTTAATGGTTAATCATCTTTAACATTCAATTTTTACATGACCAACAGATATAATGTCTTCACACAAAGAGTTTGCTCACTTAAAATTTGAACTTACAAGGATCCTTGAGGCCACTGATGACTTTGCTGAAGAAAATCTCATCGGTCAAGGTGGATTTGGCAAAATTTATAAAGGGAACCTTTTGGTGTCCGAAAAACCAGTTGTTATCGCTGCAAGGAGGTTGCACTATGATTATGGCCAAGGTGACCTTGAGTTTTGGAACCAGATTTCTGTACTTGCAAATTTGAAACTCAAACATGACAATCTGGTTTCTTTTATTGGGTTCTGTGACGAAGGAGGCGAGAAAATCATCATAAACAAGCATGAGGTCAACGGAAGTCTTGACAAGTATCTAGGTAGCCCGGATCTTACATGGATGCAAAGATTGCATATATGTGTTGATGTTGCGCAGGCATTGAATTACATCCATTGGGGTACTGATGGACATGATTACTGTGGTGTTGGACATAAGTACTGTGGTGGACCTGATTACAGTGTGATACATCGGAACATTAAAAGTTCCAAAATTTTGTTGGACCAAAACTGGAAACCCAAGTTATCTGGTTTTGAACATTCTAAGACGAATACAATAGCTCGAAGACACCGACTTTTCCTTACTGAAGTTATTGGTACGATAGGTTATGTGGATCCGACATATGAAAAGACTGGATTTGTGACCCACAAGTCGGATGTTTACTCGTTTGGAGTTGTCTTGTTCGAAGTCCTATGTGGGAGGAGAGCATTTGTTCCTGATGAGAGAGAGCCACACTCACTTCAATATTTCACTATACAAGATCACAAAGATGTTGAGAGCGGCCAATCAACGTTGAAGAAACCCGTTGTTATTAGGGCGCCCTCTTATGAGTCTCCTGGGACGTCGTCATTTGTTGACAAAAACCCATCGTCATTTAATGCTTTCGGACAGTCGTCATCATCTAGTGGTGACAACAATAACCTTCAACACCCCAAGCCACTGTCAATTTCTGACATAGATTCAATGATTCCGTCGTCCTCTATTGCTTTTGAGCATCCCCGTGCTCCACTGTCGCTGTCGTCCACACCTATTGGTGATTACATTAACAATCAAAACCATCGCCCCTTGTCTTTTCAGAGAACACCCACCCGTGCCACCGCCGATGCTGCAGATGTTTCAGGTGACATGCTCGTACCAGCTGCTAACGCACTCCTCCGAAGAAAATCTCACTCCTTGAAACAAGAGCATTTCACATTGCATCCCTTATTTACCATGAAAAGGCTAGATCAGTACCTGCATACTTCAAACGACAAGTTATTAGCTGAAGTTGCAAAAGCGCATTATGATGACGAAGACCTAAACCTGGATGATCTAATCGATCCGGATTTACGGAAACAAATGGACCCAAAATCATTAAAAATCTTCTCAAAAACAGCATATAACTGCTTGAACGAAAAACGAGTACAGCGTCCCAACATAGATCAGATTCTCAAAGGTCTAGAGAACGCGTTACAACTTCAAATGAGACATGATAATCCTGTAAGAACATGCATCACTCTTTTATTATTTTTCGTCTTTTTCAAGATCTATCATCGTCTTAATAAAAACTATGTTTGTTAACTGATCATTTCTAATTACTTGTGTCGTGGATATTAATTAATTAAAGGAGGACTATGTAGTTGCCAGTGAAGAAAAAGAAAGAACAACGAACCAGCTAACCAATGTACGTATTCCACTTCTTTAAATTGATATAATTAAAGAAACTGAATTTTGATGCATGATTCATAAACTAACTAGATGGAGTAGGCCGCGTGTTGCGGCGGGGATATTGATATGATTAAGTACGTAAAGATAAACATATTAGGTCATGACGATGTCTTCATTATTTGTTGAATATCAGACTTAGGGTAAGGATCCTGCGAAAACACTTTGTATTGCGAAAATGCGAAAACCAATATTAAAACCTACATAACCTCTTCATACGTTAATGTTTTTTCATAAAATTCATGCCAAAAGTCTTAAAATTACGCTATCTCTGGACAAAAACGAATTATCATGCGAAAAAACACTCTTTATGTTAAAAACATATTAAAAACACTAAAACATTTATGCTACTAATGATAATTAAACATAGTGTATATGTGCAACATATAATTAAAAAGTTATAAAATGTTATTTTTTTCTTTAGATCTAAAGATAAGCTAGACAACTATACGATTTAGATTGCAATTTTTTTTTAAACCTATTAATGTATATCACATGTATGAGGTTTTTTTGATGTGATGCACATGTGCTTAATTCAATAAAAACGCAAAAAAATGATATAAATATATGACATATGGTGCGAGTTAGAAAAAAATATTAACTCATACTAAAAGTATGAGTTTTTTGTGATGCACACGTGCACCACACCAAAAAAACGTTAATTTTTTTTATAGTTTTTATAGAATTAATGATAACATAATTATAAGACTTTTGGTGCAAATTTTTTAAAAAAAAATTAACGTATGAAAAAGTTATGTAGGTTTTAAGATGGTTTTCGCGTTTTCGCAAAATAATTCTGTTTTCGCATGATCCTTCCCATCAAACTTAACCCTCAAATGTAAAGAGAACGACACTAATATAGACACCCTAAAAATACCATTGTGATACACAGTTGCGAATCCAGGATTTTTTTTATGGGTTTCAGAAGTTTCGGTGTTTGATCGTCCACCCTATATATAATTTTTTTAGACTGGTTCGGTTCGGGTCGGGTGACGGGTCAAGTCTTCTCATCTCCTGTTCTCAGTTCAGATTTCACCCCTAATTCAGTTCTTCTAGAACATTTTACAAATCACAAATTCTTATTCCTAGTCTTCATTCGTCAAGAAACAAAGATTCATACGACTTAGAATCCAAAATCAGAGTACTAACCTTCATACAAATGACACAAATCAATCGAATTTGGCCTCCAATTTCGAGCGCAATTCCGACTGACCGATTTTTGAGCGCTCAGCGTTGTGTCCGCCTCCTGTCCTCTGTGTCGATCGCAATTCTGAGCGCACCTTCACCCGCTTGTTTGTGTCGTACGTGATAAATAAGTCTAGCCCCAAATCAGTTTTTTTGAGTTTTTTTTTTTTCTTTTTTTTTTTTTTGCTTAAAAGTGTTGGGCCTTGGTTACAACTAATAGAGATGGTATGGGTAATTGGGTTTACGTAAGTGGATTAAAAACTTAAAACCATAAATATTATTGTGTTTAATACTTATTAGTGATTTGAAAACTTTTTTAAAACTACATTTTTTTAAGTTGAGGGTATATGTAAAAATTTATGGGGTTCGATCACCAAATTTCTTGAGGTTCGGTTCATAAAAAATCAGAAAAATAACACACCGTCAATAAGATCATGGATATCGGGCGAACCCCTAGGGCTTACCTTAGGTCCGCCACTGGCGATACAAGTCATTTTGTCAAAAAAAAAAAACCCCCACAGACATTCTTATTAGACACCCTTGCTTGTTCGATTCTGAGTATTGGAATATCATTATCATCTTTTGCTTTTAGATTAATTCTTTTACTATTTATGTCAATAATATAAGCAAAGTGGTCTGAATTTCTTTTTCTCAAGGAGGTAAATAGGCCGCAACACATTGATCTATTTTTTTTCAGGCGAAACAGTTGAAACACTTAAAGATTCCATTAGATGACATAAAGAAGGCCACAAACGATTTTAGAGATGAACCCATCGGGTCAGGTGGATTTGGTGACGTGTATAGATCTAAACTGGAGGTGTCAATAGAAAAGAAAGGTGAATTTTGTAGAGAATTGAGAACAGTAGCTATAAAAAGCATTAGACAATATAATGAGGAAGGAAAAGAAGGTTTTGATGCAGAACTTGCATTGCTTGGCACTTGTGAGCATCCCAATGTCGTCTCACTTCTTGGCTTTTGTAATGAAGATAGTAAACTGATACTTGTCTATGAGCATGCTCATAATAAGAGTTTGAATGATTATTTGGGAAACAATGATAACTCCACTCACCTTACCTGGGTACAACGCATAAAGATTGGCATTGACATTGCAAATGGACTGGACTACATTCATACCAGGGTGGCCGATGAAGAAAGGATTGTTCATCGTGACATAAAAAGTGCCAACATTTTGTTGAGTAAAAATTGGGTGGCAAAAATTGCTGACTTTGGTCTTTCAAGGTTCCATGGTGCCGATTCAAAAGAAAAAACTGTTCGTACAGACAATTTTGCAGGCACAAAATACTATGCGTGCCCAGAATACGCAAAGAGTGGTAGGTTGAAAACAGCAGTAGATATTTACTCGTTCGGGGTGGTTCTTTTTGAACTCCTATCCGGGAAACTTGCCTATGATCAAACTTACATGACGGAGGGTAAAAGTGGAATTGCAGACGTTGCACGTCAACAAAAAACAATACATGAGATGGTGGATCCTAAAATAATGGAAGAAGTATATGAACTCGCGTCCACTCTACATAAAGGACCCAATCAATATTCTTTGAGAACATATTCGGAAATCGCACATCGATGTATAGTACCAGGTCAAGATCAGCGTCCTACAGCAAAAGTAATTGCCGAGGAACTTAAGAAAGCTTTATCTTTCCAAGTAAGTAAAAATCTCATTATGCTAACCCATAAGAAACTGAGAACCACAAGGAACCGGCTCAAGTGAACTCCGATTGAGCTTATTCCAGTAGTGTTGGAACCGACTTGTTAAATCATTAATTGGCTTAGCTTTTTAGGTTTTTAGCTTTTCTGATTTTGGGTTTTTAGCCTTAGGTTTTCGGCTTCGACTTTAGGTACCAAAAAAGAGCCTAATAATTTTTGTCACTAAAAGGTTGCATTAATTAGACCTAATGCAACATTTTTGTTACACAATGTAACTCTTTAGAAAGAAAAAAAAAAGTTGTATTATGTAACAAAAAAGTTGCATTACGTCTAATCCTACTTCATCTAATTAAAGCTTTTTTTATAAAAAAAAAGTTGTATTTTTATAAACTAAATACTGAAAGATAAACCCTAAAACTTAACTTAAAAGGCTAAACCCAAATACGTTGATTCAGCGTTCGACGAGACGTTTCTTTGTCGTCGGAGTTCATTTGATGAACTTCTTACAAAAACAGAAGTTTTCATTTGATCATTTCTATATATATAATTGAGTTCTAGTAAAAAGCTTTCTTTTTTCATCAGGAAACATAGGAAAGAATCATAAAACTCAACATTTATAATAACTAGTGTCATACTCGTCTCAGTCCGGGTAACGTATTCTTTATTTATGTGGTGTGATATGAAGTTATCTTACAAAGTTGAGTTTTGGTTTGTGTATGTTTATTTGGCCTAAATCTAAAATGATATCTGGAAAAACATGTGGTGTGACATTCTTGGTGCATAATCTTCCAGCTAAAACCCACGAACCGAACAGACCAAACCATGAAATCTTTTATCAGGTCGGTTCATGGTTCTCCCATTTACCCTTTGTTGGTTCTGGTCCGACCCGTTAGGAACCATGAAAACCAAAAATTAATATATATATTGAGAGAGAGAAAGAGATAGAGAGATTTAAGATTTTGATGGGACATCATAGAAACGCGAATCGAAAAGTCTTTTCATGTTTCAAAGTGAAAAAAATCCTACCAATGTTCACATATCCTTAATGGTTCTTCACCTTCTTCAATCTTCATCCTAACCCTACCACAATCCTACAATCGCTACCATCTGTCTCTGTTCATCTAAATTTGATTCATCATTGTTGAACATGGAAACAATCTATTGTTGGTAATCTTTAAAGATTTGTTTATTAAAAATAACAGATAAATAATGATAACATGGTTGCATCCGTTTTTTTCGTTAAGTGATGTAACTTCATGCTCGTTCAGTCCAAAGTTTTTTTTACATACTTAGTCCGGTCCCAATTGACTTTCACTCCAAGCTTCGCCATTACTTATTTTGACCGATAATACCTATGAAGTTAAAACAATATGTCAGTTCTTTGTATGACATGAAGTAGAAAATTACAATGGTCTAAAAAATGAAGGACTTTTTTCTTGTTCAGCATACCTTTGGTCAAAATTGGTATAAATGAAACTCGATATATACTTGATGTGTAATATAGTTTCAATAATTAGGTATTCGTGCTTGAAGAAATAGCCCTCCTAGATCCTAGAGCTTTTAGAATAAATAGGATTAGTAACCTAAAATTGAAGAAATAATAGAATTTAAACATAATTAAAAAGAATGAGTTACAAAACTTATAAAGATGTATAGTCTCATAAGTAAAACAGGGAGGTCAATATGGTGATTTTCTTACATCTCTGGATAGGTTACAAAGTTATTTGACTTCTAAAAAGTTATACTAATTTAACAGTATTCTGATTTTTCTAAGTATTTCTTGATAAGTGAACGGATTTAACCCGTCCACTTAATATACTAATTATCTTTTATGTATTTAAATGATGAGAATAATAATGAAAATAGAAGTAGAAATAAAACAGTATAAAGAAAGATGCCACATACAATCAGTGTCAACTCCTCGATTTGAGTGTGTGTATTTACTTCTGAATAATGATGGGAGCTCATGTGTTTATTACTGTTTCCAAACATCCTCATAAGACAAGTAATTAAATTTCTATTGAAAAATTTCTATTGAAATTCTGCAAATATCCCTATTTTGAGCTAATTTCAGTTTATACAAGTTATGTGGTGCATTGACTATTTTTAACTTCGTGGGTGGATTGTTGGGGTAGCCATCTCAATCCAATTAAAAAGGGTGTCAAATTATAACATATGTCTTTCTAAATAGTTATCTACCTTAAGCAAATAGGGATGCTTGAATATAACTTAAAATTAAATCATAGAAGATTACAATAAGCAAGAATGTCATGAGGCAATTAAACAATAAGCAAGTGTTAATTTATGCACTGTAAATCGTCGAGACAGAGAAAGAACAAAGATGCCACTAACTATTACTAATATAGATTGTGAGGTCAATGGGCTGGGATGTTGAATGTTATCAATTTTTGCAAACATGTTGAATGTTAGTTCCGATACATAAACCTAATGATTTAGCAACTCAATTGCAAGACACAGACCAAATATTCATCAAAGACAAACAAAGAAAGAACAAATGGCGTTCAGCAGAATAAACGTTTAAGTCGAACCTGGCAAACCTGGCCAAATCTGTACCCCACAGGACTAAACATGTCAACCTGCAAGAGCACAAAATGAAGCTCGGATTAGCCTTAACCAACCACATAAAATAAATGAGAGAAATAACCAAAGAACGACGTTAAAAAAAAACCTCTGGCTAAGAGATTAACCTGCAAAAACATGAAAACTAAAGTACATGTAAACTTTATGTATTGAAATAGATGATTGGTCATAACTAAATGTTAACTCCATGATTTTAGAATTAACAATCCAATATTGTATGCTACCAAAAAAATAACTAAAAAACATACCACATTGAGGGAAGCATGACGCTAGCTCCGAGTAACAAAGGAGGAAATCATGACGCCAACTCCGAGTAACAAATCACACTTTTCATGTGACCACCAACCCATAGTAGCATAAATAAAGTCACTATCTATCATTACAATTGAACTTTGCTTTTAGTGAAAACTATTCCTTAAAGAACATCATCTCTAGTTTCAGAAGGTAATGCCACAATCAAATGAAGTGTAAATCCTAATCTTTGGAACTTGAATACAAACATCATTTAGAACAAAATAGTATGCACAATGCACTACCAACCATATCAGTAAACTTCTTTCCTACAAATAATAGAGAAGATTTTGGTGTGAAAATACATGCATAGACTGAAAAAATATATGCTTTAGCATCTGCAGACATCACAAATTGCATAATATCTTGAAGGAAGTAAAATCAGAAACTAAGAATTAAGGTAGTTTCATTAAAACGTACAAAATATGGATTGTGGTATTCCAGCTAAAATTAAACTCCCAATGAGTATAGTCGCACACTGGATATCTGAGAGGTAAATAAATAACCTGATGTTTGGTGCACACCCAAATGTGAATTTTAAGGAACATTATTTTTGTATTTCTATACATATGTGGTCATGCCTACCTCAATCAAAGCGACATTTGAATTATTGCACATAAAGTTAATTTGAACAAAGACAAACTACAAAGAGAGCAAACACAACAGTTGTAATTAAAGTAATTACAACTTGATTCATCAAGTCTGGCCTTAGATTTCTTTTGTAGCTCAGTCTTCAACTTCTGAATATCTTCTTGTGCCAGACGACTCTAATAGTTCCTAATTGCTAGTTTCTCCTCTAGTGCTCTTTTTCCCTCTAGCAGACTCTTTTTCCTAACAGGTAAACAATTCAGCATATCAGATTTTTAAATTATTAAATGTTAAACAAAAACTAAAAGTAGTCAAAGTTGTAGAGCTAATTGATTTTACAGCGAAATGAATGGGTTGGACGGGTCGAAATGGTACGGTGCTTAACAAACTATGCATAAAGATATCACCAAAACTGATATCCAATTATGAAAATGCGCATCAAAAAATAAAAATATACATGAACCTATATACTTTCTAAACAGGTCACTCGTAGTGTTCTTAGTCAATCAAATTCCGAAGGATAACACTAATTCAGGCTATCTGGCATTGGAGAACGAAGAAAAACGCAAACGATGAAGCATAAGTCAGTCTCGTTCTTTTTTCAACTTTTCAGAATCGAATGCAATCTAGGTCGTTGATAGTGTCAGTAGCAATTGAAATCTAGGTCCTTGCAGGATACGTTTAACTGTACATCATCATAGTTTAACTGTACATCATCATAGAAAAACCGTTTCTTTTTTACATTTTACAGCTTGAACTCATTAAGACATTATATCATTGCTAAAAAGCTTTCCTGGCTCCAATTTACATTTTAGAGCTTAATCTCATTACATATATAAAGATACATCAAATAGTAGCTAGGATATCCTCAACTTCAAACTCATGCTAATTATAAGAAATCAGTAGAGAATTTGCATAACAAAAAATTAAAATCTAGAACATTATGTGATTCAGTGATTAAACTATAACCAAAATCAGGTTACGAATATTAGACTATAGTCCTTACCTTGGATCAAGTTCACAAATCAACTTCGATTTGGTGACGGTGTGTTCGTGAATAGAGGTGGCATGTCAGAAAACGATGGTGCCGTACGATGGTTTGAGTCATCGGCAAACATGGAAGTAACGCCTCCCTGCATTCCTCCGTTAAGCAACAATCGAATTCATGGTTTTGTTTGTGGAAATTAGTGATGAAATCGGTGGTTCAAACATACCTCGATATGAAAATTGAATCGGTGAGTCATAAAATTGATGATTGCATCAAAGGTGGGGAACGGGTGACAAAGTGGATGTTACAGGTACTGTGTGCGCTGGAATGAAATCAATATTAGGGCTCCTAATGACGATTGGGAGACGGTTACCAAAGAAATAGGCAAGCGACGTGGTAGATCGGTGGAGCGTTACGAGGAAGGAGACGTAACTGCAACTCTGACATCATTGCTGAGTTATGGAGAGGAGTTATCGGCGATGTGGATAGGGGTGTTAATCGGGTTAACCCGTTCGGGTTTCGGGTTATTAGGGTCGGGTTAGTCGGGTTTTCTAAATAAAAAATCATACCCGCAACCCGACCCTATTAAGGTTCGGGTTAGTAGGGTTCGGGTTAGTCGGGTTTCGGGTTATTAGGGTCGGGTGAGTCGGGTTACTCGGGTTTTACACACAAACACATTCTCACTATAATTTAGAGGTGGAGTTCTGATATCACTTTCATCATTAACACAACGTCACAACTTGTACATCGAATAAAACAATTAATGCTCGTATTCTATTTTTTGATCACTGATTATTTGTTAAAAAATGCAAATGAGCCTTGAAATTGCAAACGACATAATGTTAAATAAAACTAAAAAATTGGACAGTGCATGTATGGTGATGCGCTTATGGCTTATGTAACTAAAAATGTTATAACAGGAATAGCGAACATATTTAAGATATTTATTTTATAACATTTGATATATTCATAATATATATAATATATTGAGTCAACGATTTACCGCTTAACATATCATTGTTCGGGTTATTCGGGTTAACCCGAACCCTGATTTTTTTTCTAAATTTAACCCGAAACCCGACCCTAATTACAATTCGGGTTTTTCGGGTTAACCCGATTGACCCATTAAGTCTTTTAGACCCTATTAGACCCGACCCGAATTATCTTATTCGGGTTCGGGTTGGATCGGGTTAATCGGGTTCGGGTATTTTCGACACCCCTAGATGTGGAGCTAGTATTGAGGATGAACTGCTATATGGTTAACAATGACGTCATTAGTGACGAAAATTGGTCAAAATAACCGTATTATGGTTTTAAAACCGTCTAGTTTAAAAGGCTGAGATTAAAAGTTGGTTCCAATCTACGGCTGAAATCAAAAGAACATGGGAAAAACCGTAAAAAAACCGCCATTGACCCTTACGGTGTCAATGTTAAGTATAATTAAATAAGGATAAATGAAATTTTGGATAAAATAGTAGTGGCAGTTATTTATAGAATTTATGGTTATTACATGTTTTGCGGTTTTTATGTAATGTTCACGAATTAATTACAAGAATATTTTCACGATTTATTGTTTTCATATAATGTTAGAATGTTGTTAGCATTTTATTATGATCTGGGTGTTTGCATTGTCCAGTGAGTTAGATTTTTTTAACATTGGTTTACAATTTCGTTGTCTTATGTGGGTTAGGATTTTTGTTTAGGCTATTGACGATTTAGATTTTTTTTAACATTGGTTTACGATTTTGTTGTGTTATGTGGGTTAGGATTTATACGTTTCAAAAAAAAATGTGGGTTAGGATTTTTGTTTAGGCTATTGACGCTATGTTTTTGTAGCGAGTTATGTAATAAACTGTAGGTGTGCAATGAGTAAGGAGGTAGCGTGCAGAGTGTTAGGATATGTTACACATTGTGTTAGGTTTGTGTATACGGTGCATTAGATTTGATCTTCGATATTTAATACTTAAAACATTATTTTAAAATAAGCTAGCACATCTGGTAAAAATAAAACACCAAACTAAAAATTAATTAATATATACATCAAGTTCAAAATTCACAACTCGTATTTATTTAAGGATACTATATTCAAATTAAAGATAACCCCATCCTAAATATATATAGATTTTGAATTATGAAGATTGTTATTATTAATTGCAGGAAAAGAATAAAGACAACCTCCAAATATCATTTGAAGAAATTAAGTCGGCCACTCAAAATTTCAGTGGTGAAAATCTTGTTGGAGGAGGGGGGTTTGGGAATGTATTTAAAGGAGAAGTTACGCGTAATAATGGAAGTACTACAATTGTTGCAAAGTGTTTGAATACAAGTCATGGTCAGGGAGAACATCATTTTTTGACTGAGCTTGAAATTCTATTCGAGTATAAACATGAGAATATCATTCGTCTTGAAGGTTATTGCAATGAAAGCAATGAAAAAATCATTGTCTATGAGTACGCTTGCAATAAAAGTCTCGATAGGCATTTAAACAATGTTAGCCTTACATGGACTAAACGACTTAAAATATGTATTGATATTGCACGCGGGTTGGATTTTCTTCATGGGCGTGCTCAAACAAAAGAGATGGTGATACACAGGGACATCAAATGCGCCAATATATTACTAAATGGTGATTGGAAGGCAAAAATATCTGATTTTGGGTTATCTGCCATAATTGCAACAAACGGGCAAGATTTCAGTAAGCTTGTAGGCACACCTGGCTATGTTGACCCATATTATGATTTGACAGGTTTCTTTACTGAAAAATCAGACATTTACTCGTTGGGGGTGCTTTTATTCGAGATCTTGTATGGAAAGTTGTTAGTGCCCACCAAAACGACTTACAAAAAATGGGCTACATATTCATTTCTTGAAAAAAGTCATAAAGAAGAAACTTTTGCACCGATTGTGTTTAAGGACATAAAGAAACAAATTGATCCCCGATCATTGTCTATATTTCGAATGATTGTCAGTGAATGCTTAACACATCATAGAGAAAAACGACCAACAGCAAAACACGTGTTGCAACAACTAGAGAAATCACTGGAATTTCAAGTAAGTTATCAAAGTTCTACAACACTAACTTCCTTTCAATGCACTTCTTTACACAACCAAAATTAAATGGCAGACTTGTTTTGGGTATTTTAAAGCCAATAATATAAAAAATATATCAAAATGGATATGAAGAATCTTGTTTAATTTATTTGTAGGAGGATTATGAAATATGGGGCCCTAAATTGCCCGAAGACTATGAGAAAATATTGAAATTCTCCAAGTATTCCGAAAACTACTCTACCAAAACGAAAAAGGATCTTCACGACAAGTTCTTGAAAGGAATTCTGCTTCAAGATGACAAAGTGGTAATTATTTGATGATTTGCCTTCCAATTCTATTGATCATTAACAATCTACTCGATGAGTTGACGACTGGTTTTGTTCTACATTACAGTGGTTTTCACTTGGACATAACGGTGAAAGAAATGAAATGGTATCAGCAAGAACATTTTCATACAGAAACCATAGTGCACACGATATGTGGTGTATTGTGCCAGAATCAAGGTCATCTGTTTCTCTCTTTTACTTAATATAAATAACAAGTAAATCTGATTACACCACAGTAATTATGTAGGCATGTGTGATTTATTTAAACATGGTATTTTTGGTTTAAACCAACGTTAAGATTATTTTGGGTCAAAAAATATAAATTAATAAACTTGGACTTAATTATCTTGCAGGTGGGTTGATAAGAAGGTAGCCAAGATGTTGGATATCTCAAATTTGATGATCAAAATCAACGCAAGACCTCAGTTTTTATCTCAAAATACTATTTATGGGGTCCATCTAGTCTTCAAATTTTGTGATTCTAAACAAGTTTCAAGAAACCCAATGTATGTTGACCTAAAGTATCAGATGGGGAGTGAAGTCTTGCATGCATATTTTGCACAATGGAGAGATGATAATTGGATGATGATTGAGTTATACCGATTCTCGAATCAGCAGGAAGAGGTCGATCTTGAGTTTCTAGTTGAGAGTCTTTCACCATACTATACTAGAGAACAAGATTCGATCTATGTTGAAGGCATTGAGTTTCGAACAATTGACAATGCAAGTTTGGATATACTTATTCTAGATTCTTTGGTTTATATTTAATTTTTAACAGAGATTAATGCAGGGAAAACATTTCACATGTTCTAAGTTACATGCTTATAACTTGGTCTGATAATTACTATACAGGTGGGACATGTTGAAACCCAAAAGCCAAAGGAAATCCAACAAGTTACTAAACCAATCTTGAACAAGTTGGACCAGGATCCGATTGAATGCGAAGAGATATTAATTAAGAGATCCGAAAACTATGACCAGGATGAAAAGGTTGTTATTATCTTTTTAGGAAAATTTAAATGTAGTTGAATTTAAGAAAACATCCTTTGTTGGTTCTTTAACAAGTACTCTTTATTTAAATGACGATGACAGTTGTTCTCACTAAGCGAAGTGAACGGTATGAAGCATCTTATGCTTTCTGCAATGGCTGCTTTCTACAACTTCTCTGATTCGAAGCTTTATGAATCTAAACCATCGTCCGAATCCAGGTTTGTTTTTTGATGAATTCCAAATCGTTTTCTCATTTTGTTTTGTTTAACTTTTCTTTAAACAGTGCTTATCTGCAAATACACATAATAAAAGTCCATGTTTGATACTTTATCACTTATTGGGTGTGAATGTCCGAATCTTAGAATGTATCATTTACTCCAAGAATGTGTAATCTCATGATATGTCGTTTTGCAGATTTCAGGAGGTGCTTGAGCTTCTGCCACAACCAATATTGCGTGTCAACTGCATGATTAAAAGTCCAATGTTGTCACGAGATACCGAATATGGGTGTTACCTAGTGTTCAAGCTTTCAGAAAAATGTCATGGGTTGCATTGTCCTGTAGAAGTACGAGATCTACTCCAGAAAAATAAAGCGGCGAAAATTGTTTATTTTAGATCTCCGAAGCCATGGAATATACATGATATCACACGGGTTCCAGAACAGAGAAAAGATGGATGGATGGAGGTTTATATATGGAAATTCAACTCAACTCATGAACTTAAAAATGATTATATTCCTGTGAATTTGAAACTGGTAAGTTATGAAGGCTATATGTCCGGCCTTATTGTATGTGGCCTCGAGTTTCGACCAATGTAAGAATAATCATATATTACCTTATTATACATTTGACAACTTTGAGGTTTTGTAAACCTCCCCACATATTCTTTCCTGCACACGTGTTAACTATTACAATTCTTTTTGCTCGACGTGTTCTTCCCAACGGTTACTAGCCTTCCTAGCTTTATCCATTCATCAATTTCTATCTTTATCTCCCTCTTCTTTGGATACCTCCACTTCAGATCGACATACTCACGAAAACATTTTTCTTAAAATATCAGGTCCGTGTTTTGATTTCATTAAATTTTTTCTTTTATCATGTATTTTAACATCTTAGGGACGATTTTAATCTCTAATTTTGAATACGAATAAAGTTTTTTCCTTCGATTTTAACCTACTACGTTTGTGTCTGAGTCTGACTTTTAATGAAATTATTGGTTTCCTCAGCGATTGTTTAAAATCTTCATACTCCTGCTCAGGTTTTTTGCCCAATTTCGTGCCTCATCAATACGTTATGATGTGCTAAAAGAATCTCATGTCTATATCAATGTTTCACTTACTGTTTATCTGATTTAGCTATGTTATGGTTCTATTTGTTTAGTTTGTTGTAGGTTGTTTACATGTTTAGTTTTTTTCCTAATCTTTGAGCATAGACAATGGTTTATATTGGATATGTAAATTGCTTGCAAAATACAGCTGATGCAGTATTTTTTTAGGTTCTAAATAGTAATTATCATCTAATATGTATGTTACATCACCTGTATTAATGGATTTTTTTTTAAGTATACTTTTTGGTTTAAAAATTTGTGTTTCCTGTCTATATATACATCATTCTTTTCCATCCTACAGTGTCAGCCATATTCTATGTGTGTTTATTGTATTTGAGATGGTTATAATTTTGTAGAACTCTCTTCATTTATTCTGTATGTGGCTTTACCTTTTGGTATCCAACTTTTTTAAACATACTTCTTTTAAATTATCTTCTTTTACAAACATCATTATCATTCTTTTTGGTCTTTAATGTTTCTTATGTTCTTTATTATAAATGGGTTATCTTATGTTTCTCATGCTGTTCAGGTCATTTTGAATACCTGTTCTTTAATGTTTTGACTGCTAATTGGGTCAACGGTTCCTGTTTCTCTTATGTTTTGACTGCTAAATGGGTCATTTTAAGTTCCTGTTATGTTATGTTTTATGTTTGTTATGTTGTTAACTCTAAATTGCTCAGAATTATTTACCAATGTCATAAAGGTCAATTAATTTTGAGTCCCTGAGTACGTAAGCATATGGTCAGGAATAGGACATCAAAAGACTTACAGTATAGCAAGCAATGTAAATGATTTTAACTAATATTGATATCTTATATTATGGACTATTCTGTCATAAATAAAGTTTTTGTCAAAAGTATTAACAAGGAAGCTATTGAGACTTGGGACTTGACATTAAGTTTTAAAATATGAAATTGTTAACAAACAACGCTGTTGTAACCGAATTTACCTCTTTGTTTTATTAGGTTTTTCTTTAACTAAAGTTTGAGTGAAATTGCTTGAATTGAGTTGATTAAGTTGTTTTTGTATACATACACACACTAAAGTGCATCTAAATTTCATCAATCAGAAAATGTTCGGTCATCAACATCCACACCTACCTACTATATAAATACATTAATGCTTCAGATTGCTTTCAAAATGTTGGATTAGTCTTTCTGTATTAAAATCGCAATATTTGTGTATAGATGGCCATAATTCATGGCTTCTTAGCGTAACTATATTAATTTAGAGTCTCATAAAGTCAAGTTGGCAAAGATATACAGATTTCCTAAACAAAATTATATTTCAACTTTAAGAGGAAGTAAAGGAAAGTATGATTTGCATCATGCTTTAAAATGAGAGTGTCCTGTGTACCTTATGTGCTACTGAATGCATCAAACTACAAGTTTTTACTTAATTTCTTTAACCTATTCATACATTACCTGTGTTTGTATTGTGTGTTCAAACGACCTGCCCACTGGATACTAGCTTCTGGCAATGGTTTTTTGACTAATATTACCAACATACTTTGAAAATTGTTACATATGTATTGCTTAAATCTTTAAAGTAAATTAATGACTTGCTTATACCTTTTTTTCAGAATGAGCGGTATATCTTCCATCCAAATATGTTTTCCTATAATTTTTTTAGCATTTCTGCAGGTATAAATTGGTATGATTCATCTTAATATGGTCAAATTTTTGGCAGTATCCTCTGGATCAGCTGGTAGCACCTTACATCGCGTTGTCTGATATACTCAGGCCTTCTACACCCCAGCTCATAAATTTTGTTAGTCAACTACTTTATGTGCTTGACAAACCCTGCTTTAGTGTGGTTTCTTAACTTATTTTGTAAAATGACTGTTATCTAATAAACCTATAAATTTTATATCTTCTATCTTTGTAAATGTTTAATGTATTTCTATACCTGTTCCAATTTTTTTCATATTACTTAGCTGCTATTGCATCCATTCTCCTACATATACTGCTATCATAAATATTTGCAGGCCGTTGCGGTATGTTTTAGAGTACCTTTGTTTTTAACGACCTCTGCTTTTTTGGTAGTTTTGACAGAATCAAACTCTATGTTGTCTCTATGTTTTCGTTTAAAGCCATTTCAACTCAAGATTTTATAGGCTTGAGGATGAACAGAACCATATTTATGACATTGCAGGGTCATAATTTAATATATGTCAAGTTTAATGTCAGTATAAGTAAACTTTATATTTATGCTAATATACAATCTCTCTTCCTCGGTTCATATATGGAGCGACTTTCATTAATTGGTTGATACATATTGTTATGGAAGATAATTTGATCATAATCTGTAATGAGTAACAGATATAGGTAGACACATGTTGTTATGAAAGAGGCTTAAATCCTATTTTGCATTTTGGAAAATGGAGGAAACTGCATCATTGTTTGATATGTGATTCAATAGCAACTTCTTTTGCGTCAAAAGCATACTATGACAGGAACTGGAATGTAAGATGATGCTGATAATTGTTAGTGGATTGATCAATGGGTTAACAATTATAGCAGCCCGACACATTATAAGAAAGTGCCAAGTCTTTCGTTGGAGCATTGGTCATTCATCTGTAAGGTTAATTTTTTGTTGAAGATAATGGTAATTGGCTCAACCACTGTTTTATAAGTTTGGAAAAATTTGGAAGTGCAAAGTTAGGAATGTTATATAATATTTTGGATTTTTGTGTCAACATGTTGACCTCTGTGGTAAACATGTTTGGCAGATTTTGAGTTGCCTCCAGGCTGGCTGCTATGGTCAAAAAATTTGGATAGAATGATAACATAATGTTTAAAGTTTGGAAGAATTGGATTGTTTATGAGGGAGTTGCGCTTGGAGATAGGCATGTCATTGGGATTTTTAGGCCGCTGATAGTGTTTGGGATCTTGGCTGGATATGGCAATTTGAAGTTAGGTATTTGACATTTGGTCATCTTTTATAAGGTGCGGCTGGATCACCTCCTATCTGATGTTGTTGATTATATGTACATATATAGAGTTGCCCGATTTTGTTATGTAATACAACAGGTGTTAAATCCTTTATACGTCTGAAAACTTCGAATACACAACCGCTGCAACGCGCGGTTGATTTCTCGTATTATACATTTGACAACAACATGTGTCTTTTCTAAAAAAAAACCAAATCAGTATATATAGACTGTAAGTTTAAAGATCACAAACCTATACCTCCAGTTCAGTTGGTAAGTTGTTTTGTTTTTAGACTTAACTTTGAAAGTTCGACTCTTTGACCCCAAGTTTCTTTCTGTTTTGACATTTTCACCCCCTTTGAACTCGAAAGCCGGAAATTGAAAGCCAAACCAACAGAACATGTAGAGATTAGGGTTCGATTGGTGATGTTGATGGGTTCCGGCCGGCGGTGAAAGCCAGGGAAGCCGCCGGAGTGTTGTTGATGGGATTAAATCTAGGTCAGTTTGCCGAGGATACAGTGTTTTGTTCTTGAGAAATCGATAATGTTTCTTTTTGTTTAAACAACCTTTTACCCATTCATCACATATATAATTTCTTATATAGATATTATCTTAGTTAATGTATAGTGTTTTCGAATATCTGTGTGTGATTACATATGCTGTTTATAATTTTATGGTCGTTGTCTTCTTATAAGCAGAAGACTTTTGTGATGCATTCTTCCAGTCTGTTTGTTCTACTTTATATTCATCTAAGTAATCATGTTCTTATTAAGATGTGATTCTTTAATATGTATGGGCTAGGTATTTTGGGGTATGAGGCATGCATAGCCTTTCTTTAAAGTCTGTCATGTGTTTTTTGAGCTCTGCTCAGATTCAAAAGATCAACATGCAAGTTTTAAAGATTACTTTTTCTAATTCTTTTGAATCTCTCTTTTCGTCTAACATAGTTACTGAACATATTAATGAAACTTGCTGGTCAAAATCTAATTGCCGCTTATATCTGTGTTCTTCAACATGCTCATGTTGCAATAATCTCAATTTGTAACTCGATTTGTACTTTGGTGCAACAATATGATAAGTTTCAGACCACATAGTTTGAATAAAATTTAAACTAAAACACATGAATGATAACTTTTCCTTCTTTTTTTTTTGTTAATTTTCAATCATGGTTTATTGTAATCACTAACCAGTTCTTGAACCTAACGACATTGATTCGGAACACACTCATACATAGATTGGATAACATGTCAAAACTGGTCAAGTCTTATAAACGTGTGGAACACCTTTTCTCCTTATTAGTTCTACAAATAGTCAGTGGGTTAAATATGATTTAAAAAATATATAAGTATTTCTTTCTGTTAAATTTAGACTGGCTTTCAACTTGAACTATCTAACCCATTTCCTTTATTAGTTGACTTGACTATTTTACATATTTGATCGCTAATTGGCCGATTGTAACCGGGTCAAATTCGTCACCTATCAGGATTCCGTAGATAGTGACAGTGACAGTGAAAACAGAGGGATCGTCCCAAAGACTGAAATCATAGTTAATTGGATGGTAGGCATGAGGCTCACAGCTCACTCATGGCAAAGCTACTCAGGTTCCCACCTTTTCTACCCTTTTTTTAACTTGGTTCTTATTAGAATAAATATTGAGATGTTAATTTTATAGCCACATTTACTTGGCAATAAAATGTAGCAGTAATTATTTTGAGGTAATTTCTGTTTTTATTATAGGTTGTTATTTGGTTCTATTTTAGGTTGCTGCTGAGATGATGTTCTTCATGCATGATTCTAGGTAATACCCGCTGAAATATAGTTACACTACCAGTTTTTTTTTGGTTTAAAATGTGTTGTTATTTTAAATAGTTGTTTCAGAGCATTCTTATGTTGATCCATATGTGCTTGATTATGCGTAGTCATTTCAAAATAGCAACATGTTGGGTTACTAATATTTTTAAAGAGCCCAGATTTTGTTGTTTTAGTTTTGATGGACCATAAAAATTTTTAATATAAAAAATTATAAAATAAAAACTTGTGCTTTTATAGTTTAGAGATGATTTCATATTTTGTTGTTTTAGTTTTGAAGAGCCCAGATTTTGTTGTTTTAGTTTTCAAGAGCCCAGAATTTGTTGTTTTAGTTTTGATGAATTCACGTTCCCCTAGAATCTAAAATTAACATTTTGGTATAAAAGTTGCAATGAAGTAGTCAACATGATGGAGTCAGAGGGCCTCTTTGGAATGTACAAGAATATGAGAAGATCGAACATAGAGCCACTTTCGGTACATATATTATCCCGTGGAAGAGTAAAAGGGTCATCACTATCGAGGATCTCCAACTTCCTAAGATGCCTCTTCCGCATCTGGTAAGACCACACATCGTTCGGAGTAATGCTCTTATACCCCGTGTATTTTCTGGATCAAATGTTTTTTTTTGTAAAATAATCTATGTATCGATCCACTTCGTGCTTAGTTTCTTTGGTCTGTTAATGTAAAATATGTGTAACCTAATCTGCTTATAAAGTTTTATATTTTTTATATTATTACTTTTTTCCTGATTTATATGAATAACCAACTTTATAAATAATACTCTTTTATCATTTTAAGTTATCCAATCAAGGTATGCCACAACAGCCACGTGTCGGACCCTAATTCTTTTTTTTTTATATTGTTTTTTAATACTACTTTTCATTGTTGCTTCTATATTTATATTTACCATTGTGAATTTTTATATGCGTTTTGATCAGGAATGACAAAGATGTCATAATTTGTGTAGATAGTGTTTATTATTTAGTGAACCATTATGCAAAGATACTTGCTACCATACTGTTATATGTGTTGTTCCATGTCCAGCAAGGACATTTTAAATCTGAGACACGACATATGCTTATGTTCTTGGAATGTTAGAGCACCTTCGACGCTACCCTGATGAGGCGTGTTAACAGGTTAAGCGGAATTGGATCGAAGAATAAGATCAAAAGAACACAAATTTGAGGTGCAAATGATTCGTGACAGTTTATTGAGTTAGGATGATAATCGAATACAGAATATGAAACATTGATAAACAATGTTCAAACTTTGACCTTGTAACCGTCTTGGTCAAATAGTGACCATCATTGTCACTAGCACCTAGGGGTGTTTAAAAATATCCGAGTCCGAATCCGTATCCGAATTATCCGAAATTCCGTATCCGAATTATCCGAAAATTTCGGATATCCGGAATTTCGGATATCCGAAACTCGGATATCCGAAAATTCGGACTTGGCTTTGGACAAAAATTTACAAAAATTTTGGAAGTTTCGGATACCCGGTATCCGAAAGTTTAAATAAATTAAAATAAATTTTATATTAAAGAACAAGGAATTATTGAATACTTTTGTCGTTTTTTTAGGTCGAGGAGGTATCCAAAGACATTATAAATGGGAGGTCTTGGGTTCAAGTCTATCTTATAACAAAAAATAAATAAATGGGGGTTACAAGGTTGGGCCAAGGGTTTTCTAACTTATGATGAGTTTTCTCCTGATGAAGATTGAAAAATGATTGAGTGGGTGGTGTAACGTCCCCGTTAATAATTCAAATATGCCATTAAAAAAACATATCCAACAATAATTTGATCATCCAGCCCAAATTTCATTTCATTTTGTTTTTTTTAGTTTTCATTTCTCTTTTTTTGGGCTTTTTATTTGTTTTATCTGACCTCAAAGAGTTTAATAAACGAGTTGTTAGTGTAATAGTTACAGTCGTATAACATATGTATTTTTTATCCGAGCTTAACTAGTTTAGTAAAGAAGTTGGTGATTTTAATTTTAGTTTAACACCATTTTCTTTATATATCTAATTGTTTGTAGTGTTATATTTAACAGGTTTGTAAGTTTAATGTTGTTTAGCATTGTCTTTTTCCATTTCCGTTTTCATTACGTTACGCTTTGACAGTACAACTGTTTATGTGTTGTGTTCCATGTCACACTATACGTGCATCCCTCTAGTTAGTGTAATTGAGTTTAAAAGGGTTAAATGGTTCTTAAAGCGGCTTAGACATATCATATCTATGTCTAATTAGAGCATCCATTTATACTCGAAGCAATAACCTAGGCATTTTTATATCAAGTTCATGTGGTAGGGAGAATTTTCACCCCTCATTTTGTCATTTTATTATGTCCTATAAAAAACTAAATGAGAAGAATTAGTTCTTTTTATTTTTAGGGGTTCCATATATGTTATAATAATTAAACTTTCAAACATGTAAAAGACTAAGGCAGATAAAATAACATATCTCACATTCTTTATATAATACTAGTTTTTTTTATCCCCGTGTGTTACACGGCTGAGTTTTAAAAAAAAAATACAATCATAAACTACGACAATTATGTATTTTAATAAATATCTAAAAATTTCGCAGTAATTATAGGTGGATCAGAGGTTTTACGACAGTGAGCATTTAGGCGGTGAGTTTCCCCTGAGATGGATGTGTAACACAAAGCATCTTGGTTACTCGCACGGACTGCGGTCGTAACGTGGGTAACCAGATGTTTGCAGTTAAAAAAATAGAAATCTAGTCACGGAAAATAAAGATCTTGTTTATTATATTGAAATGAAATACTTGGTAAATTTGAATTTAAACTTAACTAAAGTACAAAGATTATAAAATTAAATAGAATAAAATACTTTATATTACATGTATAATATTTAATTAAAATATTAAAGCATATGCAATAAAATATATTATTTTAATAAAATATAGGTAAAATATAATATATACATGTAATAAAATATTAAACTTAATATCAAAATTTAGTATTTGGATAACTAACCTTAATATAAAAATTTTGTATTTGAATAGTTTCTTATTGGATAATTACTTATTAAAAGTTTAAGCTAAATAAACCCTAATATGGAAATTTAGTATTTTGATAATTATTTATTAAAATTTTGACTTTATCTAAAATTTTATGGTGATGACAAGTGTCATTTTTTACTAATTAAAGTATGACAAAATTTTTTGTTTATAATAAACCCTAATATGAAAATTTAGTGTTTGGATAATTATTTATTAAAATTTTGACTTTATCTAAAATTTTATGGTGATGATAAGTGTCATTTTTAACTAATTAAAGTATGACAAATTTTTTTATTTATTATATACATAGATATAGATATAGATAGATACATGAAGAGATTTTCGAGAAAAAAATTACACAATATATACACACATCGCTCACGTAAATCTGACCATAATTCTCGACATGCATGTTACTATGTTAGGAATTACTATTAAAATAAAGAACCTAATCTTTTGGTCTATTTTATTTTCTCCCTTTTTCAGAACAAAAATGTTAAAACTAATGTTTTCCTCTGTTGCGCGTCTAACTGGGATATCACGGGTATACAAAACAATAAACTAATGGATTCCAATACGTTGTGTCTTAAACGAAATCTATATCACGGGTATACAAAACAATAAACTAATGGATTCCAATACGTTGTGTCTTAAACGAAATCTATATTGCAACGTTGCTCTAGTATACAATTCATATAGAAACATGTAAAACATTCCACGTTACACGGCCTAAGTCTAGCCGCATTTTTCTAAAATTTAAATGAAAACTTAGACACCGCAACCCGAGTACCTTTTTAATAACATCTACTTTAAAATGTTGACCTGCTAGATTTTTAATCAAACTTCTACTGAAATACATATAAAAATAACAAATTCAGTACGTCATATTAAGATTTAAGAGTATATGGGTTCTAATATATAGGTACCAACATGAATCTGAGGAAGAATTGGAAACCCGTGATAAAAAAGTTCAACTCAAGATTAAGCGACTGGAAAAGTGTTGGGATGGAAATCAAGAGAGACAAAGGTCTTCGGTTAATCAAATTAACTCAGGAGTAGTATCTCAATAAGGTGCTTAATGTTAGTATAGTTAATGTTTTGTTAACTATGTTTGGGCAGGAAAAGTAATTCTGATAGTTGTAGATGGACTAAATGTGTTAAATTGGGTTAAATGTTAAAATAGCCGTTAAGAGTTTGTTAGGGTGTGATTAGTTTGAGTTTTTCCTCTTCTAATTTCAGATCAATTCAATAAAAATTTCTTTTGATTTGTTCATCATTTTCGATTTCAATCTTTATTTGGTATCAGAGCTCACAGGAGCTCTCGATTATCATCGCCAATTTCACTGGTTTGATCTCTGTTAGGTTAGGGGATCTTCGATCCTCTGAACTAAATCAAAATTCGTCGATTGCTGGTATCTCCCCTGAGATCACCTCGATCATCACCACGATCTTCACCGCGATCATCTCCCCGTAGATTTCAAGAAAGGAATATGGCGGATGGAGGAGTCAACGCCAACAGGCAAACTGTGCGAGAGACGTACACCACAATTCCACTTCAATGTCCGATGCTGAGTCAATCAAACTACACAATTTGGGCAGTTAAATTGAAGATGATCTTGAATGTTCGAGGTCTTTGGGAAGTGGTTCAACCAACCGAAGGAGCAGAAATTGATCCGAAGAAAAACAATGCCGCAATTGCTTATCTATATCAAGCACTGCCTGAGAACATGATTTTGCAGGTGGCAAGTCTTGAATCAGCAAAAGAGATATGGGAAGCAATTAAAGTGAGGCATGTGGGAGAAGACAGGGTCAAGAAGGCTAGGTTGCAAACTCTCAAGAGCGAGTATGAAGGGTTGAAGATGAAGGATACAGAGAGTATAGATGAATTTGCAGGAAGATTAAGTGAAATTGCAAACAAATCAGCCAATCTTGGAGAGGTAATTAAGGAGTCCATACTTGTTAGGAAACTATTGGATTCTGTCCCTGAGAGGTTTGTTCATATAGTGGCATCTATAGAACAATTTATTGATCTTGATAACATGCTTCTGCAAGAAGCAATTGGTAGGCTTAAGGCCTTTGAAGAAAGGACAGGGATGAAGGCTAAGCAGGTACATACCAAGGATGATCAATTGCTTCTTACATACGCAGAGTGGCAGTCAAGATCTAAGGAAAACAAATTCAAAGGAAAAGGAGACAGAAATGGTAAACAAAGTTTTGGCAATGAAGATTCTCACAAGAGCAATGGAAAGGGGAGGAACTTTGAGAAAAGCTATAAGAACCAGAAGACAGGTAATAGACCCAAGAAGGACAAATCCAAAATCAAATGCTTCAAGTGTGATATGCTTGGGCATTATGCCAGTGAATGCTCAAAGAAGAAAGTTGTAGATCAAGAAAGCAATCTGTTAGAAGATATGGAGGATGAACCAGCTTTGTTGATGACTTGGGCTCAAGAAGAAACAAAGGAGAGTATCTTCTTGGATGAGCAGAAGGTCATTCCATCGAAATTCAATCTTGAAGAAGGAGAGGATGAAGTGTGGTATTTGGACAATGGGGCATCTAATCATATGACAGGTAACTTTAAGTTGTTTTCGTGCTTAGACACTAACACTGTTGGGCAGGTAAGATTTGGGGATGGGTCTAGTGTTTCTGTAAAGGGAAAAGGCTCAATTGTGTTAGAGGGTAACACAATGGAGCAAAGGGTCTTGACAAATGTGTATTACATTCCACATTTGAAAAGCAATATAGTAAGTTTGGGCCAACTTGCAGAGAGAGGATGTGAGAGTAGAATCAAAGGTGAATTTCTGTGGTTATTTGACAAAACAGGACAATTGTTGTTGAAGGTTAGAAAGTCACAGAATAGGCTATACAAAGTTGCTTTGAAAACAAGATCCTCTATGTGCTATCAGGTGAGAATAGAGGGTGAGAATTGGAAGTGGCATAGCAGGTTAGGACATGCTAGTTTGCATACCTTAGAGTATATGACACACAAAGAAATTGTGGATGGTGTGCCTAAGATCAAGCATACACCACAAATCTGTGACTCCTGCCTTGCAGGAAAACATGTCAGGGAAGCATTTCCAAAAGAATCTACCTACAGGGCTAGTTCTCCTTTGGAATTGATCTCAATGGATCTTTGTGGGCCAATTTCACCAGAAACCTCTTCAGGAATTAGATATTTTATGCTTCTTGTTGATGACTACAGCAGGTTTATGTGGGTATACTTCCTCAAGAGTAAGGATGAGGCCTTAGAAATGTTTAGAAAATTTAAATCAGAGGTGGAAGTGAAGTTGGGATTTAAGATTAAGTCCTTAAGATCTGACAGGGGAGGAGAATTTACCTCACATAAGTTCAATGACTTCTGTAGAGAAAATGGCATATCTAGACTTCTCACAACACCTTATACCCCACAGCAGAATGGTATAGTGGAAAGAAGGAATAGAACAGTTATGAATATGACTAGATGCATAATGAATGAGATGAGTGTTCCACAATTATATTGGGCAGAGGGTGTTAGGCATTCTGTATATATCCTAAACAGGTTACCTACAAAAGTGTTGAAAGATACAACACCTTATACCTTGATAAAAGGGAGAAAGCCAAATCTCCAACACCTTAAGGTGTTTGGATGTGTTGGACATGTTAAGAATGTAGGACCAGATATTAAGAAATTGGATACTAGGAGTACTCCAATGGTGTATCTTGGTATTCAGGAAGGGACCAAAGGATATAGGATGCTAGATGTCTTTAAGGGTAAAGTTGTCATTAGCAGGGACATAAAGTTTGATGAGAGCAGGAAATGGGACTGGGATGACACACAAACTAAGGAAGCGATTCATAGCAATTCTACACTAGAATCTGGTAAGAGAGTTGTAGAGTTTGAGGATGATTTGGAGGTTAGTGAGTCAGAAAGTGAATTTGATGAAGATGGGCATGTCAATCAAGAGGATGCTGAGGAGGATGTGCATGATATAGATCCAAACCAACCAGGACCTAGCACTTCAAGGAGGTCAGGCACCCTGTACATTTGCAGGATTATGTGGTTGATCACAGGCTTAAACAAGTTGCACAAAATCAAGAGGCTGCAGAGCAGGTTGAATTGTTACTTGTTCAAGAAGAAGAGCCAATGACTTACTCAGATGCTGCCAAAGACAAGAAATGGAGGCTTGCTATGCAAGAGGAAATTAATGCCATTGAGAGAAATAAAACTTGGGTTTTGACTGATCTCCCCAGGAACTGCAAACCCATTGGTCTAAAATGGCTTTACAAAATAAAGAGGGATGCTTCAGGAGCTGTCACTAAGCATAAAGCCAGGTTGGTGGCCAAAGGCTATGTCCAGGAGATGGGAATTGACTATGAAGAAGTCTTTGCACCAGTAGCCAGGATTGAAACAATAAGAGCTATTGTTTCTTATGCTGCTAGTATGAGTTGGAAGATTTATCATCTTGATGTGAAAGCTGCATTTTTGCATGGGACTCTTCAAGAGGAGGTGTTTGTTAAGCAGCCAGAGGGGTTTGTAAAGAAAGGATCAGAGGGAAAGGTCTACAGGTTAATCAAAGCATTATATGGGCTTAAGCAGGCACCCAGAGCATGGAATTTGAAGCTGAATGAAGTACTAAAACAACAACTTGGTTTTACAAGGTGTAAACATGAGCAAGCAGTGTACATTAGAGTTAAGAAAGATTCAGTGATAATTCTAGGGGTATATGTGGATGATCTCCTGATTACAGAAAGTAGCAAAGGAGAAATTGAGAAGTTTAAGAAGCAGATGTGTGAACAGTTTGATATGACAGATTTAGGGGAATTGTGTTACTACCTTGGAATAGAAGTCAGCCAAACAAGTAAAGGTATCATTTTGAAGCAGTCAGCATATGCCAAGAAGTTAATAAAATTAGCAGGAATGGAAGAGAGTCATGATGCTAAAACTCCTATGGAACCTGGTTTGAGATTGAGCAAAAAGGAGGGTGGAGAAGATGTGGATGCTACAGGCTACAGAAAACTTGTGGGTTCATTAAGGTACTTAACACAAACTAGACCTGATATACTTTATGCTGTTGGCTATGTTTGCAGGTTTATGCAGGCACCTAAGGAAGCACATCTCAAGGCAGTAAAGCATATAATCAGATACATCAAAGGAACTGTCAACTATGGGCTGCAATATGGCATAGGAGAGAAGGCAGAGCTATGTGGATTCAGTGATAGCAATCATGTGATGGATGCAGATGATGGGAGGAGCACCTCAGGCAATGTATTCTACTACAACAATGCTGTGATATCCTGGAATTCTCAAAAACAGAAGACAGTTGCTCTATCCAGCTGTGAAGCAGAGTTTATGGCAGCTACAACTGCTGCTTGTCAAGCTTTATGGTTAGCTAGACTAATGGCTGAGTTAACAGGAAGGGAGCAACAAAAGGTCAAGATTTATGTGGATAATAGATCAGCCATTGCACTAATGAAAAATCCTGTCTTTCATGGTAGATCTAAGCACATAAACTTGAGATACCACTTCATCAGGGAATGCATAGATAGAGGGCAGATTGAAGTGGATTTCATTAGTGGAAATATGCAGAAAGCTGATATTTTTACTAAACCATTAGCAAGAAATAGATTTGCAGAGATGAGACTTCTACTTGGAGTCAAAGAATATAAAGATAACACCTAATCAAATGGGAGTGGGAGTTTGGCACAGCATGCATACAAATCCATGGATCCCTGGTGTATGTTGATGCTTAAATTGTCACTGCCTTTGAGGAAAGTAGGTGTTTGAACAGAGGAAATATGCTGGATCAATATCAGAATTAGGGAGGAGTATGTTAGTATAGTTAATGTTTTGTTAACTATGTTTGGGCAGGAAAAGTAATTCTGATAGTTGTAGAGGGACTAAATGTGTTAAATTGGGTTAAATGTTAAAATAGCCGTTAAGAGTTTGTTAGGGTGTGATTAGTTTGAGTTTTTCCTCTTGTAATTTCAGATCAATTCAATAAAAAATTCTTTTGATTTGTTCATCATTTTCGATTTCAATCTTTACTTAAGGTTCAGATTCAGACATAAATCTCTTAATAAAAAACAAACGAGGTCTTAAGGTTCAAACCTTGGCAATGGTGTAAAAAGGGTTAAATTAAAAAAAATGTTGTTAAAAAAAGGGTTATGGTGTTGGGTTAGTGAGCAAGTTTCTTAGTATTCTAGGAAAAAGGCACCGGAAAGCAGTCAAATGGATTCTACGATATGTTAATGGTATATGAAAACTAGGCTTATTATTTGGCAAGCATCTTGATCCGATCAAAGATACTGAAGGCTTTGTAGATGCAAATTTTGCAAAAGATTAGACAGAGAGAGAAAGGTCAACAACTTGCTATGCTTTTAAAGCTTGTGGTATTATTGTAAGTTGGAAAAGCTACACCTCAACATGTGGTAGCATTATTAATTATTTATTTGTTACTGAAGCATAGTTTATTACGCTCACTGAAGCTATTTGGCTTAATAGGTTTGCAGTGGAACTTGGAATACTAGCCACAAATGTTCTGGTTAACTGTGATAACGAGGGAGCTATAGAGCTTTCAAAAATCAAGTTTCTCATAATAAAAGCAAGCATATTGATGTTAAACCGCACTTCAGAAGTTATCAATTCTAAAAGGGTCAAAGTGGGATATGTAGATAGTTTAAAAAATGGTGCTAATATGTTGACCAAATATGTTCCAGTCAACCAGTTTCAATTTTGATTGGTTGTTCCTGATATTAGGTGGCTGTGATTCAGTTTACACTATGGCATAAAGGTGGAGTTTGTTGGGTATGTCATACCAAAGTCAAAGTAAAAGTCAACTATTACAAATATAAAGTCAATTAGTAGTTAAATAAAGTTTGGCCAGAAGTGCTAAGTTCCAAAAAGTTAAAGGTTTAAAGTTGTTGTGAAGTAGCTCATTCACGAAGGGAGCCATGTGAAACATTTTCTGTTAATTTCTGTTAGCTAAGATTTGGGGGAAAAACGAAGCAGGCGAGCTCACATCAATGACTTTTGATAGATTCATTCTTGGTATTCGATTTCTTTTCTTTTGTACCCGTATTCACTAATATGCAATAAGCGAGCTCGAATCTTGCTTCATTTTCATTCAGTTAACTCAATTAAATTTCGTGGTTTTAGAGATTCCCTGTACCAAATGAACCTATCAGTAATTCAAGAAACCAACCGCCCAAATTAACCAGCTATATAGCTGGGACTAAAAATAATGTTAGAGACTAAATTTTCACAAGATTGCGTGTTGTGACGGCTCACCGTGGGAAAAAATAATCAACCAATAAAATTTCACATCTTCCTATATAATAAAGGAAGTTGAAAAATCTTAGGTGGCATGAATCTAGCACCCCCTTTAATATAATGCCACTTGTAATTTTCTTAAAATTTTTATTTTTTGTTAATTATTACTAAGAGGTACAAGTCAAGCAACACTTAGTACAATCCCTTTCCACTTGAGTTTTTTTAGGTGGAGTAGTTTTCAATTTGTGGTACAACGGTTCAGCCACCAAACACTTACTTTTGCCCTAATTCAAACAATTCTCAAAATTCGCTCTACTTTTAGCCCTAATTCAAACCACACTCGGAAATTCCAGACATTGTACAACCATAATCGGAAAAATGTGCCTTTTGATGTGCAGAAAGCAAGAGAATTAAGATTTCAGATCTGAATTGAGGGGCAAATGTAGACATAGGCTTCTTCGCTTCTTGCAGTCATTGTAATGGGAGAAAAAGGCGCTCAATTCAAATCTCAAATCTTAAATCTCTTATAATATAAGTCACACCATCTCCCTCTCATATAACATCTCAATTACAACAGCCATACTCTATCGATGATGATTTCGATACGTAGCACCGGCCGTATCGTTTAATTCCATTTCTTTCTTCTGTGTTTGTTTTTACGAAGCTGCTTTCCGATCGATTAGGTACTTTGTCTTAATCATTGTTCTATGCTTGCAGTTCTTCAAATTGTTTAGACTCTTGCGATTGATCGGTTTTTGTTCGTAATTTCGTTATTGTTATCTGTGGTTTTTCATTTTGCAGGTGCTGATTTCTACATGGCTTTGCTTTTTGCTGTAATAGGTCCGTCACAGACCCACCAAAAGCCATGAATTTGTGTTTTCATTGTTGTTACTTTGAACAAGTGTGTACATATTTTACTGATATAAACTTGAACACGTGATTGATGCTAAGATGATTTTTAGATGATTTTTGTTCACTGTTTACATACATTTGGTTATTAAGATGATTTTGGTTTCTATAGTTTTTGATTTTTTGGGAACAATAATACACACATTTGGTGTTGTGATTTAATTGGGTATGCAACTGTTGCTGCTGTTCTTTTCTTTGATTAGAGTTTGTGATTGTAAATCTCAATTGTGATTGAGTTAATATTCAGTTGTTTTTTATTTTTATTTTTAGGTTTATGTAGTTTCAATTTGTGGTTTTTTTTTTGAAGATTGTTAATAACCTTTGATGAATAGATGAGATTGTCGGATGTGTGTTCACATCCGACCATCGCGCATCTAAGTCCTCGAGCAAGTGATAACGGTTTTATAGGTGTATGCAAGGCGAGGATCTGAAGCAAGATTCGAGCTAAAGGTCAAGAGGACGTGATCGCGAGCCTATAAATACTCAAGATTGGACCTAGAATAGGGATCTTTTTGTATCTTTTCCAATTTACTTGTATCACTATCAGAATCAATACACATTTTCTCTCTCTAAATTCAAACCTCATTCACTCTTAATTTCTTCTCTCTGATTTGGTGGCAAAGGTGTTCCATTAGGCACTTTTTCCTTTTTCAGTGGCGCCATCCATTAGTTGACTGAATCCTTCGTGATTGAGTGTTGAATTTGACGATGAGCGATTTGGATAAAACTTTTTCGGTTACGGCTTCAAACGAAAAATTGAAGTCGAGTTCTTCTTTTCGGCAGAATTCGGGTTTTTCTGCTGATGAATCACCACTTAAGACTACTTCGGTCTTCACAACTTCATTTATGGATTCGAAGACGTTAATTCCTGAGAGTACTGATGGATCAAAGAAGTCTGTGGTTAAGGATGTTTCTGATAAACAAGGCATGGTTGTTTTCGATAGTGATGCCGGTATGAAGAACACGAAATCACCAGAAAAGGAGTCGGATGACGACGATTTATCAGAGCTGGATGTTGATTTTTTGCGAAGGAATAAGGAATTGTTGATGTTTTTGAAAGAACAACGATCTATGGAAGAAGAAGCTGATGATATGCAAGTTCAGCTGGCAAAATTTCAGAGTAAGATCCAGAATCGGCGACCGTCAGCGGTAAATGATGATCGGAAAACAGTAAAAATGGTGAAACCTTCGGTAAAAGGTATGAGGTTCATGTTCGAAATCATTGATGATAATTTGTGAAAATTTTATGATAATAGTATAGATCATTGATTTTCTTTACTTACTGAGAATGATTCCTTAGAGTCTTTAATTTTTTACAAAACCGAAAGTAAATGTTTGCTTTTGAAGAAAATTTTATAATGATTCACAATTGTAAAATTATGTCAAAATTTAGTTCGTTGAACCATGTCTGTGGTTTGATCCACGTGTCGTTGGGGGTTGTTGATTATTTTAAGTATTAATAAGATGCAGAGATGGTTATTCCGTATATGCCGGAGTCTATGACATCGCAATCGAAGTTCGCCTCATGGATCGCGGAAGCAACATTTCCTCGCAAATTAAAGATGCCGTCAACGGTGAGTAAGTATGGGGGATTGGCAGATCCGGATGATCATGTGTTTGAGTTTTACTCTGCCGCTAGGTTAGAAAATTGGGCGGAAGAGACTTGGTGCCATATGTTTGTACAGACTTTCACTGGTATAGCCAGGGTTTGGTTCGATGCACTTCCGGTTGGTGGAATTGTTAGTTTTGAGGATTTAAAAGGAAAGTTTTTGAGGCAGTTTAGTCAGCAGAAAAAATGCACAAGAGATCCGACAGAAGTACATAATATCCGGCGTAGGGATCAAGAGTCAATTGAAGACTTTATAGGTCGTTTCAATCGAGAGAGTATGAAAATCTCTGGGGCGGGCGATCAGTTGCGTATTTCTGGGTTTTGTCATGGAGTTAGATGTGCTCAGTTGGTCGAGAAATTGCATGAGGATCTTCCAAAGTCTATGGAAGTTTTGATGGATAAGGCTAAGGCTTATGTTAGGGGGAAAAATGCGTGTGGAAGTTTTGTTCAAACAGAAGGTCGTAATTTGGTTCCTCGGGGTGGATATGTAGGGACTGGTCAGGTTAACAGAAGATATGCGGGTCCAATAAGAAATAATATGGGTAATTTTCAAAATAAGTGGGTTCGGCCCGTAGTTGCTAGGGCAGGATATGCTGGAGCTCAGTCAAGAAACGGTTATGTTTCGACTCGGCATGATAAATTTGTGGAACTTATTAAAACTCCAAGTGAAATTTTGTCAACTGAGCGTGTTCAGTTTCAGGCTCCTCCAAAAATAAAGGCTCCTCCTATGAAGAATCTCGACAAGTATTGTGATTTTCATCAAGATAGGGGCCACACGACCGATGCATGTTGGGCATTAAAGAAAGAGATTGATAAAGCAGTAAGGTCTGGAAAGTTGGGGCATTTAGTCAAAGTTCTAAAAGGGGTTACTGAGCCAACTAAGGTGATTAATATGGTTGGTGTAAAGCGTCATCAGTTGGAAAAGTTTCAAAAGAAAAAGATAAGTAAGCAGGATGATTGGCAGTATCAGGAGATTACTTTTCCTCCACTTCTAAGGCAGATGGCAAGAGAGGAACCTGTGGTGGTAGCTGCTATGATAGCAACTTACGAAGTCAAAAGGGTCTATGTGGATTGTGGGAGTGCGGTTGATATAATGTATGAACAGTGTTTCAGGAAAATGGGGGTAGAGGTGCAACAAAAGTTGGTGCCATCAAGAGTTCCTTTAATGGGATTTTCAGGGGAAATGGTTAGACCCCTGGGAAAAATTACTTTGCCAATGGTTATAGGAGTAGGGGAGCAGATTCGGGCTTTGGAAGTTACGTTCCTGGTGGTCAGTGCTGCGTCCTCTCATAATGTCATTTTGGGGCGGCCAGTTCTGAGTCAATTGGGGGCGGTAATATCGGTAACTCATGGGATGATAAGATTTCCAACACCAAGAGGGGTTGCATCTTTAACTTCTGATGGGTGTTTACAGGTGTGTGCTGTTCGGTTGCCGGAAACACAAAAAGAAGATAGGGAAGCAATTATGAAAATGGATAAGTGGGCAATTAACCCAAGGTATCCAGATCAGCAGTTGCAAATTGGAGATCGATTGACGGGGAATGCAAGGGGAAAATTATATGATTTGTTAACTAAAAGTGTGGATGTTTTTGCATGGGAACCTTCTGATATGACTGGAGTACCGAGGCATCTGTCAGAACATAAGTTAGCTTTGTATCCAGGAAGTGTTCCGTACCAGCAACGGAAGAGAGGGATGGATAATGAACGGGCGCAAGTTGTGAAAGTGGAAGTAGATAAGTTGTTAGAAGCAAACATTTTGAGAGAAATACAATTTTCGGATTGGGTATCAAATCCCGTGTTGGTCAAAAAGCCAGATGACTCCTGGAGGATGTGTATTGATTTTAAAAATGTAAATAATGTGTGCCCAAAGGACTGTTATCCATTGCCAGAGATTGATTGGAAGGTAGATTCGGTTACAGGATTTAAGTGGAAATGCTTTTTGGATGCGTATAAAGGTTATCATCAGATACAGATGGCCGTAGAGGATGAGGATAAAACCACTTTCATCACAAGGGAGGGGTTGTTTTGTTACACTAAGATGCCTTTCGGGTTGAAGAATGCGGGGGCAACTTATCAAAGGTTAATGGATAAGACCTTTCGGGATCAGGTAGGAAGAAATCTGGAGGCGTATGTGGATGACATTGTAATTAAAAGCAGGGAGGAGGATAGTATGTTCAGGGACATTGAGGAAACGTTTGCAAAGTTGCGTAGTATAAATATGAAATTGAATCCAAAGAAATGTTCTTTTGGTATGCAAAGTGGAAAGTTTCTGGGGATGATGGTATCTAATGAAGGGATACGTGCTTGTCCAAAAAAGGTGGAAGCAGTATTACAGATGGGGTCGCCAACCTCGGTAAAAGATGTTCAGGTTTTGAACGGAAGATTAGTCGCATTACATAGATTCGTTGCTAAGGCGGCTGAGAGGTCATTACCTTTCATGAAAGTTTTAAAAGAGTGTTTGGGGAAGGAAAATTTTCAATGGACGCAAGAAGCGGAAGATGCATTTGCAGAGTTGAAAAAGGTGTTGACCGAATTGCCAACTTTAACAGCCCCAACTGTAGGGGAGACACTGCAAATGTATATAGCAGCAACTATAGGATCTGTGAGTGCAGTATTGGTAGCAGAAAGAGAGCAGGGTCAGATGCCAGTTTACTATGTAAGTAAGGTACTGAAAGATTATGAAAAGAGGTATGCCCCGATGGAAAGGTTGGTACTTGCATTAGTTGTGGCTGCAAGGCGTTTGCGAAGATACTTCCAGGCACATTGTGTGGAGGTATTGACATCTTATCCAATAAATCAAGTGTTGCGGAAACCAGAAATGTCTGGAAGAATGGTTAAATGGGCTGTGGAGCTGGGTCAATTTGACATACAGTTTAAGTCACGAGTTGCTGTCAAGGGTCAGGTGGTTGCTGATTTTTTAGCTGAGATGCCCGTAAGTCCGGAAGAATCAACAGTTGTGTTGGATGTGGAGAAAGTTTTGTCATGGAAATTATTTACAGATGGTTCAACCGGAAGTGAAGGGGCAGGTGCAGGTAAGATTTTCTTAGTTTCTTCGTCTGTAATAATGGATTTATTTTTATCTTTTGCATATTGAATAAGATATCAATTTTAGACTTAAACTCTGTTGTATTGTAAGTTACAGGTATATTAATTGTAAGTCCAGATGGAGATGAAATGACTTATGCTATAAGGTTTAATTTTGGAGTTTCAAATAACGAGGCTGAGTATGAGGCTGTGTTGGCAGGTTACTTGGGAATTAAAATAGGAAAATTTATTATTCTTTGTTAACTTTTTTCAGTATTACGTATTCACAAGTTTTTGCTAAACAGGGTTAAGGATGATGAAGATGTTAGAGGCGCATGAGGTGCAAGTATGTACTGACTCGTTATTAGTGGTAAAGCACATCAGTGGAGATTATGAAACCAAAAGTGCTGCGATGGCACTATATTTGGATCAGGTTAAGGTTCTGATGAAGGAGTTTAACAAATGTGAGGTTGCACATGTGACTCGAAGTCAAAACAAAAAAGCCGATGTTTTAAGCAAGTTAGCTTCCACATCTTTTAAACACTTGGGAAAGGAAATAAGGGTTGAAGTGTTAGATGCACCCTCAATATTAAAGAAGCAAGTATCGGATGTGGCTATGACTGGACCAGTCTGGTATGCGTCAATATATGAGTACTTAACGTCGGGACGGTTGCCGGAAGGGAAAGAGGAGGCCAGGAAGGTAAAGGTTAAGTCTTTGCAATATCAGATTCAGGAGGGGATGTTATACAGAAGGACGTATGTGGGACCTTTGTTGAAGTGCTTAACTGAGGAAGAGGCTGTCTATGTGATTAGTGAGGTTCATAAGGGAATATGTGGTAATCACATGGGCCCTCGGATGGTGGTTAATAAGCTGATCTTGCTAGGGTATTACTGGCCTAACATGCATAAGTTTGCTAATGATATACTTAAAAGATGCGACGAGTGTCAAAGATTCGCCCCAGTTAGTTTGAAAGCCAAACACGAAATGGTGCCAATAGTGTCAGCCTGGCCATTTCAAAAGTGGGGTATTGATATTGTAGGGCCATTTCCTGAAGCCGCAGGAAGAGTAAAATTTTTAATTGTGGCTGTGGATTATTTTACTAAATGGGTGGAGGCAAAAGCAGTTGCGAACATTACTGGGGCACAAGTGAAAAAATTTGTTTGGGAATACATTATCTGTAGATTTGGGTTACCATTGTACATTATTTCCGACAATGGCAAGCAGTTTGCGGATAACCCCTTTAGGGAATGGTGTGAGGAGTTGGCTATAACACAAATTTTTGCATCTGTCGCATACCCTCAAGCAAACGGGCAGGTGGAGCGAGTTAACCGAAGTTTAGTTGAGGGCATCAAAACGAGATTAGGGAAGGCAGGCGGCGGATGGGTTGATGAGCTGGCACATGTGCTCTGGGCCTATCGAACAATGCCGAAAACAGCTAATGGAGAGACACCTTTTAGTTTAACATATGGGTCAGAAGCAGTGATACCAGCAGAAGTTGGGGTACCAACTCGAAGGATGCTTGAACATGGGAATAATGATGATTTGATAAGGGAAAATTTGGATATGTTGGAAGAGCGACGGGAAGTTGCGGCAATCAGAGAGGGGAAGTATAAAGCAAAAATGGAAAAGTATTACAATGCTCATGCAAAGATTTATTACTTTAAGGAAGGGGACCTGGTATTGCGTAACAATGATGTTAGCAAGGTTTTGAAGCTTGGGAAGTTAACACCTCAGTGGGAAGGACCGTATAAAATTTCAGAAGTCTTAGGCAAGGGGTCTTATGTGCTTGAAGATGGAGATGGAAAGGTTTTGCCTAGGTCATGGAATGGTATTCACTTGCGGAAGTACCATGTGTAGATGGCTAATGTGAGAAATTCTACAAAAGCAAATCTTTGTTCTTATAATTCTTCTATAGTACTAATGAATATGATACAGAAGACTTTGTACAATTTGAGTATGACTCAATATTAATAACAGAAACTCATTGTTTTGTGCAAAATGAGTTAACACTTTTCATTTGTGAATGTGCTATGTGCAAATTCTTATAGTATCGAATATGTTTCGATCAAGCGGCTTAAATATGTTTTAAGCAAGAAAATTAGATATGTTCTAATTTTAGCAAGTTGAATATGCTTTGACTAAATAAACGGATATGTTCCAAATTGTTATAACAAATGTAATTCGAACAAAGTTAGTATGGTCTAACTGAGTTAAGCAGATATGCTTCGTTTTAAGGGTTGGATATGTTCCAATATGACAAAGTCAATTTGACATAATTAATTTTGTTATGCGTATGGGGCATATTTAATGAGATAATAGGTTTTTCTTTTTATAACAATCTTTATATTTGCATGCCTGATCAAACATGCAAGTATGATGATTATAAAAAAAAAGAAGGGAAAATGTATAGAGTAAACATGTTAAACAAAAGCATGCAGTCATTCAAATGTGCAGATAACAGACAAAGTTCAAAAGCCTTACACATGCAGGCATCAAAAGATCATCCACATGCAAGTGGGTATTGTTTGCAAGAAACTAAATGTTTTTTCAAAAAGCATAAGGAAGATAAGGATGCTGGGTAATCAAACAGAACCAGATGGTGTAGGATGTGAGTCGGTTGTGGATCCAGGGTTGTCAGCATGAGGAGGTGGTTCATCGCCAAGGACAGCATCTTTGATTGCTTGAAGAGGAGCATTGTGTAGATCCGACAGTTGCTTCAGGAACGGAATATGCAGACGTTTAAAAGCTTCGGTGGCTTCTGAAAGCTTCTTGTTGGCATCCCTGTCAAATTCTTTCGTTGCCAGCACAGAAGAAGCCGGCATATTTGCGTACTGGAAGCCGAGAATTAGACCTTCATTCACGCCGCATGCATTCATAGCATTATTGATATTCCCGACAGCAGATATCATGTCCGGATCTTTGAACAATTTTCTCACAATTGCATCAACACCTTCTTTTAACAACCAGGATCTGTCATTTTCCAGAACTTGCTTCTCTTCGGTTAGTATTTTCAGCTTCATCTCAAGAGCCTTTTGTTTTTCTTCAAATTCATGTTGCTGCTGGCTCAGTTTTTCCTTTAAAAGAAATGCTTCTGGAAGAACGAGAAAGTTAAACAAGGAGAGTCATGGGAAAAGTTAAGAATACACCAAGACAGAATTTTATGCAGAAAAAAGTTAGAGGAAAAAGGCTTTACCATCAGAAATTGTTTGCTTTTGCTCAGTGAGCAATTGCTTCTCTTGCAGCAAAGTTTCTTTCTCTGCTAGGGTGTCAGAATTCTTCTTCTCAAGAATCATTTGTTGTTTCTTCAACATATCAATCATTGACCGGGCCTCGTTCAGTGCAAGTTCCGCCATAATTCTCTTTTGAGAAGCATCATTTTTTGCTTTAGCAAGTGCAACCTTTTCTTTCTCTAAACCCTGAATTTTGTTCTGCATGACCGGGTTTTGCATCTGGGCGATTTCACTTGATAAGTTGGCGTTCTCAGCCCTAATCCAACGATTGTACAGCTCGGGTATGATAGATTGACTCTCAGCATGAATAGCAGTAATGCGGGCGGCTAGCACAGACGGGGGAAGACTTTGAAGAAACTTTACATCATTTGGGGTGGAGCAATGCAAAAACATGTTCTTTGCTGTGGCAGGATCTGTAAAAGTATCTTTGTTGCTGATGTTCCAACTAGGAAGAAATAATTCTCCCAAGTTATACCCTGCAGTTCTTCTTGTCTTGACCAATGCAAGCTCATTCTTTAGCCATTCAACCTCATTTTGGGAAGATGGAAGGAATGTAGAAATGTTCGAGCTTGAAAGGTTCGGATTGGTAGACATAAGAGCTTGTGAAGGGTTAACCTGAGCAGGGGGAATGATGGTGCGATCGGATGTAGGGATGAAAGAAGGGTTCTTCTCAGTTATTTCCAAGGTGGCTGGTGGGGATGTGGAAAAATACTCATTTATAGTGATGTCATCATTGGTGATCATATGAGATAGGCTAGGTGGACTAAGTGGAGAACCTTTGAGCATTTCGAAATTAAAGCTGGCACTTTCAGGTGGTGAAGAAACATCAGCAAGACGGCTCATTTGAGTTTCGCTTGTGGGGGTGCTGTCATTGATGTTCGATGAAGTGTGTTGGACATTGTGCCTTGGAGAGCGGCGAGGGATGTGATCCTCTTTTAAGTCTTTTTGATTGGGCTTCTCACCTTGGGTAGTTGCAGAGGAAACATCCGCATCTGTTGATTTTTCAGCTCTTTTCAGGGGATCCTTCTTGCCCTTCTTATTCACAGGAACTTCATCTTTCTTGGGAGACTCATGGTGACCTCTAGCAGTGTGCTTCTTTCTCTTGGCAGTTGTTATGGGGGGATTCTGTGCTGATTCATTTTCTTGAGTTTTGGGTTGATTCACTTCAGGGATAATCACATTACTGGAAGTGGCACCGGTTTGATCAGTAACAGGAGTTGCCACGGGGGGATCTTTTGCTGACTCAAAGGTTAGGGAGGAAAAATCTCTGAGCTTCAATACACCAGACAGGTCCATTTCTGATAAAAGGAATATAACAGTTAGTTAGTTGGTGGGTTGCGTTAGTTTTTGTAAAATAAAACGAAATAACAAAGTAAGCGAAGAATAAAGACGTAGGGTGAAAAACTCACTAGCGCCTTCATTAAAGAGGGAAGGTCGCAAGTGAGGAACATGCCAGTTTGTGCTAATTTGAGCGGCAACCAGAATGACTTCAGGGAGTTTGCGAACCGGAAAAGAAAGTTCACTTATGCGGGAAAAATGCTTTTGGTTAACAGTTTCCTTTTTTGGAGCATCATCACGAATGGCAAACTTGGGATCGCGCCAGGTCATGGTTGTGGGGACGCATGTGTGATCAAGATAAAAAAATTGATTTTTCCATAAGCGGTTTGTGGGAGGTTTGCTGCTGCAAATGGGATTCAGGTCTCGCCTTTTCTCAAAGGTGTACCAGTTTCCAGCCATAGTAAGACGGTAAAAAGCACGGAACAAGGTAACATTGGGAGGAATTTCTAAGGCTCGGCACGCTAGTTCAAAATGGTTTAAAATAGACAAACCTGGGGGGTTGCACTGGGTAATGTGAATTCCGAAGTAATCCAAGGCTTCAAGGAGGAACGAGGTAAAGGGAATTCTGTAATTGGCTTGTTTAAAGAAATCAAAGTACAACCCGATTTTGTTTGCTGGGAAAGGATAAATGGGTTTTTCGGCAGAAGGTAAAATAGGGTTAAGATCCAAAGGAATCTGAAACTCTTCGACAAATGCATCAAGGTCTTCTTGGGAAATTGAGCAAAACGATATACTCAGGTTATGCTTTGTGGGAATTTTTTCGATTTTAGGGTTTTCGGGTTTCGTTGCAGGTTTTGAAGAATCAGTTTTTAGAACTGACTCGGAATCATTAACCTTAGAGGATGGTTCAAGGCTGGAAGATTTGGATGATGATGACATAATGCAAGATTGAAAAGGATAGATGGAAGAAAGAAAGCTGTTATAAAAAAAAGGGGGAAGAACTAACCTGGTAATGGCGAAGAAGATGAAGTCGAAAATTTTGGAGTAAATGAGAGGAGTTAAGGCGGAGTAAATTTAAGGGTAAAAAGAAGTTATCAGAATTGAGTAAGCGCTTTTATAGGGAAACTTTCCTGAAAGGATAGATGTGACATAAAGTATAAAATGGTTGTACTGTGCAAGCACATATAGCACGATGTCGGATGTGTGAAGGCGAACCGTCAAAAGTAAAAGATAAGATTTTAAATTTTCAAATTTCATCTCTTTTAGAACGTTAAGTCTATTAATCCTAACATTATACTTAATAGACTTGGGGACTTGATGAATAGATGAGATTGTCGGATGTGTGTTCACATCCGACCATCGCGCATCTAAGTCCTCGAGCAAGTGATAACGGTTTTATAGGTGTATGCAAGGCGAGGATCTGAAGCAAGATTCGAGCTAAAGGTCAAGAGGACGTGATCGCGAGCCTATAAATACTCAAGATTGGACCTAGAATAGGGATCTTTTTGTATCTTTTCCAATTTACTTGTATCACTATCAGAATCAATACACACTTTCTCTCTCTAAATTCAAACCTCATTCACTCTTAATTTCTTCTCTCTGATTTGGTGGCAAAGGTGTTCCATTAGGCACTTTTTCCTTTTTCAACCTTATAGTGATTATTATTGTTTTTTGGCTGCAGATGTTCGTAGTGTTGTGCTTCTTGCTGGGGGACTATTGCAGGTCAGATTTCATTTTTATGTTTATCCTCCCTTGTTTTACTTAAAGTGTTTGTTTTGGGTCTTATGTTCATATTTGAAGTTTTTATTTGCTGTTGAGTATGTCAATTATTTTATCTTAGATGTAGAGGTTGGTTCGCTTTTGTGATTTAAACATGTGAGTGTATGATTCTAATCTTGATTGATGCTAAGATGATTTTTAGATTGTGCATTAGGTTTGCCAATGTTATTCTTTAATTATTCTTGTATGTTAAGGTATATATTTTGTTTATTACAGTAGCAAGAGAGTACTAATGCATTAGCTCATTGATCTATTATGTTTCAAAGTTTAGGTAAATTAAATGGTGTGTTCTTATGTGGTTTAGTTTAGTGATTTTTATCTAATATTTCTATACGTGTGCTTTAAGACTGTTACTTCGAAAATCATTTTGAGAGTAGACTTTTGCTTTTGCTTTGATTTTCATAACTACTGTATATAATTTACAATGGAAGTTGTTAGATAGAACAGTTTATTAGGTGTAAGATATGAAAATGTAGTAAAAATGTGAACTGCTACCTTGTAGTATTATGCTCTGGGTTTGATATTTTCATCATTATATGTTGTTTTATCATGAACTAATTTTTTTTTTTTTGGCTACTTTAAGATTCGTTCTCTACTAATGATGTAATTAATCTTATCTGCACTTCTAGATCTCGGACTTTGTTGGCTACTGTAAGATTTATTATATAGGTAGATGTTGGTGTTTGTGGAGCTCAAGAAACAAATGCATCTTTGAGGTTAAAAAAGCCTGCTCAAGTACTATTATGGAAGACGAGATTATATTCAGGTTGTTTAGTAATGTTGAAGGATAAAGATGTTAGAGAAAGAAAGGTAGGGAGAGATGCTTATGGGGAAAGACATTACTATCATTCAGACTTTTATCAGCTTATTGATACATTTTTAGTTGCGTTGTAATGGAAAAATTTCCCTTTATTTCTTATTTTTACAACTATAGTCATGTAAACTTTTTATGATTTATATATATACAATGATAGGATTTTTTAATAACTCAATCTATTATTTCAAATGAAACAACCTTTCAATCTTCAATATCAACTGACCTGACATTATACCGATCTATTTGATTTGTGATTTGAAACTATAATTTTATCAAATATTGTTTTACTTTAATGATTAATATGTATTGTAAATTTTATACACAACCCGTGAAGCTCACGGGTATATAATCTAGTAACGTAATATACAAAACTAATATCACAACATTGATATCAAAATATCATATCAAAAGAAAAAAAACTATGTATACAACTCATGTCAGAACCCATGAAGAACAAATTTTACAGACAACGCAAAAAAAAAATTAAGAAAGAAAATAAAAACCATTTATTTATAAGTAACAAATATCTACGTAAGAAACATACTTGTGGCTAGTAATATATTAAAAAATATAATAATATATGAAAGTAATAAATTTTTTAACAATAAACAATTATAAAATAAAAATGTTTGCTTCTTTCTTTAGACAACACTTTTTTTTGTCAAAAAGGACTAAGAAAAATCTAAAACTTTCAAGTCAATTACTGACGTAGTGAATGACCCAATGCTAATGAGTGGGAAAAACATTGCTCCATTGAACTATCAAGAGATAGTGTAAATGATGCATACTTGAGGTCTGGTGCATGTTTGAAAACTAAAGCTTGAGTAATGGTGGAGATGAAGAATTTGTACATAAGTTTTGTCAAATAAAGATTCGTTGGATGAAAGACTTGTTTTTTACAACATCATCTTAGGGGGAGACTGTAAGGATAAAATCAACTAGAAGTTCTGGTTGAATTAGCCTAAGTGATAAGGACCGGCTAAAGTTCAACCAGAAGCCAATTTGCTGAAGAGATAAAGTGTTCCGGGTGAATAAAGATGAACCGGAAGCTTTGTGTTAATGCAATATAGTGCCGAGTATTATTCAATTTTATTCTCTTATATTTGCAATCAACTTGCTTACACAAGCCTTGCCATCTTAACTACATTAACAACTAATCAAATGAGTGAGTGGAGTTTAACTTGTTTCCGCCTGATTAAACTTATAAGTAATCTTATTTACGGTATTCGGTAACACCCTCGATCCTACAATATATACACCAGCAACCCCAATATTAAAAGTGTTTTTACAATGGTCTATATGTGAACTAAAATACTTTATTGCAATTATAAATTACTTAATAGTTATTTATAAACCACAACTTGTGTTCTTAAACATTTTTATTACACCAACAATCAGTAATTTAAGCTTTTTATGTAGAAATTGGCTGGTCTTTCTTTATTAAACAATGTGAACATTGACTCGTTATGCTTCCAGTGGGTTGCATCATGCATGATGTAACCAGTATAGATGTAACAAGAATACTAAGCTAATGAATGACAATTAAGATGTTATGTACAAAGTAAACATCCATAATATAAACAATTACGTATCAAAACAAAACCAAAACCTTATGCGCACCCAACACAACTAAGTACTAGCATAAAAAGTTCTAACATATACATCACTAATATAAATAGGGAATTTGTAACATTTAATGACAAACTAATAACGAAGCAGGATGAATATATTAAGATTAGATTAACAACTTTTACAATCAAGTGACGGGTAACTGGATAACAAACTGCGTCGTAATTCCCTTTTAGATAGAAAAGTCGATTTTGCTAAAATAAAGTTTCGGGTATCAGGATTCTAGAGATTACTATTCACAACCCATTAAATCATTTTCAAAAATTCAATAGTCTCCGTGGCTAAGTAGAATGAAATGTGTAAATACAATACACCTTTGATGGTAATGCTTGTCATAATCAACTCGTGCTCTTGGAACATAGATCGAATTTAGAAAAACAAATCCGCTGTATATATTTATTATTGTTATTTTATAGATTTATTATTAATTTTAGCGACCAATTACTATAGGCCCATAACTTTGTCTTCAGAGTAGGATAGGGTTTGCTATTCAAAATGGGGTTGCGGTGCAGCTTTTTGTCTGTTTACCCGTCACTTGTTTGTAATTGTTGTTTTGTTATGGTAAATGATGAGTTTAACTTGAAAAAAAAAATTTAAAAATTACTTTACATATTTATATTAAAAATGTATTCTAATAAAGCTCTAATTCTAACTCCTACCCAATACACATCTTTATTAAATATCAACATGGTATAGTTTATATTGATGGGGTCATTAGGTGGTTGTGGATTATGAGTGTTGTGTTCATATATATGTGAGAGCTTTAGCTTGATCAAAAGGAACCATTTGTAGTTTACTCACCTGTTTTTATAATATATAAACCAATTAAATAAACAAATAAAGTAATCCGTTCAAATTTTCATAATTTATATATATATATATATATATATATATATATATATATATATATATATAGTGAAAAGTTCATTGTAGACACCCCCATAAGTGTAGACAGGTAGACACCCTTTTTCACCATTAGATCTCTTGATCTAATGGTTGTGATTAATTTTCTTTTTTCTTTTTTTCTTTTTTCTCATTAATTAGAAACTTTCACATGTGAAAAAGAGCTATTTCACATGCGAAAGTGTCTACAATGAACCTCACCCTATATATATATATATATATATATATATATAATCGATCTAAAACCACCAGTTCTACCATCTTCTCATCTTCCCCTTCGATCTTCACATCAACCGCACTTATTATGCCCCCCTATCTAGCCCAGCTGCATTCATCTCGCAGATCAATTAAGTAAGTTGAGATTTGGTTTTGGTGAATCATTTCAACTGAGTCAACACGGACAGCAGTCTTGCTACTCAATCAACTCTCTGCCAAATTCTCCTTATCTACAGGATTACATACGATTTGGTTGCTGTTTCACAAATTAAGGTGCTTAATTTCCCATTAATTAATTATCTCTATTGCATCATATTTATGAATTAAATGTTGTAGACTTACGAGCTCATCTAAACTTGAACTCTTGAGTTTAGTTTATGAGAGCTTTCAACTTGTTTGTATGTATAGAAGATATATTGTTCTTTTTATATTAAGTATATGTGTAGTGGTGGTTATGAGCCATAGATTGCCTCACACATCATCCCATGAGTGTCATATATAAAAAAAAAAGTAAGGGGACGTTTTCTACATAGGGCTTCCCTCCATACAATTTTGAAAGCTGATTGAACCAAGTAATTTTAGGAGATTTATATAAAAACTAATACTAAGAGGGGGTTATGAGGAGATTATGACAACACACTTTTAATTGTTTGCGTTTACCAATATTTGTGTTATGCAATGTGAAGTCATAAAGCATCTGCAAGGGGCGTGGATCGACACATGGTAGTCGACTTAGCAAGAGCTTTATGACTATAAGTCGTAGGGGTGTGCAAAACCGGGACCGAATTAACCAAAAAAACCGAACAAAAACTGAAAATAACTGAATCGAAATAACCAAAACCAATATTTGTGGTTCGGTTATGGTTATTCATTTTCCAATAACCAAGCATAACCGAACCGAACCGATTCTATATATAACCATATATGTTGCTATGATCCTCTAGCTAGCAAGTTAATTTAGTTTCTTTGTTTAGAAACTATTAAAGTTACCGATTAGCAGTTTGCATTTCTTTGTTTCTTTATGTTATTTTGAATATCTATGATGATAAGAAAGAGTACTAGTGTGTGAAAAGTGAAACCCATTTTTCTTACTTGTATGAGTTTAGTTTTTTACAAAAGTCCACTTGTAGTGTAAAAAAAGATGTTCATGTAGTATGTGGAAAAATGGGGTTTTGGAGTTTTGTAAGAAGAATTATCATACAACTGTTTTGAACCGTTTTTCTTTAATCAGTTTTGAAACAAAGTACACCTAGGAAATAGGTGTCTCATAAGACTTGAGACTATTGTAGAAAACAAGGTTTGGACAGTCTCATATTTCTTTTTAGAAATTAAAACTTGTAGTGACAACTACTCTTATAAATTAAATTTCAATCCCACATCATTAGATATAGAAAAGTTTAAATTAAATTCCAATCTCACATCACTTATCAAGGTACAATTTAACCATACCATAGCAACTTCCTGTTTCACATGGACGCACCTGAATTATTGGCGGTTTTAGGTTAAGAGGTACAAAGTCACAAGAATACAATGGTTTTTTCATTTATGTACATGTTTCTATAAGAGTTTTTTTTTTTTTTTTTTTGGATGACACCACTGTTTTATAATGGTGAATCTGTTTGTTAACAAAAACTGTACTGACCTAATGGTTTTCAATGTTTGATTACGTGTAGCTAGTCTTGAAACATCATAGGTTCGAATCTATGCTTGCTTTGGTATTTACTTGTTTTTTATTTAAACCCTAAATTCCCAATAAGTTCAACTCCCAGTAATTACTAAATACCCAATAACATAGTAAACCTAACGCTGTGTTCCCGAGTTCATTTAACGAGGGAAAGGGAAGTAAGTTTAAAAAATTTTGTGTTCCTGAGTTTCACTTAAAGAGGGAAAGAGAAGGAAACAAAAAAAAATTGTGTTCCCGAGTTTCATTAAAGGAGGGAAGGGGAGGGAAAGTTAGTTCATTTTCTATTGTTTTTCTTTCCTTCCAAATCGGAAGGATTTGGAAGGAAAGAAATCACTCCCCTTCTCTTCCTTTTTCTTCCTTTCCGCTGTGTTCCCGAGTTTACTTAAAGAGGGAAAAGAAAAGAAGAGAAAGGAAAGGAAGAGAAAGGAAAAGATGAGAAAGGAAGAGAAGGGGAGTGATTCCTTTCTTCCAAATCCTTCCGATTTGAAAGGAAAGAAAAACAATAGAAAATGAACTAACTTTCCCTCCTCTTCCCTCCCCTTCTCTCCTTTAATGAAACTCGGGAACACAACTTTTTTTTGTTTCCTTCCCTTTCTCTCCTTAAGTGAAACTCAGAAACACAAATTCTTTTAAACTTACTTCCCTTTCCTTTCCTTTCCCTCGTTAAATAAACTCGGGAACACAGCGTTCATTTCTCTTCCTTTCCTATATATCTCTTCTCTTCTTTTCCCTCTTTAATTAAACTCGGGAACACAACGTAAAACCCACAAAATTTTAAACTTATGTTCGATTAATTGTTGTAGTCCGTCAAAATTTTAAACATCTGGTCAATTAATTTTTGGGTTTTTTAATTTTGAAATTCTTTTCACCTTCAAAATCACCATAATAAAGTTAAAATCACATTAATACGATTGAAATTTTTTTTTTTAACGGTTAACGAATGTCTCAAAAAACCCGCAGACTATTTACACTAATTGAGCTCATTCCAGGAAAAATCCACCTCCGCGAGCGGTCGGGTGGTAAAACCTAGGAGCTCAGGGATCGAACTTGTGACATTTTAGTCCCAAGTCTCCCACATCGCCAATGCCCCTTCCATAGTGTTGCCCGTAAGAATCGAACCCGTGTCTCAAGCAGAGAACATAAGAAATAATCTTCAAAACTAATACAAACCAAATCAAATCATTAAAATCGTTGGTCACGTGAATATGGGAAGGGTGAGTATAATTATATATTTTTTTTTAAATTAACTTAAATATTTATTGATTTAATTAAAAAAGTTCAAGAGCAAATATCCGGTCATCCGAAAACATCCCTCGTAATAGATCACCATTCCACAACAATAAAAGCATGGTGAGCCAGCCCACACGTCCAAGAGGAAACTCACAATTGAGAAAGAAAACACTAACTCAAATTGGGGCAATACTCACCAAACGAGACTCGAAAGTCAAGACCACTTATTTGAAAAATCAAGAGGTAACCGTTGAGCTAAATCCTATGAAAATAGGGAGATTGAATGAGGAGAGGAAGGGACTAATGACTACTCCCCAAACTATGTGATTCCCTTAGCTAACAAATTGATGGACTAATTAATTTATAATTACACACATCCAATATTTGTCTCATGTTTTAGGTCATGTTATTTTAACCGCGTCACCTAGAATTAATGATTTTGTAATATATAAGACTCTTAGTTATTAAGTTTAATGGTTAATCATCCTTAACATTCACTTTTTACATGGCAAACATAGATAATGTCTTCACACGAAGAGTTTGCTCACTTAAAGTTCCAACTTGAGGAGATTGTTAAGGCCACTGATAACTTTGCTAAAGAAAATTTCATCGGCCAAGGTGGATTTGGCAAAGTTTATAAAGGAAAGCTTTTAGTGTCGGGAAAACTAACGGCCATCGCTGCAAGGAGGTTGCACTATGATTATGGCCAAGGCGACCTTGAGTTTTGGAACCAGATTTCTATACTTGCAAATCTCAAACTCAAACATGATCATAATCTTGTTTCTTTTATTGGGTTCTGTGATGAACAAGGCGAGAAAATCATCATAAACACGCATGAGGTCAATGGAAGTCTTGACATGTATCTAGGTAGCCCAGATCTTACATGGATGCAACGATTGCAGATATGTGTTGATGTTGCGCGCGCTTTGAATTACATCTATTGTGGTGAGGGACACGATTATAGTGTGATACATCGGAACATTAAAAGTTCCAAAATTTTGTTGGACGAAAACTGGAGACCTAAGTTATCTGGTTTTGAACATTCCAAGACGAATACAAGAGCTCGAAAACACCGGCTTTTTCTTACTGAAATTCTAGGTACCATAGGTTATGTGGATCCGACATATGAAAAGACTGGATTTGTGACCCACAAGTCAGATGTTTACTCGTTTGGAGTTGTGTTATTTGAAGTCCTATGCGGGAAGAGAGCATTTGTTCCAGACGAGAGAGAGCCACACTCACTTCAATATTTCACTATACAAGATCACAAAGATGGTGAGATCGCCAATACACATCAGTACTCCAAGGGAGAGCCTAATGGATCTCCTTATTATAATGAGCCGTCGTCATTTGTTAACAGAAGCCCGTCGTCATTTTCTGCTTCAGGACGATCGTCATTTAGTAGCTACTACAATATCCTCGAACACAACCGCAGGCCATTGCTAATAACTGGCCGGCTGCCCTCTTTTGATTTTGAGGTGGATCCCGGCGCTAAGTGGTCGTCCACATCTGTTGGTGATTATTACATTAACAGCAATAAACATGGCCGCCCATTGTCTTTTCAGGGAATACCCTTCCGTGCATTGGCACCGATACCGGCTCACACAACCTTACCTGCTAACGAACCGCTGCCTACTGATACACGCAAACCAGCTCAAGCGCCTGCGGCTGCAACTGCTGCTAACGCACTCCGAAGAAAATCTTACTCCTTGAAACAAAAGAAATTCACATTGCATCCCTTATTTACCATGAAAAGACTTGATCAGTACCGCCTGCATACTTCAAACAAGGAGTTATTAGCTGAAGTCGCAAAATCACATTATGATGACGAAAACCTGGATGATATAATCGATCCGGATTTACGAAAACAAATGGACCCAGACTCATTCAAAATCTTCTCAAGAACAGCATATAACTGCTTAACAGAAAAACGAGTACAACGTCCAAATATAGATCAGATTCTCATAGATCTAAAGAAAGCGTTAGAACATCAAATGAGACATGATAATCCTGTAAGAACATCATTAATCTTAATTATCCTTTTCATAATTTTAACTAATAAAATTTTATGTTTGTTAATTTATATCTTGCTGATGCGCTGGATATTAAAGGAGGACTTTGTAGCCGTCGGTGAAGAAAAAGGAAGAACACCGGACCGCAAGAAGGTATGTAAATGACATAGAAAATTGGTGATCAAATTCAACATAAACTAATTAATGGGTCAACATGTTCATGCTTCCAACATTATATGGTTTAAGGCGTCTAAAGAGGACATGCATCTTGATTCAGTGGTTAGATAGAAGAATTTTTATGAGTGTAGGCTAATAACGACACACGTTAAAAATGGTGAGATCCAACTACTAGGGTTAGAAGGGGTTATATTGAAATTTGAAAAGGGTCACCTTAAAATAGGTCGTATGAAAGCAAATCTGGTAATTATATATACAATAGACAAAACAACATTATTAAGAAAATAAACACAACAAAACCTGTAACATAAATAGAATAAAAATAAATAGATGGCAAACTATATATATATACAACTTTCAATGAATAAAAACAAACTCATTTTAAATAGATATCAACTACGCAAATACCAAATTAATTAATGTCAAAGTAGAAGAAAAAATACAACAAAATTCAGCATTTAAACTTCAATTTTCTAACATCCAAATAAAACTTTAATGAAGAGCGAGAAAAAGAATTTCATAAAATCATAATAAAAACTGATGATTTAAGTAATTTGCATAGATGTTTCACAAAGCAATTTCTAATCTGCAACCAATTTTAAAACTTCAATAGAAGCAAGGTAATTTAAAGAAAAGGCAATTTAAACAACCCCTTAATGTGTATACAATTTGTTATCATAGAATAATAATTTTATTAATAATTCAAAATAAACACATAGAAAAATAAGCGATATTAAATTAACTCACATGAACTAGCAAGACACAAAAAGAAATATAAAAGTAATTAAATTAAAGATTTGCTTTAAATTTATGTCTTTTTAACCAATTCTACATTTTATACTTCTATATATTCTTGGTTCAGGCCCCCTTTAATACACTCAATACACACACTCACTCACGTATGATGTATATACGTATATTATGATAGAACCCGTGTATTACATAAGTTTAATTGTTAAAAATTTAATACATAATTCTTATTAAAGATTCACATAAAAAATATTTTATTAGATATTGTAAATAATAATCATCCACTACGAGGAGCACAAAGAGATCGGTGCACAAGTTCTTTAAACTCTTAAGTTGATTGCAATTTCATACTCAAGGAAACAAAAATATGTGATTTTTTTTTCAAATTGTTATTAACAAAAAGTAGAAACATAGTTTATGAGTACAAACAATATGTAGCATTTAATAAAATATTAGTCACAATAAAATAAATCCAACAAGTCACATGTTTTTAAAAAATATATGATTTGAGTGCACATCTAAAAAACATGCCATTTACACATTTGATCTAACATACTATTCACGTAATATATGACATGAACAGTAGTCATATGAAATCCAGTTTTTTAATTTATTAGTAATAAATTTTTTAACAGAGAACTGAGTTGCGTTGTTACTTTTTTTGGAGTTAAAAAATATATATTTCATATTTAAAATTCAAATAATTACATATTATATTTCATATTTATAATTCAAGTAATTACTTGTAACGAAAAATTATAGTTATAAATTTAATTTTAATATAAGATATAATTAAGATCTTATTATTAATTAATAAGTTATGATAAATTATTGAAATAAAAAAATTTATATCTTAATATTTAATTATTTAAAATTCTTAACATTTAATGAAGGAAAGAATTGATATTAATAAGAGAGATAAGCGGGAAAATTATGATAAGAATTTATTTAGTAATGACATGTGTCATCAAATGTAATTGTTTATTGAAATAGGAAATTGTATAGGATGAAGCAAAAATTAAAACTTGAAGATGGAGAAAATATTATATATTAACAGAAGATATATGGTTGCTTTATAAAACTCTTATAATTCATTCTCTTCTAAAGACCTTAAATAGACTCCAAGTACATGGATACGTGAATAATATGCAGCACACTAACTCCTAAATTTATGCATTCATCCCATGTTTTCTTTTGACTCAAACTAAACAACCTACTACTTAGTCCAACTGACCAATTCAAACATATTAAAACATACGCAGTAAATAAAGACTTAGCAGATTGACTTATTTAAATATAACCCGTAAACTCAACTCCATGATCCGTAAACCCGTGACCCGTCTGACCGTAAATACAACCCAATTAATCCAACGTATAGTGTATTAAAAGAAATTGAAAAGTAAAGTTTGAAAAGACACTTTGGTTTCCAGTAATAAGTAATAGTAAAAGAAAGAAGATGCATGCACTAAGGCTACATGCAATACCTTCCTTTCAAATTTCACTCATTTTACTTATTTTTTGTCAACTCATCATCCAATCATCACTCATACTCTCCTTACTTTCATTCTCAATATTTTCCCCTCATCTTTCACTCTCCTCATTTTACTTTTATTATTATTTTAATCAATGAATTAAAAATAAAAAATGTAATTAAAATAATTTAAATTAAAAAAAATACAATGTGTTCGATGTAGGGGTGAGCATGGTTCGGTTTTTGGCTCGAATCAAACCGAAACTAACGCCACACCACACCACACCACACCACATGGGTATATACCTCATGCTCTTATAATCTTCCGCAGTAACGCGCGAAGATTGAAATCTAGTACTAAATATTAAAGTTAAACGGGTAACCAAGCTGTAGACCATGAAGAACATACGTGAAGAAATAAACTAACATGTAACATTAATAATTAAAAAAAATTATGCATCTCATACATAAGTGAGAGGAACTTTTTTTTACTGTAAATATTTATTTATATAAAATATAAAATTACATGGGTTTGAACAATTGAACCCAACACATCTAACTAAAAGGATAAAATCTCTACCAAGTGATTTAGTGTCACTTTAGCGCGTAACAACAGGAAACTGAACCGGCTCAGGCAAAGCTACAGATATGAATTGTATGTTATTTTTCATTCGTAACTCCCTTTGCATCAAAGATAGCTCGCTAATAAGTGATGCCCCAAGATTTCCAGCCTAATATCTTCAGGATCGAGCGGAGCTGAAATTTCCCAGAACCCATTTTAATGAGAAATTTTGTATGTTTAGGTATTCTTGTATTCTAATTCCATAAAGAAATGTATTTTTGTATTACAAATGAATCCTAAATAAAAGTTTCAAATATGATTCTAAATCATTCTGAAACCAATTCTGCAAACCAAACACCCTCTAGTTCGATGAGCCATCTTTTAGTCCATGCATGAAGGGAAAACGTGCAATCGACCATAAATGGTATTAATTAAATGCGAAATTATTTTTGTTTGGTCAAAAGTTTTCCAACCCCAAATGAACCAATGGGGATGCAAGCAAATAGATAATCCAAAAGCAATAATGAGACACACAAATTTTAGCGAGGAAAACCTCTTAAAACGAAAATAAAAAAGAGAACTATAGAGTCGCTTTAAATCCACTATCATCAAAATCAGAGCAATACAAAGTCTTCTCTAAACATACTAGAGGCATACATAAATTATTATATACATGGAACAGAAGACATCAAGTACATGGAATAAAAAACGAAGAAGAATAAGAGGTATCACCAAAAAAATTGGTCTCTAAGGGTGGGGGGGGGGGGGTATGTTAGGTTAGGCTTCACACAAACTATGTTTCAATTAAATTCCAAATTGTCTCCAAAATCTTCGGCTAAAAGAAGCCAGTCGGTTTGTTTATTGGGGAAAAGATCTACAGAAAACTAACAATTGTCCAAAAAACCAACATTTTTTTCTCTATAACTTTTTCATATATTAATAATTTTTAAAAATAATTTCAGCAAAAAGTCTATAACTTTATTAGCTTTATTTATGGGGAAAAATTTTAAAAAATTAAAAAGTTTAGTGATTTTTTATTAGTGCATCATGCAATATATAGTACTAATAGTATTGCGTAAAACTACTTAAAAAGAAGAAACTTAACTTAAATATGGACGTGGTTTATGCGAATAATATAAAAAACAAAGAATTGACACTCATAAACCAATTTTATATTATTGTTGCATAGTGTATTATTAATTTCAAGCTAAAATCTGAATTTTATTTTATTTTTAAAAAAAAAACTCGAAAATGTTTTTAAAGTTTTTTTATTCCAGTATTCTTAAAATAATGAAAGAAACATATAAAAAAATTTAAAAAAAAAATCATGGTTTTTTGGTTTTTTGTAAAATATTGAAACCAAATGGAACAAGCCAAAACAAGGGGTGTGGTAACCGTCGAATCTAGTAAAACTAATGAAGTCATGGATGTGGTAGCCAAAACCACACCGCCCTGTAATCGTTCTCTTGTCTTAAAATTAATCACCACCCAGTTGGCATTTTCTTGTAAATCGAACAAAGAGAAAAGCAGCAAAAATTGCTCTTCTTTTCTTTTGTACGTACGCAGAAGTGTGGAGAAAATAAACTCACACATCAAATCACAATTTTTTTAACGAAAAACTATTTTACTCCTAATCTACCTGAAATTATAACTAATCGCTCTATTTCAAATTTGAACCTCAGAACTCTTCAAAAAAAGTATAAGCCTTAGGCCAAGACCTAACTGGCAGACACCAAAACACCTAAACACCTTTTTGTGTGTGTTAATTGACGGCAGCAACTAGTTCACCCAAATTATAAAAATAATAAAAATAATAAAAATAAAAAAAATAAAACCTATTTTTTGTGTTGTGCCCCGATTCTGAGTAATGGAGGCCAAAATAAATATATAGCTAGATTAATGTTTTTAGGCTTACTCATAGAAACAAAAATAACCCAACAATCTATAACCAAATAGAAAACCCAAGCCATAAATAGTTTCAGTGGGAATCACCATCTTTTAGCTATGTTTAGTGAATAATCGATCAGTATGCAATAAAATCTATGTACAAAAAGTATTAGTTAAAGTTTTACTATTATGATAATGATGATAATATTTTAAGAAAACTGGTATTATTTCTTAAAGATATAGAGATACTGCAATGCTTCTTTTTTTTCCTTCTTTCAGGGAGGACACTTAGAACACTTAAAGATTCCATTAAGTGATATCGAGAAGGCCACGAAAAATTTTACAGAAACATACCTCGGTTCAGGCGGATATGCTGAAGTGTACAGAGCTGAACTTGAGGTGCCAATAGAAAAAAAAACTGGTGAATTTTCTAGGAAATGGAGAACTGTAGCTATAAAATGCATTAGACAAGATGGGCGAGGAAGAGAAGGGTTTGATGCTGAAATTGAATTACTTACTAGTTGCAAGCATGTGAATATAGTCTCCCTCCTTGGCTTTTGTGATGAAGGTAGCAGTCTAATACTTGTCTATGAGCATGCTCCAAATAAGAGTCTTGATGATTATTTAGTAAGCACTAACAACTCCACTAACCTTACTTGGGTGCAACATATAAAGATTGGCATTGATATTGCACGCGGAATGAACTACATTCATACCAAGGTAGAGGATGAACATAGGATAATTCATCGTGACATAAAAAGTGGCAATATATTGTTGGGAAAGAATTGGGATGCAAAAATTGCAGACTTTGGGCTTTCGAGATTCCACGGTGCAGATCTAAAAGAAAAAAGTATTCACACGGAAAATGTTGCAGGCACAGAATATTACACATGTCCAGAATATGCAGAGAATGGTAGGTTGAGAACAGCAGTAGATATTTACTCATTCGGGGTGGTTCTATTTGAGATCTTATGTGGGAAACTTGCCTATCATTCAACTTACATTACGGAGGATAAAATGGGAATTGCAAACATCGCACGACAACGCTACAAAGAAGGAACAATACATAAGATGGTAGATCCTAAATTAATGGAAGAAGTAGACGAACTCACTTCCACTCTACATAAAGGACCCAATCAATATTCTTTAGAAACATATTTGGAAATCGCGCATCGTTGTCTGGCAATAACTCAAGATATTCGTCCTACAGCAAAAGAAATACTCGAGGAACTTGAGAAAGCTTTATCTTTACAAGTAAGTTACTATTTCATCATGCTCAATTATTATTATTATTATTATTATTATTATTATTATTATTATTATTATTATTATTATTATTATTATTATTATTATTATTATTATTATTATTATTATTATTATTATTATTATTATTATTATTATTATTATTATTATTATTATTATTATTATTATTATTATTATTATTATTATTATTATTATTATTATTATTATTATTATTATTATTATTATTATTATTATTATTATTATTATTATTATTATTATAATTATTATTATTATTATTATTATTATTATTATTATTATTATTATTATTATTATTATTACTATTATTATTATTATTATAATTATAATTACAATAATAATAATAATAATAATAATTATTATTATTATTATTATTATTATTATTATTATTATTACGAGAAAAAGACTCGCGCGTTGCTGCGAGTTGACATTTTTTGTCATCATCCATTTATATAGTACCATAGTCATAGATATTACTATGAAATACGAAATGAAGTTAAGTTATCTTGAAAACATCAAACAAAGGTAACCGACTATTACATTACAAAAGCAAGTCATGTTACTGCCCCTTGAAAGCCCATCATACGACATGAGATTTGTGTAGTTCAAAGTAATACCTCATGTGTATTAATAGATCAACGTGAATATCATGACGATCGTCAAAAGACTTCCAAACGTAAACACCAAACCTGTAGTTTTCAAAAGTAACAATCGTAAACAGTAAACAATAAACCTGTAGTTTTCAAAAGTAATGTAAAGGCATTATCTAATGAGTTGAAATTAGAGATACGGATATATGTATGTATTTTTCTACAACTATACCTTGTGTATGCTGCCAATGAAATTCTTAAGGTAACAATGACCCATTATCAAGGTAAGTATACTGCTTATTTAAAAGTCAGTGATAACACTGACATCACATTTTCAAGGTAAGTATTAATATTAAAAGACAAATCAAGCACGTGATTGTACAAACCTTCCCATATTAAAAGCCAAAGTTGTTACATAAGACCATGTTTGATCAGCAAGTATGTTCAGCAAAATAAAGAAAGAAGACTAAATTAAAAGACAAACTCAGCAAGTGATTGTACAAACCTGCAATAAAAATTCCCAACTAATGTAGGCAGTTGGTTTCTTTTTATATATCTTTGTCATCGCCAGGACTAAAAATGTTAATTGTAACTTAATTGTCTTAGAGTTTAATCATAGGAAACTTTTTCTTTATTAGCTAATGCTTCTGAAATTTTCGAGTGTGTTTGGTTGGCAGATAGGAAAGAACCTAAATCATTCCCTTCCATGAAGAAAACGAAAAAACACATGGGCATGGAATGAAAATCAAGAAAATGGAAAAAGTTGCTTACATTTGATGCCAATGGAATGGTACATTCTATTCCTTCTCAGATTCTAGCATACCACCACTCAGAAGCCTAAAAAGATCAGAAACTATTGATTCGAAGTTTAGCTTTGTTGATCTTGTTAAAGTCTTTTCGCAACTGTTTCAGCTCAAACTGACCTGTACCAATCTAACCTGTTTAAAAAGCCAAACTATGTAATAATACTCGCAACCAAATTGTTCATCTAACCTGTTCCAGCTGAACAGACACCAAACTAAAAAACCATGATTGGTCCATTATACATAGTGCATAACACCCAAAATGGTTAACTTCCATTATACATAGTGCATAACACCTAAAATCGTTAACTTCAAAGAAACCGGTGATATGAGTTGCAGATTTGTGAAGTCATTTTGTTGAAGTTTTTTTTATTGATAATGTAACTTCATATTTGATTACAAATTTTTTTCTCCAACCCATTTAAAGTGAAACTCAATCTCTTGTAACACGGACCTGATAAGGGAAACGGACCTGATAAGGGAAACAGTATTGTGAACTAAAAGATGAAAAGTAACCCTCAAGATTGAGACAATTACCTTCAAAATTGATGCTTGATGCTAACTTTTGTATATTAAACTGTCCCAGCAATGTTCCAAACCTGCATCAAGATCAACAATTGAAAAAATATACAATTTAGAAAGAAAAATTATATTTCAAATCTATATTTTTGTAACATATCCAAAAACTACCTTTATTATACTTTACAGTGTTTTTATAATTTTTCTTAAGTAACCACTAATAGAATAAGTTTTAACTAAAGGTTAGAATCTAACTTATTCAACTTTTGTATACTCAAATTGAGAGTCAACTCACCTTTTGATTTATAACCCAAATTCAAAATCCATGAGCCCATCATATAAAAGTGGCCTTCATATAAATCTTAATCTTTCTAACCGCTGGAATTCAAATAAATACATCGTTAATTTTATCATGTATGGAAGAAAATTTCAAGAGAAATAATATATCCTCAAACAATGCATAGATACCTGGATCTATTCGTTTTAAGATAACTAATGGAGCAATGGTATCAATAACACAATAATAATTAGCCTAACAGATAGGGTAAAGTCTCGCCTTTTTAGACTCTACATGTTCACTTAAAACAAATGAATTAATTAAAACCAAGTATGCACCTAATCACGAACCAAACAAAGTAGCTATCATCATCAAAATCAAATCATTTTATGTTTAAATCTACACTTGAAGTTACAATCATGACATTATAAATTAACACCATCATAAAATCCAAAGCCCAGCGATAATTTCAATTCCCCTCACATGAATGACAGAGAAGATATCTGAGAGAGAATTAGGCTGGAATGAGACAAATATTAATGTTTCAACCTTTTTTTCCTTTCAATGTTTGAACATCAAATTAGCACAATTTTAAAAACCTAGCTAACTATGATCGCCATAAATCTGAAAACCCAATACGGACATATGATGGTGACATTTTCACACTTCAAAATCAAACTCTCACTCGCACACTCAACAAAACTGTAAGTGAGATGAATCGAAACATAAAACGATCACAGAATCGTACTCGGAAAACCGATCGTCAAATTCGAAACTGGAGATACAAAAAAATAAAAACAATTCAACATGCATTAATTAATTAATTAAAACATATTTAGTTGCGGAATTACTAATCTGCAAGGGTACCTGATCGTTTTCGTGTTTAGCCATCTTTCCGGTGGAGTAATCGGACTCTAACATGGCGATTTCAAGTTCCATTGCGGCAAGCACAATAAGAACCCTAAAAAATGTTAAATAGGAAACGCAAAGGAAGGAATTGTAAAGGAATTAGAATTGGATCAAGTCAAAATCTGGTTTGAACCTTGGCTGGAAGGAGCAAAGAAAGTGGTGGTGTGGAGAAATCCAACTGAAACCGGCTAGGGCTGAGTGATCGAGCGTCGATGAGGAGATCGCCGGTGTGTGGTTAGCAGAGGGTGAGGAGGGCGGAGGAAGCGATGGCGGAGGTTGAGAAATTAGGCGATCGTAATTCTAGGGTTATATTTGTGTGAGGCTGTCTTGGACAGCTAAGCGAAGTCCACCGCCAGAGTTACGTGTTTAACACGTGTATAAGGAAGAGAACACATGTCATAAAACAGGCACCGATAAATGGCAAATACTACAGCTGTCAAGCGAAAAAAGTAGCAAATACTACAGTTGTCAAGCGAAAAAAATAAGGGAGGGCCAAGGATTTGAACCTAAGACCTCCGGGTTGAAAACATCCATAGCTACCACCAAGGTAAACCTCAACATTGGAACAATACCTAAACATTTAATATTAAACATGACAAAATAACAGGAAACTAAAAGAAAATTAAACCAAAATAAAAAAACACGTGGCAACTCACGAAAATGACATGTGGAAGGAATAGTTAAGGCTTAGTATATATAGGGTAATTATTATTATTATTATTATTATTATTATTATTATTATTATTATTATTATTATTATTATTATTATAATTATTATTATTATTATACAAAGTAGTTTTTACGTGAGAAGTGCATTGTGTTTGGATATTAATGAATAATGTTATCTTTTAATTGTGTTTTTGGCAAACATATGACAATCCTAAAATAGAAAACATCATTCATTGGATTCGAAACACCACCAAACACCATTTCTTAAGAATTTTTGAAAAATCATTGTGTTAGGATATTAGTACATTGTGTTTACATTGTGTTATCTTATAATTCTAATTTTATAAATACATGAGCTTTTAAAATATAGGTTTTAAAATTTGTTTACGCAGTTCTCACAAAAAAAGTGTTTTCGCATGATCCTTCCTCTCTCTCTCTCTCTATATATATATATATATATATATATATATATATATATATAGGTTTGGGGTAAAATACATCCGGCAAAAACGCTACATCCATTGCGGATTCATCTGGGGCGTCCATCAAGATCATCCAACAGCCAGGATCTATGGTGTTTCCGCCTATGGTGTTTTTTTCCGCCACCGAAAACACCATAGGCGGAAACACCATAGATCCTGGCTGTTGGATGATCTTGATGGACGCCCTAGATGAATCCGCAATGGATGTAGCGTTTTTGCTGGATGTAGGCTAACTCGACTCTATATATATATATATATATAGGGTGAGGTTAATTGTAGAGACTTTCGCATGTGAAATAGCTCTTTTTCACATGTGTTCACATGTGAAATCTACTAAATAATAAGATAAAAGAAAAATAAGGAAAAAAGAAATTAATCACAACCATTAGATCTATGGAGGTGTCTATAATGAATTTTTCAATATATATATATATAGGTTTAGGGTAAAATACATCCAGCAAAAACGCTACATCCATTGCGGATTGATCTGGGGCGTCCATCAAGATCATCCAACAGCCAGGATCTATGGTGTTTTCCGCCTATGGTGTTTCCCCCCCCCCCCCCCCCCAAAAACACCATAGGCGGAAAACACCATAGATCCTGGCTGTTGGATAATCTTGATGGACGCCCCAAATCAATCCGCAATGGATGTAGCATTTTTGCTGGATGTATATATATATATATATATATATATATATATATATATATAGGGTAAAGATCCTGCGAAGACTCTATTTCTTGCGAAAACCTAAAAACTAACACTAAAACCTTCATAACTTTTACATACGTTAATATTTTTCTATAAAACTTGCACGAAAAATCTTAAAATTCTACTGTCTTTGATTCTGGAAAAGAAATTGATATTTCGAAAAAAAATAAATTAGTGCACATGTGTATTATTAGTGCACATGTGCACCATTTTCATTAGTACTACACAAATGAGAATTGTCATGCGAAAACATATTGTTTAGGTTAAAAACATTTTAAAAAACTAAAATATTCATAGAACTAATGATAATTCTACATATGCACTATAACTATTAGTTAGAGTGCACATGTGTATCATAAAATTTAAAAAAAATTAAAACGTTAAATATATTTTCAGAGTTAAAGATAACACAATTATAAGATTTATGGTGTAATTTCTCTTTTAAAATATTAATGTATACGACACGTATAAAGTGCTTTATTATTAGTGCACATGTGCACTAATAAAAAACCACGAAAAACTAACAAAATTATAACGTATTTGATGCGATTTTTCTAAAAAAAAAAACATTAACGCATACTTATGTATGAGTTCTATTATTAGTGCACATGTGCACTAATAAAAAAACGACGAGACGTTAAAGTTTTTTTTGATATTTTTCCAGAATTAAAGAACTCATAATTTTAAGGTTTTTGGTGCAAATGTTTTTTAAAAATATGATCATATGAAAAAGTTATGAAGGTTTTAGTATTAGTTTTTAAGTTTTCGCAAAATGATGTGGTTTTTACATGATCCTTACCCTATATATATGAGAAAGTTATTTTACAATGGAATTTAAAAATATTAAAAAAGGATTTAAGCCATTGAATCTTGATCTAATAAAAAGAGAATGATGGGCAATCCGTCAGATCAGTACAATTTTCGGAAAACGAGGTTCGACCAAAAAGTAAACCGGGGCTTATAGCTCAAACCGCACCGGTTTGTTCTTCATTTAAAAAAAAATTAAAATTTTTTTTTTATGAAAAATAAATGTATTGGAAGTTAAAAGAATCGTGGAAAAAAAACCGTGGAAAAAAAACCGTGAAAAATAATCGTGTTTTTTTTTATAAATTAAAGTTAAAAGAATCATGAATAAAAAAACCTAAACCGGGGCTGTTTACTTTTATCTTTATTCAAACCGGGGTTATTTGATCAAACCGGGCAGTTTAGGGTGTTAAATTGGAATTTTGAAGTGTCTGAGTAGAATGGGCGAAAAAATAACAAAGAAAAAGACACATGGCCCTCCCCCATTGGTAGTCAGCTGAGAATTTTGTTTGAACCTAGCTAAGACATTAACGGATGTGCCCTAACACATGAAAAGGGCACGTCACGCTGTACATGTGAACATGGGTCTAGTGGCACCCCTCTTGTCATGTTCACACACAATTACATAATTTTTTGGACAATATTCAGTTATGAAGAAAAGCCATTGAACAAAGTTTTCAGAATTATGAAGATTGTTTTATAAATTGCAGGAGAAGTATAAAGACAACCTCCAAATATCATTTGAAGAAATTAAGTCGGCCACTCAAAATTTCATTGGTGAGAATCTTATTGGAGGAGGGGGATTTGGGAACGTATTTAAAGGAGAAATTACACGTAGTAATGGAAGTACTACAATTGTTGCAAAGTGTTTGGATACGAGTCATGGTCAGGGAGAACATCATTTTTTGACTGAGCTTGAAATTCTATTTGAGTATAAACATGAGAATATCATTCATCTTGAAGGTTATTGCAATGAAGGCAATGAAAAAATCATTGTATATGAGTACGCTTGTAATAAAAGTCTCGATAGGCATTTAAATAATGTTAGCCTTACATGGACTAAACGACTTAAAATATGTATTGATATTGCACGTGGGTTGGATTTTCTTCATGGGGGTGCTCCAACAAAAGAGATGGTGATACATAGGGACATTAAATGCGCCAATATATTACTAAATGGTGATTGGAAGGCAAAAATATCCGATTTTGGGTTATCTGCCATAATTGCAACAAACGGAAGAGATTTCAGCAAGCTTGTAGGCACACCTGGCTATGTTGATCCACATTATGATTTGACAGGTTTCTTCACTGAAAAATCAGACATTTACTCGTTGGGGGTGCTTTTATTCGAGATCTTGTATGGAAAGTTGTTAGTGCCCACCAAAACGACTTACGAAAAATGGGCTACATATTCATTTCTTGAAAAAAGTCATAAAGAAGAAACTTTTGCACCAATTGTGTTTAAGGACATAAAGAAACAAATTGATCCCCGATCATTGTCTATATTTCGAATGATTGTCAGTGAATGCTTAACACATCACAGAGAAAAACGACCAACAGCAAAACACGTGTTGCAACAACTAGAGAAATCACTGGAATTTCAAGTAAGTTATCAAAGTTCTACCAGCACTCGCTTCCTTTCAATGCACTTCTTTAAACAACCGAAGTTAAACGACAACCTTATTTCGGGTAATTTAAAGCCAATAGTTTAAGAAAATTATCAAAATGAATATGAAGAATCTAGTTTAATTAATTTCCAGGAGGATTATGAAATATGGGGCCCTAAATTGCCCCAAGACTATGAGGAAATATTGAAATTGTCTACATATTCCGGAAACTACTCTACCAAAACGAAAAAGGATCTTTACGACAATTTCTTGAAAGGAATTCTGCTTCAAGATGACAAAGTGGTAATTATCTGAAGATTTGCCTTCCTAGTCTATTTATCATTAACAATCTATTTGACGAGTTCACTAGCTTTTTTCTACATTACAGTGGTTTTCACTCGGACCTAATGATGAAAAAAATGAAATGGTATCAGCAAGAACATTTTCATACATAAATCAGAGTCCACATGATAAGTGGTGTATTGTTCAAGAATCAAGGTCCTCTCTTTATCTCTTTTACTTCAAATAAATAACAAGTAAACCTAATTACACCACATTGATTATGTAGGCATGTATGATTTATTTTTTTAACGAATCCTGAATCGTAAGATAAATAAACAGGTAATAATGTAAAGATTACATGTTATCATCTGGTTCAGATTAGCAATAGTCAGAATTATCCATCTTGTTTTCTAATCAAGTTCCCGTTTAGTATGTACGGTTGGGATGGTGATTAGGTAACCATGAGAGGCTACGAAATTTAGAGAGGGAGAGAGAGAGGATCACGAACTTGTGTAGAGTGATTAAGGTGTTTAATCTCTCCCTATGATCTCTATTTATACACCTAAGGGGAAACCCTAATTTTATTAGTAAAGGCAATTGATTAATTAAGATAAATTGTTAAAGGCCATATAATATATTATTTAATGTATCCGAAAATAAATATATATTAAATATATGGGTTCTTATAGGGACACCCCCTTTTTTTGTAATACACCATTTTAAGACGTGAAGGATAGCGCTATCCTTCACGTATAGTGGGGGTGTAAAAATAAATGCTCACGTTTAGTTCCCTCCTTCACCCCTCAAAACAGCAAGTCCAGTCAACTGCCAGAGTTTGTCAGAAGTTTTTTATCCTTCACGTAAATGCTCACCTTTAGAGCCATCCTTCACCCCTCAAAACAGTAATAGAGCCATCCTTCACCCCTCAAAACAGTAAATGCTCACGTTTAGAGCAAAATTATTACTATGATTATTGTAGTAATATTAATATTATTACAATATTATTATTATAGTGGTCTAAATATACGATGAACATTGTAATTAAACGTAAAATATTAAAATTAAAATAAACTATTACATGTATGAAATTTAATAACTAGTTTTGAGATTATTATTTATTTATTATTATTATTGTTACTTTTATTATTATTATTATTATTATTATTATTATTATTATTATTATTATTATTATTATTATTATTATTATTATTATTATTATTATTATTATTATTATTATGATTATTGGATTATTATTATTGTTTCTATTAGTATTATTAGTAATTAGTATTTTTATTTTTGAGTTAATCTTTATATAATTTTAGGTTACAAAAAAATATCTATACTTAACGTGGAGACCCATTCGTGAGGTATAGGTGACTGAAACTATGGTGTTGAGCTGTCTCACGTATAGGCCTTAGGGTGACGTGTGGAAGTAAAAAATGGGTCACATATAGGGCCAATGGTGACGTGTACGGCTTCCATTTAAGATCTTTAGCTCCCATTTATTAAAACTTTTTATTTGATAAATATAAAATTTTAAAGTTGTACAACAAATAAGGATATAGTGTGTCTTATACTATCGACAAAGAACCCAAATATGATGCAACTATAGTTTAAAAAATTTAGGATAGCTTAGTGGTAATCCTAATTAAAAGAAATAATAAATTTAAAAAAGATGTGTGTGGATCTACTTTTAATTTATGATGCTTCAGTTACTACTTTTTGTACGTAACGGTTCTTAGACATCCCCCGGCACACACACCCCATATTCCCGGACGTTGTACTATCATGCTCTGACAGTTATACGTGAAGGATAAGTTTATCCTTCACCCCTTAATTCTTACCTTCATGTACAGAGCTCTACGTGAGGGTTCTTAGACATCCCCCAACACATCCCCGACATTCCCTGACATTGTACTATCATGCTCTGACAGTTATACGTGAAGGATAGGTTTATCCTTCACTCCTTAATTCTTACACCCCCTCTACACGTGAAGGGGAGGGAGAAGTGGGAGCTGCTTTATTTTGACACCCCTCCTATACGTGAAGGGGAGCCCTATCCTTCACGTATAGAGATGGTGTATTAAAAAAAAAAGGGGGGGGGGGTGTCCCTAAGAAACCCCAAATATATTCCAACATTATTCAAACATGGTTTTTGGGTTTAAACCAATATATGTTAAGATTATTTTGGGTCAAAAATTATTATTAAGCTTAGACTTAAATATCTTGCAGGTGGTTTGATAAGAAGGTAGCCAGGATGTTGGATATTTCAAATTTGATGATCAAAATCAAGACAAAGACTCAATTTTTATCTCCAAATACTGTTTATGGAGTCCATCTAGTCTTCAGATTTTGTGATTCTAAAAATGTTTCGAGAAACCCGATGTATGTTGACCTGAAGTATCAAAAGGGGAATGAAACCTTGCATGCATATTTTGCACAATGGAGAGATGATAAGTGGATGTTGATTGAGTTGTACCGATTCTCAAATCAGCAGGAAGAGGATATTTTTGAGTTTCTTCTTGAGAGCTTCTCACCACACTATAGTAGAGAACATGATGCGATCTATGTTGAAGGCGTTGAGTTTCGAGCAATTGACAATGCAAGTTTGGATATACTCTCAATCTTGTATTCTTTGGTTTATATTTAATATGTAGGATAAAAAGGGTGAAAAAATTCACATGTTCTTATAATTTCTATACAGGTGGGACATCATGAAACCCAAAAGTCAAAGGAAATTCAACAAGTTATTAAACCAATCTCGAACCAGCTGAATCAGGAGCTACAATTGCCCACTGAATGTGAAGAGATACTTAAGAGATCTGAAAACTTTGACTACGGGAAAGAGGTTCTTAATTTCTTTTTTAGAAAAAAATATATATATACTGGAATTTAAAAACATCCTTTGGTTCTTTAATTAACAAATTAACTCTCTTTAAATTTGAAATGATGACAGTTGTTTTTACCAAGTGACGTGAACGGAACCAAACATCTTATGCTTTCTGCAAAGGCGGCTCTCTTCAACTCCGATTTCAAGATTTATAAATCAAAAAAATCGTACCAAATCTTTTCATCCAAGCCCAAGTCCAGGTTTGCTTTTTTATCAATTCGAAATATTTTTATCATTATGTTTTGTTAAACATTTCTTTGTTCGGTGCTTATCGATTTGCATATACTCATAAGAGAAGTTCACTATGTTTAGGGCTATATACTTACCCAAATATTTCAAACATGTTCCTGATGAACCATGTTTGATACATTTAACATCATACTCATGCTATAATATGAGGGAGAATGATGATATCACTTATTGGGTGTGATTGTCCAAATCTTAAAATGTACCATTGTCTCTAAGAAGTCTGTAATTATCTCATGATATATTGTATTTGTAGATTTCAGGAGGTGTTTGAGCTTCTGCCACAACTAATGTTGCGTATCAACTGCACTATCAAAAGCCAAATGTTATCACTAGATACAGAATATGGGTGTTACCTAGTGTTCAGGCTTTCAGAAAAATGTTGTGGGTTGCATTGTCCTGTGGAGGTACGAGATCTACTCCAAAAAAATAAAGCCGCAGAAATTGTTTATTTTAGACCTCAAAAGCCATGGAATGTACATGATAACACGCGGGTTCCAGAACAGAGAAAAGATGGATGGATGGAGGTTTATATATGGAAATTCAACTCAACTCGTGAACTTAAAAATGATTATATTCCTGTGAATTTGAAACTGGTAAGTTATGAAGGCTATATGTCCGGCCTTATTGTTTGTGGCCTCGAGTTTCGACCAATGTAAGAATAATCATATATGCATATGAAAAACCAACTTTATGTTGGATATTTTAGAGTAATTAGAGATTGCGTGCGACATTCAAGTAAGAGTGCACGCTTGTTTGAATGTCAACGGGGCTAACGAGTTATTTTGATCAAATCTTTCACTGAAAATTCATCAGAATTTAATATTGGTTCTAAATTGTCATTATTAAAACTAGAAGAACCAAATGTGAAAATGGGTTCAAAATTGAAATCATGATAAGGATCAGTTATCATAATACGATGGATCTTATTTTTAGAGCGCACATGAGAAGAATACAAAGGTATTCTATTTCTCTCTGGTGGCAATGAACACAACAATCAAAATCATACAGAAATCTAGAAATCGATCTGATTTATTCGGTCAAGTCGTTGGTAGCCACTCCAATTATATGATATGAAAGTGAACATACACGACTTCAGATTCTATCAGAAAATCGCTAACGAATTCTCAAAATCCCCAACACTTTATAAACAATACTCCCTTATCATATTAAGTTTTTCAATCAAGGTATGCTACATGTGTGTCACTATCTAATTCTTTTCTATATTATTTTTAATACTTCTTTACATTGTTGTGACGTCTATATTTATATTTACAGTTGCAAATTTTTTATTTGTGTTTTGATATTTGTGATTGGGCATTTGCCAGTGTCGCAAATTAGAGTGTTTGCTTTAGTCCATTGGAGAGATCGAGAAACAATCCTAATTTTGATTAATAGCAAAAACACACACCCCTATCTACTTGTAGAAACGGGATACCTCGGAATGACCGGAGTGGTGAGACCAAGGACGGGCCATCAAGGTATAGAGCCGATCTACATGAGGAAGAGTCGAGTTGAGCCATTGAACCGGGCAGGTCAGTTCTAGCTCTCCAAGTCTTCTCCTAAACCTGTAACCACGAAGGGAACCCGTTAGAAGGGGGACAGAGACCGGGGTCTCTGGACCACCCTCCGACGGTCAAGTCAGTAAGACTGTATAGATAATGAGTATGCATATATAAGTATATGAGTTTACGTGTGTATGTAGAGAGAGAGAGAGTATGTCTAGAGAGACACTAGTGGAGATGGGTTGAGTGTGAGGTGATGGAGTCTCCTTTTATAGCTGTTATGGAGTAGCTGAGGAAGACTGACAGGTTCGGCCTATGGGGAAGACCCAGAGGCCGACCTGACTGAGGTAGGGGAGGCTGACCCGACTGAGGCGAGGCCGATCCAAGACAAAGGAGACCGACCCGAGTGAGGCAAGGCCGACCCGAATGGGGCAAGACCGACCGAGACAAGGGAGAGTCGACTCATAGGTTCAGGATCCCTTCTAATGGAGGGGGTAAGCCTCCATTTATAGGGGAAGTGTAGTGGGCCTGGATTGGGCCTGTTTGGCAAAAGCCTTGTGTGGGCCAAACTGTGTCTGGGCTCAAGCCTATATACTCGGCCCGGTACGGACATACGTCAACACTACTACTATAATTACTAAATCTCACATAAGACTCTTTGCAACGGAAGCTTTGGGCTGGTGTGGCAAGCTCTTGGGAAGGGCTTTGATGTTCCTTCTCCCCCTTCACAAGCCCTTTGGTGAAAGCCCTTGGCCAGGGGCACCCAAAAGCTTCCATGGTGGGTCCCACAAAAATATATTGAACATAATTTAAATTAATCATAATTAAACCTAAATAAATATAAATATATTTAATTTATTTAATAAAATAAAAAACTAAATTTTAAAACCGAATTTATACTAATTGTAACTTTTGATTATTTATATATTAATTATTGCGGAAAGACAACTCGTGATTGATTCAAGACAAACAATACAATAAGATCAATAAAATACTGATTACCAATCGACTACACCTTAACAGTTGCACACGAATCGTTGATTCGTCTGGTACAATTTTTGGAGAGAAAAACGTTTTTTCTCTCTTGCTCCCTCTTTGTCTGCTAATTTCGATCACCCCTCAAATGAGGTATGAGTTTGTTTAAATACAAATTCATACTCTAGCTACATGGGCCAAGCCCTTTAACCCTAAGCTAGCCCACATGTTATTTCACTAACTATTACAAGCCTAAAACTATAAATAACATTAGTTAGCCCACTAACCACTAACTAATAATCCAACACCAAGCCAAAACCCATTTGACATTGCAAGCCTCTAAATATTCCTCTACAATCTCCCCCTAGGCTTGTGTATTAAATATCTTCAACTTTTAGTCTTCAGATTTGCAATCTACCTTTTGACTTGAACATGTGTTGGTGAAGATTATTTATTTGACAATCTTCATTGGGCTGCACTAGAGACTTTAGACGACTCTTTATCTTTATCAGCATCAACTTGGGCTTCTAATGATGAACAAATAGTGAGAGGAGGATTCTCATATTTTTTTCTTCTTGTATGAAACGTTGGTCCTTGCTGAATCAAGGGTAACTGTCTTCTTGGCATTCTTGAGTCTAGATCTTGAACTAACTGCCTTTAGCTTCCCCTTAAATTGTGAACAGTTTCTTCTTGATCTTTGGAAGCTTCACTTGAACCAACAAACGTCCCCGAAGCATTAGATTCTTCAACATGAGCAGTAGCAATCTTTAATCAGCAGAGTCGTGTTTCTTCCTTTCCATTTATCGTGTCATGCATAACATGAAACAAACACTAACCAGACATATGATGACTGGTTACTGGGTTAGCAAATGAATAACATTATTTAACCAAAACCCTAACATAGGTTACGAGTTCCCTATAGATACTTCCCTTGAACCCGATGACTCTTGTCACTTTCCCTTAGCTGAGTTTCCCCTCAGCTAATGACTTCCCCTGAAATAATACATATTATCTCCATATTATCTCCCCTTTTCCCCTATAAATTGGGTACATTCTGGGGGTGCATACTTTCAAGAACAAAAACCCACCAAAAATATAGTAAAACCTTTAAGTTAACATGGACATGGGTGAAAAATAAACAATAAAAACTTAAGAAGACTCAAAAGAAAAATAAAAAATAAAACAACTATACCAAATTAATAACGAGAAGGTTTTATTTGGGATCAAACCGTCTTTGTCTGAACTGAGGAACCCTTTTCGGCATCTTTACTCGAACACGTCCAGGTGATTGCCAGTATATTGGTCCACTTAAACTCACGGTCGTTGTCTTTACTCAGGTTGTTTGTCACTTTATTATATTCTTAGTGCATTAATTATGAACATACACTGGTCACACACAAATCCTAGGCAATTAAACATGCAGTCTATCAAGTACGCAGATTCCCTACCACATATTTGACATCTCTATCCAGAAGTCTAGAACTTAGCTCGAGACTTAGTTGAGAAAAGAAAGAATAGATCACATAGATTATTTGGGATAATATACAAGTCAACTAACTTCCCAGTGGTGTTTCAATCAGGCTGCAACCTGACGTGTGATACGTATTACGCATTAGAGACAAAGGCTAAGGGTTTTGGACACTAGAGGGTCTGTTTTGGTGTGCACTTAGGCATCTTTTTGATGTTTGCATATATAATTATTTTTATTATTTTATTATATATATATATATATATATATATATATATATATATATATGGGGAGATGATCATTTGAGAACTAATTGGTTTTGAGAACTTTTTAGAACCATTCTAAGCCACTAATTTATATATATGAAAACCCTCCCATGAATTATAGTGGTCGATCCCCACCTGAAGTTAGTGGTTGAGATTTGGTTCTCAAAAGTTCTCATTTGAACCTAACCATATATATATATATATATATATATATATATATATATATATATATATATATATACAGTGATCTACAAGCACGTCGAGTCGAGACAACTCCAGGTCTTTGCTTACGCAAAACAGAGGAGTGTCTGACTAACGGCTGAAGCATGCCCAGGTCATTGCTCACGCAAAGCAGATGGAACACCAACTTTTTGAGCTTTAAGTTTCATACTCTTGGAATCAAGCGTGTGTATCGGGAAATACAAGCATACAGTCAAACAAACAAGCACAAAACCTAAGTGTGTGTTTCCAATAATATGTCATACATTATCTTCAAGTGAGTGACACATACCTTTTATGATTTGGAAACAGAGCCTACCAACATATCACCGTGGAGCATGTCTTTCACGTCAGCCTTACGCATGTCAGTCATCTTCAGAATGGAAATTTATTTCATTTCCCTTTCTTCTCAAGCACACAAGCAAACGATTAAAAATTGAAAAGCACACTTTGAAATGAGAGGTCCATTTTTTCAATTATTTCTTTTCTTCCCCTTGTTTTTTGACTTTTTAATGACTAACAACGATACTTGATAATAATAATTTATTTTATTTTATTTTTTTTCTTTATTTTTTTAAGATAACACAATGACACACAACTTAAGCAAATAACATTTAAGTAAAGCTGGCCAAGCTAACCTTCAAAAGTTATCCTTTGAAAGCATATCGAGTTAGTTTTTGTTTCATGCATTATCATGCTTCACATCAATCAATCAAGAAACAACCAACTCAGACAGTGTTCCCTTTTCTGTTGATCTTTTCAGTTTTACCTTTCACAAGGAGAACATACCCACCATTGAAATTTGCATGTCATGAAGTGGAGAGATGTCTACTATCCTGTGCCTGGAACAATCATAATCACAAACATAAAGGTTAATGAAAACCCTCCTTGACTGTTCCTCCACTAGGTGAGAAATCAGTTAGCCATTAGTACCCAGACCATTGTTGTTCTTGGTGTACCTGAAGAGTCAGTGAAAGAGATTTCTTTTAAAAACACCCCCTTTGTGAGATCAGGAATTGGGGGTGTAAGTGCTTTTGTTTTTGGTTTCCAAATTGGAGTTGATTTCAAAGTTTTTTTAGTCACTTTTGGAGTAGTGACCTTAGGTATTTCAACCTGCTTTCTTTTTAAATCATTTTTCAAAATTGTTTTAGTTTCCTTTGGAGTGACAACTTTAGGCTTTTCAACCTTTTGATGTTTTGACATGTTCACCTTTTTATGAAAGTTATCATAATTTGGAAAAACTTGTTTTTGTTTCAAGAGCTTTTTGTGCTCTTTGACAGTTCCCCAATTGCAATCAGAAGGTTTTACCTTAGGATTTTCATTCTTCATTGCCTTAGGTGGTTGCGCCTTCATAGGCTTAGAATGACGGTAATCCTGAGCTGAAAACTTCTTGTTCACTGGATAATAAGGCACATAGGGGCGATAAAGATTGATTGTTTTGTACTTCCTCAGCAATGAGAGGCAATGTGACAGATTGATTTTGTAACGGGGGAGGAATGTGTCCATTCCAAATACCAGATTTGTCTTTTACTTGGTTCAATCGCTCAACTGAATTGACCAGAACATGATGAGAGTCCATCATTTTCTTTTGGATGGTCTGGTGTTTCTCTAAGGTAATTTGAGCAGCATTAAGTTTGGTTTTCAATTCCGTTACTTCTTGATTCAATTTCTCTACCTCATTTTGAGCTACTCTAAGGAGACATTTTTTGTCACTTAATTGCTCATCAAAGTATGTTAGATCGATTTTGAGTGCCTCAACCTTTTCTTTATATCATTTTTGCACGATCTTTATATTCTCTGACCTCTCTCCTAGTGGTTTCATGTGCTTTACATTTGTTAGTAAATTTGCTTTTCCATTCTTTAATTAAAGCACAACAAGTGGGGTTTGAACATTCCTGAGTTTGAGAGCCCCACATTAGAAACCCTAGCTTGAATACTTGTCATAATCTTCGTTGGTTGAACAAAGTGAAACTTCCAGAGCAATTTCTGCAAAAATAGCAAAAACGACAAAAATTATGAATAGTGCAAAAAACTTCAAACGCGAAAATGGAGGCCTTAGAAGTGGAATTTGGGGTCGAAAACGGGCTTCACTAGCCTAAAGGCGGGTGAACTTATGGGCTCGTCGAGACAGTCGTTTTGGCTGGTATTAGGCCTTTTAACTCCAAACGGTTCTCAAGTTACACCTGTTTAAGTGAAACTTGATGTTTTGGGTCGGAGGGGGGGGGGGGGGGGTTGGACCAAAACCCTGGACCGAAAACCTGTCAACCAAATCGAACACTTGACAACCGAACCGAAGACCTCTGGGCCGAACCGAAAACCGCCTTTGGCCGAACCGGAAACCTTGTGGCCGAACCAAAAACCCATTTGGCCGAACCGAAAGCCTCCCTGAACCGAGCTGAATACCCTCACAAGAGAACAGAAGACTCAAGAATCGAGTCGGAGACCTTAACAAGCGAACCGAAGACCCCGAAAATGAGCAGAAGACCACAAAACCGAGTCGGTAACCTGAAAAACCGAGGTGAAAACCTCCAGAATTGAGCCGAGAACCTTGAAGTCGAGCCGAATACCTCCTGAGATGGTGCGAAAACCTGTAATTTTAACACAAAAATTGCAGAATCTAGTGTTAAACAGATCAGATCAAACCTGATCACGTTCGGAACTTGTTTTCCGTGAACTTATGAGATGAACACCTGGAACTGTACCCAATTTCCGTTACCGAACTTGCCTCTGCAACCTGTTTCTAACAAAATATTTCAAAAAACATTAAGATCGTTAGTTGAAACTCTTGAATCGATATCGTGTGAGCCTTGAGACAGTGTTTCTTGGCTCTGAAACAGTCCAACACGATATCTAGATCGCGAGTGGTTGCGGAAAGACAACTCGTGATTGATTCAAGAACAAACAATAAGCAGGAAATCGAATATAACACAACAAGAACAATGAAATACCGATTACCAATCGAATACACCATAAAGTTGCACACGAATTCGTTAATTCATCTGGTACAATGTTTAGAGAGAAAAAAAATGTTTTTCTCTCTTGCTCCCTCTATGTTTGCTAATTTCGATCACCCCTCAAATGAGGTATGAGTTTGTTTAAATACAAACCCATACCCTAGTTACATGGGCCAAGCCCTTTAACCCTAAGCTAGCCCACATGTTATTTCACTAACTATTACAAGTGTCACACCCCCAATTTCCACTAACGGAGTATAACCGTGTGGGGTGTGATCGAGACCAGGATCCAAGTCTTTAGTTACAACCAAACCATAGTTAAAGGGTAAACCCGTCATGTATTACATTTAATAAACCAGAGTTTACATTTCACAAAATCAGCGGAAGCATTAAAAGTTTACAAGGTTGTGGTTTAGTAAAAGTAATTACTAAGGTGTCTGAAATACAATTTCCAAAAGGGTTTTACAAAAGAGAAGTATTGCCAACGCCCGTGCCATCCATGATCCTCCAAGCAACCTGAAAAGCATTCAACAATCAAGTGTCAGCAAAAGCTGGTGAGTTCACAAAGGCAATCTACACTCACCTGTGTAGACCAAAAATGCATACGAATAACGAAAGACCAATTCGTAAGTTACAAGTAATATCCATATCGTAAGGTAGCTAGCCTATGCTTATGTTCACCTGAATGTTCGCGACCGAAGCTGACAATGTATTTGATAGGTATTTACCTATGTGATTTGCCTTCCCGCGTCATTCCAGATCACGGAGTCCTAGGCTAATATTGATCTCAGTCCGACCGCCAGTCGGGAGGGTGCATCCCGTGCACCGCTGAGCGGGGGTGTCAATCCCCAGTAGTACTACTCAACATTACCTCGCTATTCTATATTAACGGCCCGAGAAAGTAAGGACTTTTGATATTAAAACGCAATTCAGTGAATCATGTGATATGTACCGGATATTTATAAAACAGACAAAATACCTTTGTCTAAGCATTGCCATCCCTTACCGGATGCAACTAAAAGAAGTAGTGAAACTCACCTTAGGGTGCACTGGTACGCGGCACTTGACTTTAAAGATTGGCTATGAATGACCTATTTAGGGTAAATATGGTCTAACCGAATTAGAGGTTGTCTGTAAGAAGAATAGTAACACACAAGCATCTAAACATGTTTCATGCATTCATACTAGTTACATAATGCACATACAAGTCCCAATTTGGGAGAAAATCAAGTAATTGCATCTTAAGTCAAAGTTGACCCAGAAAGTCAAACTTCAAGCACCTAACTAGTGACATAGCTAAAATCCACATTACTTGGAGTTAACTCTTTAAATTTTACACACATATACTACAAATCATTTAGGAAATGTTGCAAAAAGAATCAAGTAAAAATGTTAAGAAATGAGAAAGTTATGCGTGTTAGAAGTTGGCAAAAATCAACATTATTGTCTTTGACACACCATTTGGTGGCATGCCTAATTTGCTCCATACTTGGAGTTAAGTTTTAAAATTTTGTAGGCATGGACTACTTAACATTTAGGGAACTTTGCAAAAAGAATCAACTTAAAAAGTTAAGTAACGAGAAAGTTATGCGCATCGGAAGTTGGCATTTTTAGCTTTTTGTAAAATAGTCAAAGTAATCTTAAAATTTGCATAACTCATTCAAAACTTAGAATTTTTGTACCAAACCTTCCAGATCATACACTTAATATATAAACATCATTTACCAATAGCAAAATCGTCAATAAAACAAGATTATCATGCTCAACCAAAAAGCAAAGTCCACTTTTCACAGAAAAATACAACTTTGCACACCTAACTTGCAGCAGCTATTTGGATGACCAAACGGAGGTTTCAGAAAGTGTGCGAGTAGCCGACTCGAAGCTAAGACATAATACTTTACTAGGGAAAAATAATCAACTGATTCCGAACAAAATTGAGCAAGTTATGACCTCTGCAAAATGGCCTAAAAATCTGGCCGAATCTGTCCAAAATTGGTAATTTGTAAAAGTTTTGGTTTTCTAATTTTTAGCAACAATTTGGTCATCCAACTTCTACTAACATCAATATAAACACTTTAACATGGATTTTCAGTTCTCAACATGTTCATATCCAAATCATAGAAAAATCTCAACATAAAAACTAGTATACAAGCACATATGCCCAAATTTCATGCACGACCGGGGCGGAACTTTGGCCGGCTATAACACGGAGATTATGTTTATGGTTGTGAAATTGCTTTTACCACACCGGTGGTTGTGAATAAACACTACAGTGTACGTAAAGAACCTGAGACTAAGGACAGCCAAAGATGATGTGTTTAAAACAAATGAACGTACCATTGCAAATGGGCATACGTAAAATATCAGGTGTATAAGAGGGCCATGAAGTTAGGAGTAGTGTGGCATGTAAGTTAAGCGTGATAAACTTAACCATGTGTAAAATTTGTATATGTAATTTGTTTTCAGATGAGAAAACAAATGAAGTGTTTAATGTAGGAGCTTTATGGATCCATGAGTGAGATTATCTTAATTTCTTTCATATGTAGTAGTGAACTCTTTGAGCACTTTTGTAGAATTAAAACACATCAATTGATATGAGAAGACTGTTGGGCATAATATAGTCAATAATAAAGCTGTCCATATGTATTAAATATGAAACTGTTTAAAGTAGTAGAGTAATAGGAGTCCATTAGAACAAATGGTCACACATTTGGTGGGAAACTCGAGTCCAAGCGATCGTAAATGTCTTCTGCCGCTGCGTCCGCGTCCATGCTCAGTGACTTCAGCCTCCGCAGCAGCGCCCTCTTCATATGAAGGGAATCAGTTAGCATGGATGCAGCCGCATAACGCCGGGGAGAAGCATCGAATCCGAGCACAGTATCCAACACCTCTTTGTTTTCTGCGATGCGGCGCTCGAGCACCTGGATGACAGATGCTAGTTCACTGTGGATGTCGTTGGTGCTTGCAACAAAGTAGTTTTTGACATAGTCTTCCATTCCCTAAACACGAAGAATAAATAACGTTAGTAGCAAACATGGTTACGTTAGTATGCGTTGACTGTTTTTGTTTATGAGCTGCTACCTTCGCATCAGTCAAGTTTGATATTACAGCCAACAACTACAATATAGTAATCATATGTTACAATATAAATGTTTTTAATATAGATAACTATTTGCCATGCTCTGACTGCAAGCTTGAAACATAATTCCCACAACTGTGGTGCAAGAAGTATATCAATTTGTGCATAACGATCATAAGTATATATACTTTGTGTTTTCATCATCAGTTATTTATTGATAAGAATGAAGTGATACGACAAAGTCAAATATGTGTGTAGAGTAAATAATATACATAACTAACACAAAGCTAATAGTACCTGAAATTGAAAGCGATTGATATAAGGAAGCGTTTATGTACATGTGTATGTGTTCTTATGTGTACAAATATAAAACCCAACCAATATAGTAAATATATCATTAGAAACAAAAATATGTCTTTATTTCCTTTTCGTTAGCCTTTATGTTAACCAAAGTCGAAACTATAAGAACATAATAATCTGTGGTTTCATGTTAGAGTAGTTGTAAATGTTTTAAAACCGGAAAACACATGAGTTAATTTCAGAAAATGAGTAAAGGAGTGAAACAACTTGGCGATGTAGAAACTGTGCCTTTTGATATGCTTGAACAGCGTTCGTTGGTAAATTGGTTTGTGAACCGTCCTATTTGAATGTGTTAGTAGTAGGGAAAAATGATTCTTATATTAAAAGTGACGGTAATAATAGTAGAAAGATTAATAGGATTGATATCATATTTACAATCAGCCATGAAGAATGATTGTAATAATCATATAAAAAACAATGGACGATAGTAGCATAACAGATTAAGAAAGCCACAACGTATTTTATAAAAACAGGGTATGAAGTGAAACGGTATGAACAGATGAACGAAATTCCGTAAGTTTTGTCCGATAATGCGTGGAGGGGAGTTATAAATCGCAACATAAAGGAGTCCGTTTGAATGGAAATGTCGGTTGAGTTTCCCTCCGACGGTTACGGTGCCTGCACCGGATTTTGGGCCTGTCGGGTGATAGCGGGAACTGTATATGGGCTTAGGAGTTTTGAGAAATTTAGTGGGCCTGGGCGTGATTTCTTGGGACAATTATACTGGGCCAAATTTAGAGTCCATTAGTTAGGCAAGTTAGTATAGTTTATGATTACGATTGTTGTTATTGGCACCGCTGTTTCGGTGCAATATCATCCTATTACGTAATTGTAAGACTACCCACATTAGTAAGCCTCGCAACCCAATCTCTCAGCGAACAAATAGTTCTGCTGTCCTCCAACTATGTAAAACAGGCCGGATCTTTTCTTCGTTTATTCAAACAATCCAATCCAATCAAAATTTTCCTTATGTAAATATAATTTAGAATTAATTTTAACGTATTGCATAACTATTTTATTCCAGATTTAAAAAATTATGTTGTCGGGTGTGTTTTAATAATACTATATTGGCCCATATTAGGAATGATTTATTTTAGTAATAGACTTTGTGACACCTTGTTATTTGCTAAACAGTTTGTTGTTAAAAATGTACCGAGTACATTCAATAAGTTTTGGGACATTTTTGTTGTTTATGTGGGTTTTGTTAGCATCCTTTTGACCCATTTGTAATGTTTACTTTCGCTGGCATATTCTCATTTTTGTTAATTTTTGACGCTTTTGTTAGATGTTCTTTATTTTCGTTCTAATATTTGTGCTGGTTGAAATTTCCAGAATCAGGGATTATTTAGTTACAAAGTTGATGGATTGAAATTTCTGTTCGTTCTTGGTGAAGCTACTGATTAGATACAATGGAAAGTGAGTAATATTTATTGTATATTTTCATCTTTCTATCCCCAGGATTAATTTTTATATATCATTAGCGAGATCTGTTGACTAATGCTCAGTAAGTTAGTGTATATCTTGATTTTTGAAGTGGCTTTTTCCCCGCGAAGCAGAGGATTTGATGTATTCATTTCCAAAATATATTTTGTTGCCAAGTTTTGGTTCGCTTCATATCTCCATCCCAAGAAAATGAACATTCTTTTAAAAGCATGCATATGAGTGTAGTATTAATTTGTACAGAAACGAAATAAAGTAACCACCCGAATGAGTTGAAAGAAAGAAGTGATTTAGAAGCAACGATCGTATTAGTTTCCATACAGAATAATTACTTATCAACGTTGTTAACATATGCTGAAATGGTGGTGAAGTAAGTTTGGAATACTTTAAGCTACATAAATCAGAACAGTTACATGGAACGAAAGAGACAAAGACTAACAGACATGGAATACGGTAGTGTCATCCGCTGGGTGACGCTCCTCCTGAAGCTGGAAACGCAGAATCTTATGTCTCGGAAGGCCTGTAAGGTAGAAGAATGCGTCCCAGTCTGCTTCCATCCTTAACCGAGGATGGCTGCCATGTTGACCTGCCCATAGAATCTTCACCAGGAACTCCTTCAGCCCATACTTTAAAGTTGCTTGATTGGAAACACTGATGGTGTGGTTCTGGAACAGTGCTTTAGGAATGGACTTTAAGAGTAATATATTAGTTTAATGTATAATTAAGTTGACAATTGTAAGTGTTGTTTCGGGCGTAAACATAGGTGTTAGCAAAGTTGAGACAGCTCGCTGAAACCCTCCATGATCAACAGAAACCTTTTTAAACAGTGTAGATCCCTGCAGCTCAATCATATATTGGCTATCCTTTAGGATCCTGTACGCAGGACGATTCTTCACAACAGTAAAATTCTTCAACAGATACACACAACCCTCCTTCAACTTATCAACAAAATAATGAGCAATATTGCTCCGAGCAGTGGCATGAATAGACTCTCCCTATGAAAGGCGACATTTTCGTAAACACGATGTACAACAGATAAGCAAACACTTAAAGCAGCAAACATAAACAACACAAAGAGTTAGAAGGATACTAACATTCCTATCAGAGAAGATGTAATCGGTACTTATATATCGCCCATGCACATTATCAGAGTCCCATGAACGACAAACCATAACAACGATAGACATTGAAGACCCTACTTCGAGCTGGTCAAAACATAAATCATCGTTCACACCTGTTTCTATAGCACCACCGACGACAGCCTTGGACATTGTTAGAGGGTTCGTAGACTGCGTGTTAATGTTAATTTGTAAAGGCTAAGCAATTGCAGAAGGTTGGTAGGGACGATGCAGAAATAGTAAAAGAGATATATAGATGACACAATCAGCCGGTACATGTACCTCCATTAATCATTAACAGCAGGACGTGAATAAAACGGTTAACAATAGCATAAATGAGAAGCTGAATAGTGAAGGAGAACATAAATAAGTAAATAAATGAGTGACAATTAATGCATTAAGCGCCATTATGATTGACACCCCAGATGTTTAGTGTTATAACTCCTAAACAATTATCACAGGCGTAACAACATATTAAATCTATAATATCAAGCCTCGAGACAACACACTAATTAGCTATCACAGGTGATAAAACTGAATGTGTTTCATATTAAGATAGACATACCACATTCTTATTAACGAAAGGGTAGTGCAAAAGAGCGATACCTTAATACACTAATGATCGTTCATACCTCACTGTCAATTACAGGGGTTGGTTGGAGAAACGGGCTGCAATTGCAGCTGACGGTGACGGAGACGAAAAAGGGGAACACACAAACAACACACATGACTGCCACTGGTGAAGAGCTTTAATACTTTAGATTAGTACAAAATACGGTTACACGGAGTCACATTGAGTACATGTAATAACTTTGGTGCAGAAAATGGGATATTTTAAAAACCTCAAGGGCCGAAACGGGCCACATAATAATAAGCACAGGGCCAGAATAGTTCAAGTTATAAAACCAAATTACACCGCTACAACAAATGTGGCAAAACAAATCTATCTACAATCCATACTCCGATACCTTCCAGCCCATACGGAAGACGTTCAATCAAGACCATTACCCCCACAATTTAGACGACGGTGGTATTCCCGTTGGAAAACTGGTGGACGCAGCCGAATGCCCGACGGCAGGACGCCCATGGTTTGATGTCGAAGAAATTAAAGTTTTCAACACAAACACAGACAACGATCTCATAATCAGAGGAATCAAGGTAATTAGCACATCTTTTGTACATTTCGATAGCATGTACCAACGAAAATCAAAGAGATAATAGCGATCTGCTGTTACAGCACAGGCTACGACACTAATCTCTCACCTTATCTAGGTAGAACAGCGGAGGTTTCATCTGGAAACCCTAAACCTTTTCAACGGACGCACAAACGATCGTTTCTCAACAGGATCAATCAAGCTAATTAGGTCATTACTCCGTACGTGTTCATAACCTGTAAATATGAAAATGAAGCACATAAAAGTGGTCTTCTTTTACAGGACAACTAACGCCCTCCATCCCTGACCTTTTGTCGGTTAAAGCCATGAAGATGACGAATTAGGGAAGTAAAGGCCACTGGATTACGGGCTATAAGAGTCGGGTTGGAAACAATACCGGGCCAAATAGGGTCCGCGTCAGGCCTATGGCATTGCCTTTGCAAGGTAAGAACCACCGGAGAACGGGTTATAACGAAGATGGGTCGGATATGACCCGCGTTTAGTCATTAGTCCTTAGGGGAAACTGGATTACGGGTAATAAGTAACGGGTTGTAAACATACCCGGACCGACAATTTCGATCTGTTTTATGAATTCTGTGTAGTTTGATCGGAGTCTAAGGGACGATCTATATTACGTGAAGATGCCTCACTGTTCAGTTTGGTTACACACATTATTCATTAAGATTTTAGAAGTAGACAAATTATTTGTTTGGACCTGTTAATGTGCCCATTTTGCCATCTATAACTTTTTTTTGTCTTCTGCTCTCGGTGGATTCCAGAATTGAAGCATTATGCCCCTGGAGTTCCAGTAGTCCTTGTTGGGACCAAAATGGGTTAGTTCTGTTAAGTTGATATTTGTCAAACTGTCACTTTTCATCCAAGTTTATCTTTTTGACTCAGGTACGTGAACATATTTGTTACAATCGATCATAAACAAACATTATCAGATCTTAATCATCTTTAGTTGTACGCAGATTGATGCTGGTATTCATATAGAATATCATGTCTGGATATAACGACCCCGCAAATTTTGCTTTGCCACATCAGGTTATCATTATTAAACATAAAAAACCACGGTGGATAGGCCGCCGGTTTAACACGTCAGGCCAGCTTCATATAAGCTTAACCTTACCTGGTAACTAACTTAATCTCTTACCCGACACGTTGATTTTTCCTCTTCTAGTTTGTAGGATCACTAATGATTGTTAACACTTATTTCTAACATAACTTTCATTATTGTAGGTATGGAGCCTTGCTAGGGGAACTTTGTAGAAAAACGTCGTGTTCCCTTCAGTGATTGACGTTTTTGCATTGAATCCTAGAGAGAATGTTTTTTATGCTGGTGGTAGAGATGGCAAGATATACATCGCAGAACTCAACTCTCTAGGCAAATTCAAAAACAGCTACGGATTGCATACCATCGGTACATCGTCTGATCAAAGGTAAATCAACTCTTTAATATGCAGGTTTGTTATTCTATAATTGTCAAACACAAACCAGTTAAGTAATCAAACACTCCCATCATGATGGGATCCCATTTTGCTGCAAGTTTGGACTTTCTGTTATGTGTAATGAACACTTACGTATTATAATTATTTTCTACGAATAATAATTTGTTTGTCATCATTAAAAAATTGGCAAACATGACATGTAACTACAAATCTATTTTGTCATTTTATATTGCAAGTAAATCATAGAACACTGTTGTTGTTGTTCATATGCATGATTAATAGCTGATATAAATGGAAGATTTTCTCTCAAGACTGTTTATTATTGAATTAGCAAAATTTGCAAAACAAAAATCTACGGGCAATCTATTGTCATAAAAGACATAAGCTACTGTTGAGAGGATTAGTAACAATAGGCCATGAGGTTGCAAAGTGACTTGGATGGAACACATTTTCCCATTTAAGTGACTTTTGTACAAAAGAGGTACAGTGATCTAGATAGAACATTAGAAAAATTAAGATGTTATTATGTGACATAGAGTTATGTTTTCCTGACATGTTAGTCTCAATTTCATGTTCCACCTGATGATTAACATGCGTGTTTCTTAATTTTTTTTTCAATTGCCTATTTTTCTTGTCAACTGTATAGTTCGTTTTAGTATTACTCCGTGGATTATGTTTGTTTGTTTGTTGTTCTTACCTGTTAGCGGTTTTTATTCTCTCCTATATATGTTAAGAATTTTATTCTAATCGGAGATATCCACAAAAGCATATATTTCTTGAGCTGGAAAGAAAATGGATCTCAGTTGAAATGGGGTAAAGTCTTGCATAGACACTATGTATAAGATGTGATTGCACTTGGGGGGTTTACACTTTTGAGGGAAACACAATATATAAGACATAATAACTATATAAGGCACATTCATATGAGTTTGATGTAAAAACAAAAACAAATAGGGTCGAAAAACAATATAAGTGGACACTATAAAATAAGTAATAATAACAGTAAAATGGAGGAAAGTGGAGAGGGTAGGAACACTTAGAAACAATATTTATGTTTACAAAAGCAGTGTACAACGAACTTTTATGTTCTGTATTACTAAACTACAGCTACTAAAATTCAAATAAGATTTGATAAGAACCTAAAGTCCCCAAACAAACATACTTTCAAATAAGATTTGATAAGAACCTAAAGTCCCCAAACAAACATACTTTTTCTACTCTCGTAAACCATAATATTACTAATAGGTTTAGACATATGGAATGTGAAAGGTACATACACTCAAAAGAAACTGAGATATCACACATACGACACTCAAAAACATAAAAAAAGTAAAAAAATAAAAAATAAAAAAAAAGTGCTAAATGGAATCTAAGCCTCACGTCAACAGGAGGCGAACAAATGCTTACAAAATCAAGACTCCAACCCATTATTAATCTAATCAGATTTTGTATGCTACTAACATGCACAAAAAGAAGCCATGTGTTAACAAAAATGGAATGAGAAAATCAGTTCGTAGAGAGATTGTATTATTCATGATTAGAGTTACATAAATTGGCAATTGACTTTGTTTTGATTCTTGTTTCAAATGGTATATACGAAATTAACTTTTTTACTCATTGTTTAAGTTTTTTTTTTTAAATAATAATTCATTTCTTCAAATACATGTTTATTCTTATATATGATATCAAATTTCCATGATAATTATGTTAAATTAATGAAAAAGTAAAGGATGAGAATGAGAACTGTAACAATGTAATCGTTCCCACTCACTTAGACTAACATAATCCTAGAAGATGTCATTCGATTAATCTTATAACCTTGTAATCTTCGTTTTCAGTTGATGAGGAAAATAAAAAGGAGAAGATAAATTACCTTAACCTTATAATTATTGTTTAAATCTGCCTATCGGAGTCAAAGATGGAGCAATTATCAATTCACACAATCATTGAGAAAAACCTCACAGCAAAAACCAAGTCACTACAAAAAGTTCGTCAAAGTCTTCCTTTAAAAACATGTCATTGTCATCTGATTTCCGTTAAAATAACGGTTTCTTTGTGACCGTAATCCTCACAGCAAAAACCAAATCATTACAAAAAATAAATATGATGACAAATCACTACAGAATATAAATATGAGACAAATCATTGGGAAAAAACCTTTAAAATTATTCAGTAGAATGGTGGTTGGAAAAGGAAACGAAATCCGAAGTTGCAACCATTCGAAAGAGACGTGCCGGTTGAAAAAGGACAGCAATGGAGGGTGAGGAAGAAAAGAAAGGGGGCACGCGGTTATCACTCGAAGAATATTATACATGTTTAATCATCTAGAAGTTGTAATTTGTTAAATATACAAATTAACTATGCTCACGCATGGCTGCGTGTTTTTAGCAAATCAATTACAATGTGTAGACGCGGTTTAGACATGCAAAAAAAATTATGGAGACATTTAGAAAACATGAAACATTACATTAGATAATAAACCCAACAAAACATATAGCAAAAAAAAAAATTATGGAGACATTTAGAAAACATGAAACATTACATTAGATAATAAACCCAACAAAACATATAGACAATAACATAATATAGAACATAACATTAGATATTAAATTTCAACACCCATCTAGTTATTGTTAATTATGCTTCACAACATACACATTGCTTCTTTTAAGAAAAAAATGGTTTTCACTGACAACTCCTGTTATTAGAAACAACAAAAAATAATTACAAAAACTGATTATATGACTATTAAACGTATTATACAAAATCTTAATCTATTTTGTTGAGGTTTATCTATTTAGAGGTGTGATATCTCCATTTTTCTCCTGCAATTAGTGAGTAAATATTCAAAGTGTTAGTAGACATGGTATATAAGAAAATAAAATAAACTTCAAAAAGACAATAATGAGGCATAAATACTGTAAATTGTAAATAAACTTGACTTCAATTAAGTGTATTTGTACATGTTCACATCAGTAATAAAACTTTATAAACAAAATTCAAAGTTTAATTGTTAGCGAGCTGGCTAGGAAATGAAAATATTATCCACATACATGTGATCTTTTGTAGAAAGGTAAATAAAAGTTTTCAAGTTGCCTTAAAGCTAAATTGTGTGTCACATGCAATATCAACTAAAACTAAACTAAACTGAAGCATGTATTTTATATTTGTCTATAAGTAGAGATCTAGAGTTTGATATTTTTTAGCTTTGCGACTTTAATGGACAAAGAGAAGCAACTATAGACAGCAAGCCTCTGCTCACGTAAGTCTCTAATCCATTAGATTAAAAATAGCCCTAAGTCTTTAATCAATCAGACAATTGGAAAAAGGGTTCTAATTTCTAAATTTACATCAAATAAACATCTAAAAGTTCATGAATTATCAAAATAAATTGTTAACAGGATCAATTACCTTAGAAGAAAGAGAGACGCGGATGCAGAATGATTATCTTGTGTGCAAACTGCAAAGGTAAACTCCCCCCAACTGAGATGAGAGATGTATATAGGGAAAATGGATGTCGTAACCAACCGCGGTGACGGTTGGTATTAAGTTATAGTTAATTGTAGATATAAACATCGGAATCCATATATTAAAAATACATAATGTGAAAGGTTTGGAAATAGGAGTACTGATGCATAAATAAGCAAAAATCATTTCAAATTAACAGATTCTTGCTTAGAATTTGGGGCAATCCTATCATCAAAACAAACAATAAATGCATTTCAGAGGACAGTAATTCCAAAATGAAAATAAAGGAGGATCTATCTAAAACATAAAAAGATAGTTCAATAAGCGGATCCATGGAGGGATTTTATTTGAAGATCTGAGTGTATTACCTTCTGATGAATAACAGAATCCAGGTATCTCTTTTGTCCCAACCAAATGTATACTGAAATGGATTTAATCAAGACATATTTTATAAACAAATGGAATCAAACCTTAGATTCAGATTCTAGTGCAATATTGTAATTGATTGGCTACTTGTAAATTATTTACTTATCACTATTAGTCGTCTTGTAGTTAACAACTTTTGTTGATCCTTTATTTCTTGTTTTAGAGTCTTGAGTTGTATAAAAGTGGGTCATTAGCATTCACAGTCCGTTCCCCATCCCCATCCCTATAATTTATACTTTAATCATTACTTTTTCTTTCTCTTACACTCACAACCATAATTAAATAATACTTTTTATACCCTTATTATTACTTTTTCTCTCTCTTTCAATCACAACAAAACCACAAATTTTAAAAATCATCAGTTTTTCCCTCAAATATAGGGATGAACAGTAACTTTTTCTCTCTCCTCCACTCACAACCACTCAAAACCACACCCTAAAATTTAGGGAATATACACACATATTTTTAGGGGGTGGGTTGTGAATGCTCTTAGTCATGGCTAGCATCTTATCACTGGTTTAAAGATGCCATTTATAACATGAGATCGAGTCCGACGTGAAAAAAATGTAGCGTCGAAACGTTAGACTTTTATGGCTTTGTCCGACGCGAATAAAATGTAACGTCGACGGCTAATGTGTGATTTTTTATTTTTTATTGTTTTCGTATTTGAGTTTATTTCTTATTATTTGATCGAATTAATTTTTTTCCCCATTTCTTTCGCATGTTCTACATCGTATCACATACCAATGTTGTTGTTGAATAGCTATTTGGCGTAGCGGTGGAATAGTCTGGAAGAAGAAAGAAGCAAGCACACACAGTCCGGTCATCTATCATCATCACCCAAATCGCTGCTCCTACACTCCATCGTCTCTCTTCTGATTTAACCATCATCATCGTCTGGTCACCCATGGATTAAACCCTCGACAACAGAAGCTGTATTCTCAGAGAAGTGCGCTTTCTTCCTTCGTTGCTGATTTCTTACGAATCATGGCAGGTCATCGATTTTGCTTTGCTACCAATTCTGATAAACGATTCCACCAAATTCGAATCTGATTATGGTTGGGACTTCGGTTTTGAGCGATTAGGGTTCAGCGATAGGGATTTGGGAATTATGCGTTTGTCGATCACACTGTTTCTCTTATTGTTGCTTTAACAATTTGCAGATGAAGGTTGTTTAACGCTTCTTTGTTGCTGTGGTGAACTGCTTTACTCCTTTGTTCTCAAGGTAAGCAGGGTTTCACTTTAATTTCCGGTTACACTTTCACTTCTATTTTCGTTTAATATATTATTTGTTGGTGTACCATGTTTAATTTGGAGTTAATTGGTTGCAAATTGTTTCTCTGGTGATATAGGGTTCTTCAATATTTTCAATTTTGTTTACAAATTGATGTTTTGTGAAACTTTTGTCTGTTGAGACGATATAGGGTTCTTGAATTCCTCAATTTTGTGTACGAATTGGTGTTTTATGAGATTTTTTCTATTGAGATGAGGTCAGGTGTGATTTAATTGAAAATTCTTCATTTTCTTTAATTGTGTGTTCATTTAAAGTTAATTGGTTGCAAATTGTTTCTCTGGTGACAAAGGCTTCTTCACTTTCTTCAGTTTGGTGTACAGATTGGTATTTTATGAAATTTTTGTCTCTTGAGATAAAGTCAGGTGTGACTTTGTGAGTTAATTGAAACTTCTTCAGCTTATTCAATTTTGTGTGCAAATTGGTCTTTTAGCTCTTCAGTTGTTGGGTGTTTTTATATGCAAGTGAAATTTATGATCGTAATGGGATATCATACTGGTTGCAAGTGAAATTTATGATCTTAATGGGATATCAATTAATCAGACACTTCTATAAAAAAGGTTTTTAAATGGACTCTTTGAAATCGAATGTTTGTTCAGTTATTGTTTTTTTTTTTTTGTGCAACCGAGGTTTGTGCTTTTAATGGGATGTCATACAAGGTGGTTAGTGTTTTTGTATCCTGCTATTTCATATGATCAAAACAATGTGTATGTTGGTACGTTATAGTTGTAATATGTATATTCGCAGTTTTGGTTTTGTTTAATGGGTACCGGTAAATTTTAGGTTGAAGTAATAATTATTTTTAGCAAGGAAAACATGCTTTATAAGATAGTTAACAGGAACATTCTATGTGTGTTGTAAGATGCCCGGCTCAAGAAGGCTGTCGAATCAGAGCTCTAATGGTTGTTTAAGTTTTCAGTCTTTGAGGTAGTCCAGTATGCGTTCCACTTCAATTAGTAGTAGGTCTTCTGGGTCCTCATTTTACTATGATTGAATTGAATATGTATTTTGCAATGGGCTAGATGTTTAACGGGTTGTACAAATAGAAAAATCTCTGACCCATTATACATGGATTTTGGTTCCCTTGGTTTAATATACTGAATTGAATTTGTATTTTGCTTTGGTTATAAATGTTATAAGTTTGGTTTGATTTTCCGTTTAATCGCTATGATGGAAGAAAATGAGGTATTCCTCTGTAAATTTTGTAGATTAGTTTTAGGTTTTACAAGTATTTTTCCCTACCTATTTGATGTTTATTTTAACACAAATTTTAACTTTATGGTTTACTTTAATCATAACAGGAGTCCTATCAATAGGCAGATTATATTGCAACTACAATGAGCTTCTTCTGGTTCGCATCGGAGAATATAGAAGAGATTCACGTAAGTCCAAGGTGCGTTTAATCTTTCCGATTTCTTTTGGATTTAGTTTGGGTGAACCCTTCATGTCATGATCACAGCACCACCAGTCAAACACCAAATATATTCCCAGTTGTCCAGCCCCAATTTATTATTTTTACCACCTTCATGTCATGATCACAGCACCACCAGTCAAACACCAAATATATTCCCAGTTGTCCAGCCCCAATTTATTATTTTTACCACCTACACTAATAATTACTTACACTTTATAGATTTGTATAAGTTACTTCATACACCATAAACTACACTAAATTTATTTCAAACATAAAAAATATATATAATTATTTCCATGTCAGAGACAATCAAACGGCATGAAAGTTATTGCTTTCTTCCTCTTCCTATTTTGGCAGGTTGTGTTGTTTGTTTTTTTCCAGTGACTTCGCTTATATCAGTTGCAAAAACAAACAAAAAACTAATTTTATTTGAACATCAGTCTTGATATATGCTACTTCAAGTTATAAGGCTACCAAACAGATCAATCAAGATATCCTAATTTCATGCTCAATTAAAGTAATCAGGTTGTTATTTCTAAAATCTCAATAAAGATTTTCATTTAGAGGTAGCATCACGGGTGGGTCAGAATGTGGGAGTGGGTTAAAATGGACAGTTTTGTAGTTCCAGCCATAAGGGGTCAGCTTGACCCACAAGGCCACAAACATTTCTTTGTCATTTTTTATGTTGTTTTTTTATTATAACTAAATGTATTCAATGTAAGTATAAAAAAACCAAATAATGTAAAATGCTATGGAGAAAGTAGAAAAAGGAAAGATAAAAGAAGATTAATACCTTTCAGCTTCGCAAGCCATGAACTAGGCTATTCGGTGTCTCTTTTGCTATCAAGGAGAATTTTAACTTATAAGTTATATATAATAACAAAAGGGGTAAATTGATGCAACCTAATGTGTCAAAACTGCACCTCTACTATTATTGCAGGGGAAGATACATACAAACAAACTTTGGCTTCTTCATTGAGTATTATTTTGGATTTATTTGATAGCCAAGGTATGTGGTTTTTTACTTTCTAAAAAATTATTCTACATTTTAAGGTTTGAGCAACTATATCTATGAGTTTGAAAAGTGGTAGTAATGCAATTATTACTACATATAGGATATGTATTGACTATCATTTTGAGTGTTTGTTTTAGTTATGTTTCTTTTTTTCGAGTTGGGGGTCTCTTTGGGCACAACCTCTTTATCCCTAGGGGTACGTAAAGGTAAGGTTTTCTCTTCTTACCCTTCCCAGACCCTAACGGCCTAACCTATGGGTGGGATTCTACTGGGTTTGTTGTTGTTATTGTTTTAGTTATGTTTTATAATTTCATATGAAAGGCTTGATGCATCAGCAATTATATCTATTCTGGTGAATAATTTGCTTTAAAGAACACTCACATTTTTTCAACATTTATTTTAGACTCAGTTTAGTAACTAGATAATTTTATAGGTGGTGATGGTGGTAGTAGGTACCATCTGCTGCTTTGAAATAAGCCATATCCAATAAGATATCATGTGAGTGTATGTATATGCTTATCTTGCTACTATTAATAGAAATTTATCATAGACAGACGCTTTTAAGGATTATGGCACATGTTTTGTTATTTGGTTATAAGATAATAAAGATAATGATCATTGAAACAACGAGAATTTGTATGTTATGTTAAAATGAACATGAAATTTTAGTTAAAAAGTATAATATAAATGTTCTAACAATGTAGTTGCTATTTAAATTTGTAATATTTTATTGTTTAATAAAACATATTTTTTCTTGAACTCAGTAAGTGTGATGATTTGAAGTTATTCGGTAACCTAGCCTCATGTATATGCATTACATATGCTTGCATACCTCTTTAACGTTTCGCAGGCATTGTGTGGCTCCTGATTGTGACAAAACGTGTTCAGCATCAACCATACATTTCAACGAAGGCTTGATCTTACTTCTAGGCATTGAGCGTAAAGAAATGGTCATTAGAGGTGCTTCGACGACCCAACCATGATACCCACACCCCTTGCTGAAGCAAAAGGACAAGGATACTTCAACTCTATTACATCCTTAACTCATATATATATCTTGATCATCTGATGAATGAAACTTTTCAATGATAGTAGATGTCAGCTGACATCTTTAAGCAAAAGTGATATGTTACTTTTTAAGTAAAGCTTTATGTTGAGGTATCAAATCATCAAATCTTCATGCCATTACGACATTCGTAAATTTCATACAAAACTGGTGGTCCGCTGCAACGCGCGGGCGGGTATTAATACAATTAGATTTACCCAACTACTCATGTATAGAAAATCATATTTACCTATACTCAAACAACAATATGACATTCCTAATTAGAACGTGCATTGGAAGTTACTTCATATAGGGATTAATTACCTAAAATAAACAATACACGCAAATAAAAAAGAAACCAAATTAGACAATATAAAACAGAAAATACCATAGCACAACAATGGGAGTTAATGATCCAACCGAACACAAAGCAACTATGAATCATTAAACAACTAAATATCGTAAATAATTACAGAAAGAAATGTATTGTGTGGAATGATGACGGAAATAGGAATATAAATTGCAATAGTTAAACCAGAATAGTTATACATTGCCACTTTTGAAGCCGATAAGGTGGGGGCAGTGTCCAGATTGGCTTGGTGGTGTCACCTCTCACTCATCGAGTCCACCTCCCCCCCCCCCCCCCCCTACTTTTTTGTAACATTACCTAGAATTTTTCTAGGATAAAAGCATCATAATCTAAATTGGAAAATCATGTGAAAAGATAATGGAAGCAAGAAAATAAGGTCTTTCAATTTATCAAATCATGAGAAATTTTAACAAAACAGGAATAAAAGACTGACCTTGCACAAGAAATATCGTTCAACTAAATGATCAACGAAATGGGAATTAAACACAAAATAAGAACTCGAAACATATTCTTCATTCCTCACGTTCGATTGGTGGAAATCCATACCTATTATTTATTCCTCATGCTTGATCGAACCCCAAAAACCGTTTTCGCAACCTTTGATTTCCCTCTTGCAAATGTCGATTTACTCGACCTTCAGGTCATCTTAATGTAACCTCCGACCTGCAACCTTCGATCCATCGATTCCTCATGTTCGCTTGCCTTTGAAATCGTGAGAAATTTTAACAAAACAGGAATAAAAGACTGACCTTGCACGAGAAATATCGTTCAACTAACTGATCAACAAAATGGGAATTAAACACAAAATAAAAAAATTTTGGACAAATTCTACTCTAACTGGATTCAGTAACTAATAAATGGAGATCATGCTAAGCTGCATGCTCATACACTACATATTTGTCTCCTAAGTTAAAACACTTGCGTAATCCGGGTTCTATTAATAATAAATTATTGTCTAATTTGTCGTCTGTTAATAATAAATTATACATTTGTTTACGCAGTTCCCAGCTGCTACCACAACATCCATGTTTACAATCAAGCAATTCTAAAGTTTAGACTGACAGAATTTACTGTTAAGATCCTATGGACCGGGTATTAAGGATGAAAGCAGACTGGGCAGCATTCTTCCAGACAACGGGCCTTCCTCGACACAAGTTGTTATGCTTCCAACTTGATTAGGAACGTGCCCAGCCGGATGGAATTGCCCTGTTTCATGTCTGTCACTATATGTTGGTTTCTTATCATGAAACTGATAAACTTTGACAAACCTATCTCTTTCTATCTTACTTCTACAACTTAGACCTATAACTGTTTTCCTAATTATATATGGATGGTGTATATTATCTTTAGCAAATACACTGAATATATGACTATTGCTAATGTCAAAAAAATAGTTAGACACCTTCTTTACTTACACTGTTACGGTTTTTCCCAACCACTGGTGTGATCAAAAGCATTTCACGTATACAAACATACTGAGCATGTTAGGATCGGCCAAAGTTCCCCCCGGCCGTGCATCGCACGGGCCTGCACACTAGTGTACACAAAAGTCAAAAGTGAATGAATACATACTATCTCACTTGTATAAAAGGACTCTATTATGCTGACCAAGATCTATTGCAACGACATTAAGTTCTCGTTATAAGGCTTAGTGTAGTGATAAAGCCCCATAAAAACCCTCTTCTTTGGACGTTTTTCGTCATGTGGCGAATGACATGACAAGGGGCTTTATGGGTATAAAGTGTAGTGATAAAGCTTCCATAAAGCTCCATGTATTCATTGCTCCATCATTATTTTTTAATTTAAAATAAAGTAAATTATATTAAAACCCCTTTTATTTAATAAAATAACACACTAAATATAAAAAAAATGCAAGATAAAATAAAATGTAAAATATAAGCGTGAATTGAGATTGTTGTTGAGAGTATGAAAAATATAAGTGTGAATGTGATTGTTGTTGTCCCACATTGGTGTGTAGACAAAACAATGTGTAGCTTAAATATATGATATGGTTTGGATCAGAATCAGAAAATGAGAGTTGGGTTTTTTTTTTTTTTTTTTTTTTGTCTGTTTTGACGAGTTGCAAATAAAATGTAAATAGAGTTAATTACCTATCTTTAATTTACAAGATAAGGAATAGTATTTCTATGGCATTTTTGTAGTTTTTGTAAACTTTGAGGCTATTTTGATGGGCTTGGATGGAAGACTTTCTCGTCACTTTACCTTCTGTGCTTCCCATGCCTGCCTCTGCTCTCTCTCTCTCTCTATCAGACACACAAAGAAGGACACCCTCTCTCCGGTCCCATCCCTCTTTCAACCCCTCGATCTCTGTCTCGATCGATCGATGGTCGCCATTTGTTTGCACAGATCTGCTCTCTCTCTCTCTCTCTCTCTCTCTCTAGCAAACGTCGCAATGGCCACCGGCGATGGTGAAGTTGGCACCATTGTTGAGTTCGGGGTGCTTCCTTGAGCCGGTGAGCCGTGAAGATGATGAGAGACAGTCTGTTCTGATGAAATTGAATCAGATTTAATTCCAAGGGAAGTTGGCTGGAGAAAGGCTTAAGGCTTGAGATTCGTTTTCTTACATGTCGAACAACTCACTAGAAGCAAGGAAGATGCTGATAGGTTCGTTAGTTTTAATGTTATTTTGCTTCCATCTTCGTTTTAGGGTTTTTGCTTGCGATCTATCTGAGCCTCTTTTTTTATGGGATTTTGTTGTTTGTTGCAATCAGTATTTGACTCAACTATTGGAGGAACATCAGAAGCTTTAGCCATTTACGCAAGTTCTTCCGATATGCAACAGATTACTGAGTCAAGGTTCGATTCTATGAATTTTAATCTGTTGATGTTATGGATTTTGAGTTCATGCTATGACAACGAATATTTATTTAGATTATTTGGTTGTTAATTGTATGATTTAGATCCATTTTGGATCAATAATGGACGTTTCACGACTACTATGGACCGATTTGTGTTTCTTGAGTGTATGTATTTTATTTTGTATAGTTTAAGTGTTGCTTGAGACTGATTTGTAAATAGCAGCAATGCAGCATATGCTTATGTAATTTTTAAGTGCTTCAACAGTTTTTTAATGCTTCAACCAAATATTTATATAATTGCTTATTTCGATAATTTTTTTATGTTGCAGGCATCAATCGGACGGGTTTCCCCTTGGTTTATAAAAGAATGAGGCAGAGGCTTTGCCCTATGTACGACCAAAAAAACTTTACTTACAATGAGACTTTATCTCTCTCATTTATCTTACATTTCAACGTTTTTGCCAGGAAAATATTCCATACGTTTCTGCTATAGTTTATTAGGTATGGAAGTGTTATATGTGAACTAGACCCTCATTTGAATTAGGGGAGGCGGTATCATGGGGTTACCGCGGCCCGATTCCAAGGGGAGCCGGCCGGCTCCTTGGGCCAACCATACCGCCTCAGGCGGTTCCCCTCCCACGACTCGCCATTTTGGTCTTCCCCGGTTCCTCCAAGCCATCGAGAGCCGGCCAAATCTAGCCGTTATTTGACCGTTGAGCCCAACGGCTCTTTACTTTTTTTTTCTTTTCTAATTTACTATATATACATACACACCCAAATATTTTATAAACCACACCTTACTCCCATTTCATCTCCAATTCTCTCTACAAAAATTTTTATAAAATGAGTCTTTACGATGAGGCCGACTTTATTCCACCACCCGAGATTGGGACTTCGTCAAGCAGCTCCGATGGTTCGTACGAGGACGCGATGAATTACCTTAACCTATGTATTAACGTCATCCAACAAGAAGAACAAGAAGAACAAGAAGAGGTTTCCGCTCCTAAACGGAGGAGACGTATTTTCCGTGATCGTGAAAACGGTCACCAACGATTGGTGGAACTTTATTTCGCCGAAAATCCCCATTACCATGAGGGAATTTTTAAAGACCGATTTCGTATGTCTAAACGGTTGTTTCTGAAGATTGTTGACGACATCACAAACAACTTTCCGTGGTTCACATCCCGTTTGGACGCGACGAAGAGGGAAAGTTTCACACCTTTACAAAAGTGCACGGTGGCTATTCGTCAACTCGTTTACGGTAACGTTCCTGACGAATATGATGAATCTTTAGATTTTTCTGAAAGAACTGCACGTGAATACCTACACTATTTTTGTGATGCCGTAATTAAGCTTTACAAAGATGAATTTTTGCGTTCACCTACTAGCCACGATATCACTCTTTTATATAATGCTCATTTGGCAAAACATGGTTTACCGGGTATGATAGGTAGTATCGATTGTACTCATTGGGAGTGGAGAAATTGTCCTAGAAAGTATAGGGCACAATATCATCGTGGCGATCATAAAAAACCAACAATTTCACTCGAGGCGGTTGCCTCCCAAGATATGTGGTTTTGGCATGCGTTCTTTGGTGTTGTAGGTTTCAACAACGACATCAACGTTCTTAACCAGTCACCTTTGTTCAACAATGAGATGCATGGAGTTGCACCTAGAATGCCATTTGTTTGCAACGGTCGAGAGTACAAACGTGGATATTACCTTGCGGATGGCATATATCCCCCTTGGTCGGTCTGTGTGAAGGCATTTCCACATCCTTATGAGATTAAAGAGAAGAAAATGAAGAAGATACAAGAGGGGGCTAGAAAAGACGTCGAAAGAGCGTTTGGTCGGATAAAGGAAAAGTGGACAATAGTAGATCGAAATGGTCGTCCAATAAAAAAAAGCTAATGGAGAACATTATGTACGGTGTCATCATTCTACACAACATGACTCTGAAAGACGATGGCCTTGCTATATCACCGGTCCACATTCGAGATCCGTCAGTTAACCGGGTTCTCGACCCGAATGTTATTTTCGAATTGCGAGATAGTGAGACTCATTTTAAACTCAGATTCGATATCACCGAGCACATCCAAAACACAATGGAAGTGTTTTTAACCGAGGAGGAGGTGAACGCAAATCCTCAAACCTAGATTTGTATTTTATTTATTTTTAATAAAAGTTGTAACTTTTTTTTAATTTTAATAAATGTTGCATAAGTTGTAATTTTATTTTTATTTTAATGAATATTGTTTACTTTTATTATTGTTTATTTTATTAAAAATATTTTAAATAAATAAATAAAAATTCGCATGGCTTGGAGAAGCCACACCACAACCATACCATGTGGTGTGGCTCCAAATGGCTTCCAAAACTACACATTTGAGTTGGCCGGCTATGATTGGTTGGTGAGCATGGCTTCACCAAGCTATGCCACATTTGAGTTGGCCGGCTATGTTTTTTCCAAGGTTCATTGTGAGGTAAGTGTAATTTTTATGTTGATCATGTTATAGTAAATATTGGTAACTTCTGGTGGTTACGGATTGGGTTATTGCTTTTCTTTACCTTTTTTTTGCTATCGTGACGGATTTATATTGTTGTGTGTCAATTAATATAGCTTTGTTTTGTTTTTTTAATTGGACCAACATTTTGTTAATATTTGTAAAGGCAAGATTGCTCAAACTAGGACTAGATACCTAATAACACCACCTACGATGCTTACACATTTGTATACTCTAAAACTGGAAAATCTGTTTTGTAGAACAGTGCCATAAATAATAGTTACATAATAAATAAAAGTTAGGACATATAGATATTAAATAAAAAACGAGCATAAGTTCTTTGAATATGATATTGTTAGACTTTTCTTATTGAACAAACTAAAACTATATTTGATTTATTAGCCTATATTTAACCAACAGTTTGGAATGTTGCAGCCAGTGACCAGGTTGTAACTAAATGAATGCAAACTTTAGAACGATGACCAAATGAATGCAGGTTATAACTAATAACCAAATGAAAAGAAAATTAGATGCGATGCCATCCGGAAAGTAAAAGAAATCAGACATCGCAACTCAACCGATATCGCCCAGAAATCTAGAGTCATGTGGCTGAAGAATGGGGACGAAAACACGCGTTACTTCCATGGCTTCTTGAAGAACAGAATCGCAAAGAATCGCATAAACGGCTTCCTCCATAACGGCACATGGCTTTGCACCCCTGATGCAATCAAAGAACACTGACTTAACTTTTTTCAATCTAAATTCCAGGAGCCGATACATCGCAGACCTTTGTACCACTCGGATTATTTCAAAAAGATCAATGACTCACAACAAATGGAGCTTATTAGGGCCTTCACAATGAATGAAATTAAGGACGCCGTATGGGATTGTGATTCAGATAAAGCACCAGGCCCTGACGGGTTCAACTTCAAATTCATAAAGACACACTGGGACGTTCTTTGCAAAGATTTCTTCGATACTCTTTGCCTTTTCCATTCATCGGGGAAAATAAACCCCGGCTGCAATTCATCATTCATTGCCCTGCTACCCAAGAAAGAAGAACCACTCTCCCTATCCCACTACCGTCCCATCAGCCTCATTGGATCCATTTACAAAGTAATCGCCAAAGTTCTTGCAAAGAGACTCAAATGTGTCATAAGTTCAATCATCAGTGAAACACAATCTGCATACACTGAAGGTCGAAACATCTTGGACAGCCCCCTTATTCTGAACGAAACAATCTCCTGGGTCAAGAAATCTAAACTCAAAGCCTTTGTCTTCAAAGTGGACTTTGACAAGGCTTTTGACAGCTTAAACTGGGAATACTTGGACTCAATTATGCAACAAATGGCATTTCCTGATGTTTGGCGGAGATGGATTAGAGGCTGCCTTGATTCTGGCCGCTCATCGGTGCTCGTAAATGGTTCCCCCACAGGAGAATTCCCGCTGTCTCGAGGCGTTCGACAGGGTGACCCCCTGTCATCACTTTTGTTCATAATTGCAATGGAAGGGCTGCACAATGCGATGCAAAGGGCAATATCATTGGGGCTGTTTAAAGGCATCTCCTTACCGAATAATGGGCCCACTATATCCCACCTATTATATGCGGACGATGCGGTCTTTATGGGTGAAAATTGTCTATCAAATGCTGAATTCCTGGTGCATCTCCTTAGGTGTTTTCACCTTGCCACTGGCCTAAAGGTTAACTTCGACAAGTGCTGCTTGTTTGGTGTTGGTTTGGATGACGTTTCGACTCAACAACTATCTGGGATCCTCAATTGCAAATCTGAAAGTTTTCCTTTCATCTACCTTGGAATTCCTATCGGAGCAAACATGCGCTTAAAGAAAAATTGGCAACCGGTGATTGATAAGTTTAAATCCAGGATCAATCGATGGAAGTCCCTCATGTTATCACAAGGTGGTAAACTAATCCTAATCAAATCCATCCTCGGCAGCCTCCCACTGTACTACCTTTCTATGTTCCGGGCTCCAACCTCAATCATCAAACAACTAGAAGGCTTCCGAAGGGACTTCTTTTGGGGGACTAATGCTGATCAATACAAGATCCCTTGGATTACTTGGGAGCGAATCATGGCACCAAAACCATCCGGTGGTCTTGGCATAGGCAGCCTCCAAGCCGCCAACAATGCTCTTCTCGCCAAATGGGGATGGCGTTTCAAATCCGAGTATGATTGTCTTTGGACCAAGGTTATTAGATCCATTCATACTTCTACCAGGGGCCATGGCATCATACCTCTTCGGACTTCAATCAACGGCTACTGGAAATCGATTATTACAACCATTGATGGGCTGACTCTCAATGGTATCAACATTTGGTCCGATATCAAAGCCACTGTTGGGCCTGGGTCTACCGTTTCATTCTGGCTTGATCACTGGATCGGCCCAGACACTCTGAAAAATACCTTTCCGGTTCTGTATTCCCTTGAACGATTTAAATCATGCACCGTTTTAGAAAGACTCCCTCCAGATCGCACCCCCAGGGAACCTCAATGGTGCTGGAAAACCCTACCTCCGGATTCGGCCCAGTTGGTAGTCATGAGCAACTTGATACAGCAACACGTCTTCTCAACAGGCTCCGATCGATGGCTTTGGCTTGGCTCCCCAGATAGCTATTTTCACACCTCCATCATCAGGAAAAGAATCGAAGACCTGGCTCCCGACTTCGAATACAAACACCTATGGATCAGGCAGACTCCAACTAAAGTCAATCTCTTTGTTTGGAAAGCAGTTCTCAATCGTATCCCGGTCAAAACGGAACTGCAAAAACGAGGCATAACAGTCCCTGTATCCACTTGCTCCTGGTGTCATCTAGTAGATGAATCTGTCGAACACATCCTTCTTCAATGCAACATGGCAACAAACCTGTGGGAACTGATTCGGAAATGGTGTGGCTTCAACTTCTTCACATCGGGTTCACTTATGCAGCTCCTCAAACATATTGCTATCTCCAGCCACATCTCCTCCACACAAAAGCCCCTACTACTATCAATTTGCCATGCCACAATTTGGTTCCTTTGGATAGCAAGAAACAGGAAGATATTTCAAAATCAAAACACTCACCCGGCAAAAATTTTGAAGGACATTAAATCGGAAACGTTCCTATGGGTTAACAACCGGGGTAGACATAGTGCCACAAATTGGGATTGTTTTTGCAATAATGCTTTATCTGTAATGTAATGGTTTTTCTTTTCCATTGTACTTTTTCCTAGCTTCTCGCTAGTTCAATAAAGCTTTGCCGTTCAAAAAAAAAAAAAACTTATTTTTTGATTTTGATGTTCTTGGAATGCATTTTAAGTTCATTTAAGTCGACACAATTTTTTTATTTTTTTATTAACTTTTTTTTGTCATTTTGTTTTGTGTTTGCAGGTGGTATCTCCTTATGATTTGCTTGCAGCCAACAATTATTGGGGTGTACTTTAGCGTATGTTTTGAGTTGTTGATTTCTGGAATTATATATATCTTCAATTTACAAGTGGATGAATAGTTTTTTATGACATTTTCGTAATTTACTTACATGTGAGGGACTTTATGGTAAAAGGACATACAAAAGAAATCAGATTCTCACGTTTTCTGATTTCCTCCAGACGGCCATTCTTGCACCATGCTTCACGGCTTGAGGGTACTCCCTAAACAGCTCTTATATGCCCAATTGTGTACGATTCCAACCTCATCTCTACTCCATTGTTTGCACCGGTGAGTTTCAAGTTCGTCATACCCGATTCCCAGAATTTATGTGTCGATATGTTCGGCGTTGTTGTGTGTTCGGATTTCATTTAATTTGAGCGCCAGTGTCATATGAACGCGTATCGGTTTTTCCTAACCAGCGTTATTATCCATATAATTGAATGTTTAAATTTATTTTTTTTGCCGGTTTATGCCCGCTCTCGTTTCCCCTACATTTTCGCTATATGGTTCGTTATACTGAAGTTCCCCCGTAGGTAACCTACTAACCTAATTTCTATTCAATCAATGTATGTGCAATTTACTTTCTCCGTTCTTGACCAATTTGAAGTTTTGTCTGGTTTCCATCAGTTTTAATTGATTAGTTGTTCAGCTTTTTGAGTATGCATTTTGATCACTATTCAATGTGAAATTTATTTTTTGTTTTTTTAGCGGTGGGGGGTCTGAGCATGTGCGAGAGGTTCGACGGAACAGAGCCTATCATTTTTAGGGGCCCATTTTTTAAAAAAATATTATATATATTATAAATTATGAAGCTTTGATCAATCAATTTGTTATTAGAAGTGCTCGGAGTTCTGCATAATTTGTTGATTAACTATTTAGAATGTCATTTTAAAACTATAATTTTTTTATGTATATTGCTATAACTTATTTTTTTGCCTTCTTAAACTTTTTCTATTTACAATTATATTTTCGAATGGGGCCTATTTTTTTACTCGAACAGGGCCCATAAGTCCTCAGGACCGGCCCTGTTTTTTAGCTTTGGTGGAGGCTCATGTTGGACGGTTGCCGAGCCGCGATCGAAGTTCCGATCACCCGATGGTCATCACCTACTATGTCAGCAGCGGCTAGGGTTTCGAGGTTCACAGGGCTGAGTAAGAAGTGTATATATTTTTCATTTGGTTTTCATTTTTAACAACCGATCTACCCGTGCTTGCTATTAATTCCTTCAAGATGTTGTTGTTTCTGGTTAAAGGGAGCGAGAACTGAGGCTGAGATGATGTTGTACGTCCGTCCGCACAAGCACAAAATCACCAATTGAACCGAGGCTGAGATACGTTTGAACCAGTGAATGAACATTGTTGTGGGGTTTTTTATTTTTTCAAAAACAGCATTGTTGTGGGGTTAAAGGGAAGCCTTTTTTGCCTTACTTATATGCAACTGTTATTTTGTTTTTGTTGAGAATACAATCGGATAATCAAATCATATAGAATAGTAATTAAATGATGATTCAAACTCAAGTGTTTTATTCAAACTGTGAAAAAGGAGAATACAAGAGGAATTCTTGGAAAGAAGCAACCAGAATGAAACGCCTAAATCTGCTAGCTTATGTACTAATCACCATTAACAGAATTTAACAACCTTCTTGAAACAGTCATAAGAAATGACAAAAATGGTCCCTGCATTTATCAGTCGCAACTAACCTCTAACTTTAGCAGACTTGTCAGAAATGACCCAAACTATCAATTTGGCATTATTACCTCTTGTATCCTATTTGATTATGTTCAATATATCACATTCTCCACCTTTGAATATAATCAACCAGTTTGAATACAGACCTGCATCAAACAACAGTTTCACAACCTAGCCACTAATCAAGCACCAGGGATCCACAGGATTTGTGTACTCAATGTAGCTAAATTGCTTCCCTGCTGCTGATGCAGCATCATACTATCATAAGAACAATTAAGTAATTCCCTTTAGCACCATTTGATCACACACTTTCAAATGGGCTAAACAAGTTCCAAACTTTGACCCACTAAGCACCTTGGTCAACATATCAGCCCAATTTTTCTCTGTACTCACAGCACTAACCTCTACTTCCTTTGAGCTAATAACATCTCTTATAAAATGTAACATCACATTTATGTGCTTAGTTCTTTCATGATGCACAGGGTTTTTAGACAACTGTAGAGCCCCCTGGCTATCACATAATACCTCTGCCTGGTTCACATCAACTCCCAACTCACTAATAAAACCTTTCAACCATATAGCCTCCTTAATTGACTCAGTAAGAGCAATGTATTCTGCTTCTGTGGTTGACAAGGCTACAATGTACTGCAATGATGCCTTCCAACTGATTACATTTCCATACAACTGAAACACATAACCAGTAATAGACCTTCCCCTATCCAGGTCTTTGGCAAAATCACTATCCACATACCCTTGAATATCATTTTTGCATCCTGGATTATAACCAAACACTAACCCATGATTCTGAGTACCTTTAAGATACCTTAATATCCACTTAACAGCCATCCAGTGATTCTTCCCTGGGTTAGCTAAGTATCTACTTACCAAACTAACTGCATAACCCAGGTCAGGCCTAGAACATACCATAAGATACATTAACGAGCCTACTACATTAGCATAAGGCATAGAATTCATGTACCTCATCTCTTCTTCTGTGTGTGGACTATCCAGCGCTGACAGTTTGAAATGAGGGGCCAAAGGAGTTTTAACAGGTTTACAATCAGACATATTGTAAGCCTTCAATATCCTTTTGACATAACTACCCTACGACAGAAATAATTTCTTCTTTCCCTATTTCTGACAATCTCCATACCCAATATTTTCCTGGCCTGCCCCAATTCTTTCATTTCAAACTCTTTCTTTAACATTTCTTTTGCTTTTAATATCTCCCTTTTATCCTTGGCAGCCAGTAACATGTCATCTACATACAAAAGTAGATAGATGAACTCACCTTCAGCATATTCCTTAAAGTATACACAGTTATCATAACTGCTCCTGCAAAAACCTTGAGATAAGACATGATCATTAAATCTCAAATACCACTGCCTGGGTGACTGTTTCAACCCATACAGCGACCTCTTCAAAAGACACACCTTATTCTCCTGTCCTCTAGATTCAAACCCAGGTGGTTGAGCCATATAAATCTGCTCATTTAAATTCCCATGCAAAAAAATTGTTTTGACATCCATTTGTTCTAATTCATATTCAAAATAAGCAGTCAAAGACAAAATTGCTCTAATGGAACAGTGTTTAACAACTGGTGAAAAAATTTCATTGTAATCTACACCAGAAACTTGCGTAAACCCCTTTGCCACTAACCTGGCTTTGTATCTAGGCAACTCAGAACCTGGAACACCTTCCTTAATTTTGTATAACCACTTGCATGCCACCACCTTTTGATTCTTTGGTTTATCAACTAGAACCCAGATCTGGTTCTTATGTAAAGATTCTATCTCCTCTCTCATAGCCTTAAGCCACTTATCACTTTCACTTGAATTTATAGCTTCCTTGTATGACAAAGGCTCATCAGAGCTGTCAATTTCAGCAGATATGAAAGCATAGGCAGAAATGCTTTCAACCTCACTAAATCTTGCAGTGGTGAATATTTTCCTTCTGGTTCTGTCCCTAGCAAGTTGATAATCCTGTGGAACAAATTCATCTTGATCATCATCCTGCTCAGTTGGAACATTACTACTACTAGTATCAGTTTGTGATGTCACAGTTTTACTAGGCTCCACCTCATACATCCTTAACTCTGGATACACCTTTTGACTCCACCTCAAACCCACTAATGACATCTTTGTACATAACAGTTTCTCTGAAGACAACATCCCTACTAACAAATACTCTGGGTCTTCCCTCATCAAATTTCCACAATCTATACCCTTTTACACCATCTGGGTAACCAAGGAAAATGCATTTCACTGCCCTTGGTTCTAGTTTACCTTGGCTTGAATGTGCATAAGCCAATGACCCAAATACCTTAAGATCAGAGTAATTGTTATGAATTGAGTTACCTGACCACATTTCTAATGGTGTCTTCATATCCAATGCTGATGAAGGAGATTTGTTAATGAGAAACACAGCAGTGTTTGCAGCCTCTGCCCAAAATCTTTTAGGTAGCCCTGAACTAGAAAGTAGACACCTCACCTTGTCCAATATAGTTCTGTTCATTCTCTCAATAACTCCATTCTGTTGTGGAGTTCCAAGAATAGTCAAATGTTTTGCTATTCCATGATCTTTGCAGAATCTGTTAAACTCACCACTGCAAAACTCTAAACCATTATCAGTCCTCATCTTTTTAACTTTCTTTCCTGTCTGATTTTCCACTAATATCTTCCAATCTTTGAATTCTGAAATGCATCACTTTTGGCTTTTAGAGGATATAACCACACCCTCCTTGAATAATCATCCATGAATGTAATGAAGTACCTTGCACCTTCTAGTGATTCATTCTGAGAAGGCCCCCATAAGTCTGAGTGTATATACTCCAAAATACCTTTGGATGAGTGAACTCCTCTCCCAAACTTCACCCTATGTGACTTCCCAAGAATACAAGTTTCACAGAAACCAATATCACAATTATGCAATTTACCAAATACATTCTTCTTGTGTAATTCAATGAGACCCTGTTGACTTATGTGCCCCATCCTTTTATGATAAAGGATGGCAGCTTCATTCTCATTATTGACAGCCATGTGTACATTCCCTGTGGAAACTTCACCATCCAAGAAATACAGATTGTTTTCTTTTCTTGTACCAGACAGAACCACCATAGATCCCTTTATGATCTTGGATTTCCCATTCTTCAGACTAACATTGTATCCCTCTTTCTCAAAAGTACCAAGTGAGATCAAACTCCTCTTCAACTCAGGTATGAATCTAACTTGCTTTAATTCAATCTCAGTTCCATTCTCAAGTTTGAAGAGAACTGAACCAGTACCTAAGACTTTGCAGGGCCTATCATCCCCTAACTTCACACTTCCAAGATCTTCAAACTTTAAATGTTTGAAAAATTCTTTAACAGGGGTCATGTGGTATGAGCAGCCTGAGTCCATTATCCAATTGGATCTCATGCTGCTATTTGAAACCACCAATACATCTACTGACTCAAAACCATCAGAATCATCCCCTTGTGAATAATTGCTAGACCCTTTGACACCATTTGACTCACTTTTCTTTTTCTTGAACTCAGGACAATCTCTTTTGAGATGTTTATCAGAATTTCATACAAAACATCTCCATCTTTGTCTAGACTTGGACCTTGAATAACTTCTATTACCCTTCTTCTTTTAATTTCTTTGATCTGTTCTTTCTCTTACCACAAGCCCCTCACCCTCGGATTCCTTTGTATCTAAATTTCTTTTAGACAACTCTTTTGAGTTCAAAGCTGATGTAACTTCCTCCATACTGAGGGTATCCCTTCCAAACATGAGGGTATCCACAAAATGCTCATAAGAGCTGGGTAATGAAGACAAGAACATGATAGCTTTGTCCTCATCTTCCACAGTCACATCAACATTCTCTAGGTCTAATGCTAACCGATTAAACTCATCTATGTGACTCTCCATTGACATACCTGGACTCATTTTGAAAGTGTACATCTTCTTTTTCAGATACAAACGATTGACAAGAGACTTCGTCATGTACAGTTGCTCAAGTTTTTCCAAACTCCAGCGGCTGTAGTTTCTTTCGAGACCTCCCTGAGTACCCGATCACCAAGGCTTAAGATCAGAACGCTATGCGCTTTATCCATAATCTCCTTCTTGTCTTTCTCTTCCAAACCTTCAGGAAAATTTGCTAGTCCCTTTAACGCATCAACAGTACCCTGATGCACGAGGAACGCCCGCATCTTAAGCCTCCAGAGATTGAAATCGTTTCTCCCATCAAATTTCTCTATATCGAACTTTGTTGAAGTCGTCACCATTTTCAGATTTCGATCGACGAACAACACACACCTCTGACTCTCCGATTCGAGCAAAATAACCTTGCTCTGATACCAATTGTTGAGAATACAATCGGATAATCAAATCATATAGAATAGAAATTAAAAGATGATTCAAACTCAAGTGTTTTATTCAAACTGTGAAAAAGGAGAATACAAGAGGAATTCTTGGAAAGAAGCAACCAGAATGAAACGCCTAAATCTGCTAGCTTATGTACTAATCACCATTAACAGAATTTAACAACCTTCTTGAAACAGTCATAAGAAATGACAAAAATGGTCCCTGCATTTATCAGTCGTAACTAACCTCTAACGTTAGCAGACTTGTCAGAAATGACCCAAACTATCAATTTGGCATTATTACCTCTTGTATCCTATTTGATTATGTTCAATATATCACAGTTTTTACATAATTTAGGCTTACTTTCTCTAAAATTAGCGCGCCTTCAATAAGGAAGGCATTGATATTGATTATGAACTCATTTAGAACAAACAGAAGCCCAAATAAGTAAAGGATTTTACACAATGGCACACAAATGTGCATCCTACCATTATTTAATCTTAGTATAGAAGTTAGAATGAGTTAGTGTTTTTTGTTCTCGTCTATTTGATTTCTTATTTGAAACTGTCATCCACTCCAAGCATAATTGAAACTAACAGTTGATATCAAGTTTATATTAATGTTTGACTTAAATGTGTATAATTCTTATTGGTAAGGTGTTCAAGAACTAAGCATTTGCATGTCTTCTGCACTTGGGGAAGATTACTAATAAAGATGCATAACGTCGTTTGTGTTTTTTGCCTGAATCATTTAATGTCACTTCTGTTGATCCATTGTAGATATGCTTATGGAACTTAGACGAAGATGTTCCCAAGTTGGTTCTCAGTTCCCCTTTAAAAGAATCACCAAATTCCTCATGGTTGAAAGGTATGAACAATGTGTCATTGTCGAAACCCTGTTTACATTTTTGTTGTCCTTTGTTGCTTCACATTTAAGTTTCATGTTTAAAAAAGTGAACTAAAGAAATTGTTGTGTTTTGTATTTTAGATTTGACCTATTGATTTTTCCCTTCTTTCATTTGATTGCCTATCTGGCATTAAAGATTGAGTAACTTGCATATAATATTGTGTTTGTTTTGTACATAGGATCTGTTAATTTCCTTTTTATTGTGTGTTTTGTACACATTAATTTCTTAATATGTACATACCTAAAGAAGAGTCACACAAAACCGATTATAAAGACGGAGACTAGTGCCGCCGCAACGCGCGGGTTGTCTCCACCTTGTTTAAACAATATGCTATGATTTTGGTTAGGCATGATTGGTGATTAAGCTCTAAATAGTTAGAGCTTCTATTATTTGGTTGTAAGGAATTTCTTTGTAGAATTATTCTTATTTCGTAGGGATTTTTTGTAGAATTTTTGTTTTTAGCTGGTTGAGTGATTAAGAACTAAATAATTAGAACTTCTATTATCTGGTTGAGCTAATTTTGGGAACCTACCATGTTATATATGAGTATAGGTGTAAAAGTCTAAATACAGTTGTACGACTTCAATTAGTTTCTGTTCTTTTTTTTAGGTTCATGTCAAGAGAAAGTTAAACATATTCTTCATTTGCTTTTGTGTACATCAATTTGGTATTCATTTTTAAGCAGCCATGCAGGGAATGCTAATGTATGTCTACGAATATTTTGATCATCCAACTTGCCATTTTTAGTGCCCCTTTTCTATATACGATTCCAATTACAATAGAAAGAGCCATTGCAAGTTTACACTACAAAGGCTCACAACCAAAGGACTAGCAGTACGATACCGGTTAGAGTAATAAAGGCTAGGACCACCGCAACGCGCGGATGATCTACACCTTGTTGGGTTAATTGGGTTAAAAAACAAAAAAACAACAACTAGCCGTTTAACGGCTAGTTGCATGGAAACAATCAAAGTGAATGACGTTTTGTGGGCAACGCCTTTGGACAAAAAAATCACCTATAGCGCCCCGGGGGGGTGGTGACCCGGGCGCTATGGGCGTTTTGGGGCGCCATGAGTGAAAAAAACTCCCAGAAACAGCCCATTACGTTTAGCCTAAGACACTAAACGGCAAAAAAAAAATGGAGAGTTGATTTTTTAGTTTGACCAAAAGTATTGCGAGAAGTCAGGCTAATTTTATTTTCGTGTCTAAAGTTGAAAAAGGTGGAATTATTTTTTAGATTTTTCTTAAAATAGATTTTTCTTCATTTTCTTTATTTGTAATAAAAGTTATAGGGTTAATTTTAATGTAAAACTAAATGTTAGTTGGAAAATTAAAGAACCCATATTAACTGAAGGTTATTTAAGTAAGTTTGGTGTTTTTTTTTAAATTTTCATGTCCATCTTTCTAATCGTCACCTAACGACCTTAAAAAAAACCCTAGTAAAAACATTCTTTTTTTTTGTTCGTCTGACTATGTTGAAAGCAACATTGTATGTTGTTTATGTTGGACACTTTCGCATGTGAAGTAACTCTTTTTCACATGTAATTTCACATTTGAAATTTTATGAACAATGAGAAAAAAGAAGAAAAAAAAAGAAAAAATTAAGTTAATCACAAACATTAGATCAAGAGATCTAATGGTGAAAAAAATGTCTACATGTTTATAATTACAGGAGTGTCTACAATAACTATATATATATATATATATATATAGGGTGAGGTTCATTGTAGACCCCTTTAAAAGTGTAGACCCCGTAGACCCTTGTTTTAACCGTCCGATCTTCCATCCGCGTTTCATTCAGATGAGGGGTACGATTGTCCAAAAATTAAATCAAAATCCCATGAATCAATCAAGATCCTTTTCAGTGAAAAAATACGAGGCCCAAATAAAACCCTTGATGTTCATCTTCTCCGACAAAATCTCCGATTCACACATCCCGTGAGCTTTCTCAATTGTTCAAACAATAAATCGATCGCTCATCATTTTCACGATTTTGCTCGATGAATATCTATTAGTAGTTAGACAACGATATGATGCAGAGATCGTGTAGAAGCTTATCTCGAGTTCTCGTATCAAATCGAGGGTTCTGCTCATCAACAAAAGGCGCAGATAATGAAAAGATCGTAGCATCCGTGATCTTCGAGAGGATTCCTGTTATTATTCTCAAAATCGACCCTTCTTCTACGCTTTTCAAGAATTCTCGTTAGTTATCTCCATCCTTCGATTTATATTTCTCATTGAGCACATAAGTCACCCGGGAGTTATATGTACGGGATTCATATGCGGCTTTTCTTTTCACTCCTTCACTCCACTGTCGCTCTCATTCATATTCAGGTCTGTCTTTTTCTCACTTTCTCCTCCCCCTTACCTTAATTTTGATTCCCAATTTTAGCTCCACATTCTTCACATTTCAGTTATTCAAATCTCTGTTATCCACTTTTTTGGTATGCTTCGAATTGACTTTGTCGATGACCATTCTATTGGGTCATTGCTAAAATAACTTAATATTTTTGGTTAAGCAGTGTGTTTGGAACCAATGACAATGTGTAGAAGTAAATTTAGGTTTATAAATCCGTATATGATTAAATGTGTTTGTATTAATTCCTATGAGCCAGTTCGTCTTAAGTGTTTGTTTGTTTGTTAGTCTTTGAATACATGTTTTTTTAGAATTTGATTTAGAATTGATGTTTGCAGAAGTCTAAAACAACATAAAACTAAGAATTTATTATGTTGTAATATCTTTAAAATACAGTTTAGTCATTAACACAGAGGTTTGGATTGAAAGTCTAGGTCTGTGTTAAGGTTGGTTATCATATAAAACAAGTTACTAATAAGTTTAAATGTCCTATTTTTAATGGGTTTAATTTTTGTTCATGAGTTAGGTTTTTCCTTAACCAGATTTTCAAATGCTTACTGGATTTGCTGTTCTTAAAAAACTGAATAAAGAGTTGGTACAATTGCAGTGAATGGCTGCTTGTTTAGCTCGTCAAGGTAGTTGGAAATTCGTAAAGGTTGATATATGTTATCAAGGAGGTTTGCAGTTATGTAATTGGTATGCATTCATGATTGGCAAATTTAGAAGGATGTTTTTAGCTTTGGTTCTATGAAAAGAGTAGGCATAGGATGTGGGTCAAAAATTGCCTCTCTGGTTGGCCCAATCTATATCTTAAAGATGTAGGTTTGAATGAGTTTAATTTGAACAACTGATGCAGATCTTTGGATTCTGACTATCATAGAATGACAATGAGTTTAATTTGACAATGAGTTTAATTTGAACAACCGATGATATAAAACTCACCTTTAGTTAAAACTCACTCGAAAACTCAGTGACTTATAAAACTCACTGAGTTATAAAACTCACTAAGTTATAAAGCTCAACTTCGCTTTAAGTTATAAAACTCACCTTTAGTTAAAAGAAGTAAAGTTATAAAACTCACCTTCAATTAAAACTTAGTGTTTTAACTTATAAAACTCAACGAAAACTCAGTGACTTATAAAACTCACTGAGTTATAAAACTCAATGAGTTATAAAACTCACTTTCAGTTAAAACGAGCTATAAAACTCAGTTAAAACTCAGTGAGTTTTAAAAAATAAAACTCACTGAAAACTTAGTGACTTATAAAACTCACTGAGTTATAAAACTCAACTTCGCTTTCAGTTATAAAACTCACCTTCAGTTAAATTTCAGTAAAGTTATAAAACTCAGCTTCAATTAAATCTCAGTGATATAACTTATAAAACTCACCGAAAACTCAATGACTTATAAAACTCAATGAGTTATAAAACTCACTTTCAGCTAAAACAAGTTATAAAACTCAGTTAAAACTAAATAGTGACTAGAGTATTTACCTTTTCTTTT
>JBCNJP010000009.1:8622010-8655801 GCA_039602395.1 Deinandra increscens subsp. villosa | reverse complement strand
GTACCGATTCTTGATGGTGAGTTTATTGAGCTCTCGATAGTTAGTGCACATACGGAAAGATCCGTCTTTCTTCTTGACAAACAAGACAGGAGCTCCCCAAGGTGAGAAGCTGGGTCGAATGAATCCTTTGTTCGAAAGTTCTTAGAGTTGTTTCGAAAGCTCTTGCATTTCAGATGGAGCCAAATGATAAGGAGATTTAGCAACGGGTGTTGCACCAGGAATGAGATCAATACGAAACTCGACTTGACGATTAGGAGGAAGGCCAGGAAGATCATCAGGAAAAACTTCAGGAAAGTCTCGAATGACAGGAATGTCTTCCATTTTCTTAGGCTCAGATTTTGTTTTCACTACGTGAGCCAGAAACGCGAAACACCGCTTCCGAAGGTACGTATGAGCTTTCATGCAAGAGATGATCTTCAGACTGCGTTCAGGTTTCTCTCCTAGGATTAGTAAGGTTTTGCCCGAAGGTAAAGGAATACAAATCAACTTCTCAGCGCATCGAACTTCGGCTTGATGTTTGGACAACCAATCCATCCCTACCACTAGGTCGAAGCTTCCAAGTTTAATAGGGATTAGATCGATATTGATGGAATGATGATCGAAAGTCAGAACGCAATCATGAATAATCGAATTAGCTTTGATTGGTTCGCCGTTGGCCAGTTCAATAACATAGGTCGAGTCCATGATTGTTTGCTTAAGGTTAAGTAAGGGTGCAAAATCTAGAGATACAAAACTCTGGTCCGCTCCAGTATCAAATAAAACGGATGCAAAATGATCATTGAGGAGAAACATACCCGTGATGACGTTTGGATCCTAACGAGCTTTAGATGCCCCGAGTACAAAAGCTCTACCACGAGCGACTTGATTGTTGTTAGCTATTGGGGGCATTGTCTCTTTATGTGATCAGGACTTCCACACTGGTAGCAGGCACGATTAGGATTGTTGTTCTGAACGGGTATAGCGGCCAGGTTCTGGTTGGTTCCTGCTGGAGAAACCCTACACCTAATAGCCCATTGACCAAACCTTCCACACTTGGTGTACTTCCGACATTGTGTGCCAGTGGGATGGTGAAAATTTCAAGTAGTGCATAGTGGATGAGGACCCGTATAGACAGGCCTAGTGTTGGGTTGGGCCACAACATTCACGGGAACAGCAGGGGTAACTAGTGCATAGCTTTGTGTACCCCTTTTCCTCTTATTGGACCTGTTGTTGCTTGAGCTTGACCCACGGTTATCATTACCTATACCAGATTCCTTTTTCAATACCCCAGTTTTGATCATTTCGGCGGTCAAGGTTCCTACCAACTTGATGGCAGCTGACAGAGAGGTAGGGCTCACCGACATCATAACTATACGCATAGCTTCAGGAAGGGCATCGATGTAGCAGTCGATCGCATTTTGTTCCGGGGTCACCAAGTGATGGACAAATAGAGAGAGCTCTTGGAATCGAGATGTAAAACCGAGATGATCAGCTCCTTTCATAGTGAGAGCCCTGAATTCGGCTTCTAGTTTCCTCATTTCTGACCTTGGACAATACTCCTCAGTCAACAGAGCCTTGAACTCCTCCCAGGTCAAAGCATGAAGAACCCCACGAGTCTTGGCTCTTATTTGGGTGTTCCACCAAGTTAAAGCTCCCTTTTTGAAAGTACTTGAGGCATACTTGACCCACTGAGCTTCTAGTAGAACAAACCAAATGCTCTGATACCACTTGAAAGTGCGTGACGATCAGGAACCATGACGATACTTCACATGACGATCAGGAACCATGTATCAACAGTTGCATAGGTTCAGTGTGGCTTCTGTTTTCTCGAACCACTAAAGGAAACTTGTTGCTCCTTCGTTTCCAGCGAATTCAGTGGGTTTAGAGGCAATGAACAGTTTGGAAGAGATTTCAACTCCCCCAGGGTTGGAACCATCTCCTTCAGTGTTAGTTTATACCACGGCTCGAGTTTGAACGGTTGCGTTAAGTTGATTGACCATGGTGGGAAGGATGTTAGCCATTTGCTCAGAGATGATAGTGGCCAATGCGGTGGGATCCATCTTTAGGAAACAAAAGATTGAAGTTAGATATGGAAATCATAAGATAAATAAATAACAGAATGACATTATTAATGATTAAACATTAAAATAACGTCGTTGACTAATCAGAACTCGGAGTTCGTTTCACGATTTTACTTGAACTGCATGTTTTAGCCTATAAGCGTCATCTCCCCGAAAGATCTCCCAGGTAATAGAGGTGAGTCACTAGGACTACTTAAATACCAGTTCTTGCCTTAGCCAGAACCTTCCGAAGAGATAACCACTCTTCCAGATTACACGCAGCCCCGAAAACCATTACGCGAACTCGTTGTCCCAACGCGAGTGTTCAAAGATTAGAACAAGAATCCAAAAGATGGAACTCCAATGCAAGTCCAATAATATGCCGTCGAGTATGAGTTGCCCATGCCATGATAAAAGCTGACGAGAAAAAGGTTTAGACGAGAGAATCCAAATACCTAAGTCAGGAATAGGGTTTATTATTTTGGCCCCTAAGGTTATAGTCTAGATTATTGTTTTCTAATAACCTAATTCCCTATAACCAAGGCTCTGATACCAATTCTGTAACACCCCGACCGATGGCGGAAACATCGAGGTGTCACGAAAAGTGAATTAAAGCACTTGGATAAAAGGAAACCATATTTTATTATTAATTCAAAACTTAAACGTCTATTACAAGGCATAAGAAACTTAAAAGACAATAGGTTTCCTATCTAATCTCCAACTTATAGTCTCAATCATGCTTGATTCTCATTTCCTAAAAAACATGCAAAAAGAGTCAACTACATATATAGTTGGTGAGTCATAGATTTGTAGTAAAACAGTAATAGATAATCATTTGATAAAAGCTTGCAAAATCGTACATGTTAAGCTAAATATGCAAGTATTACACTAAATTAATCACATATTCGTCACCCAGTACATAAATGATGCTCAATTCCCTCAAAGGAATCTCTACGATTATGATGTTCAGTTTCCTCAAAGAAACCTCTACGATTATAATGTTCAGTTCCCTCAAAGGAAACTCTATGATTATGATGCTCATGAGACTTACATGTACAGGTCCCTAGAATACGATATAATATAGATAAACACAAGCAATTTATTTAACAGTACTTGACTTTTCTTAACAAGAATAACTGAATAAAGTCTCATAATGATTCCCAATGATAATCATGGATAAATATCCTTTTGTTTTGAAAACCAAGTAATAATGATATAAGCGTTTGTGCGTGTTTTCCATCCCAAAAGATTTAAAGTAAAATGGGAACTATGAACCCACCTTAAGTAGTTGGTTGATTACTAGCTTCGCGTAACGAGAATGATTCAAGTTCGAGGGATTCCTGAATGATGATATTTGTTAACCTAAAGTTACGATGACGAAGAATAGGATTTCTAGATAGCCTAGGGTTTCGTTGGGACTGTTGACTTTGGGGAAGATGACTTTATTTTCTTAATTTAGGTCTTTGGTGTATAAAATCGCTTGAAAATAATTACTATATAAATAATTTGGCTAATAAAATATCGGACTAAACAAATAAATTGGAAAACGACTATAGTTAATACGTATTTATTTTTGTTTATGAAGCATTATGTGGTGCTAAATGAATGATTAAATGAATTAATAATTAAATAAATAACTAGATAATCAATTTAATAAGTAAGTAATTAATTAAATACATGACGAAATAAATGAAATAACTTAATGAATTTATAAATAATTGAGTAAATATTAAGTAACTGAATGAATATCCACTTGAATGGTCAAATAATAAAAAGAATGTAATCGAATAAATGATTGACAAAATAATTATGTTGTTAATTAGATAATTAAGTGAATAGTCAAATAATAAAAGATTAAGCAATTAAGTTGTTACTAAAACAATTACTAAATAAGTGAAGGTTTTGATAAAAATTAACTAGGTTTATTAGGTGTTCTACAAAAAGTTTATAAATTTGTAAAAACTTAAAAATGACTTTATTATATATTAAATCATTCATATATTCAACAAACCTACTTTTTTATCTTCTCTCTCTTACTTTATTTGTTTTTACTTTATTTATTTGTTTAATTTGAACTTTTAAAAAGATAATTTTTATTTTGTCATTTCCAGTGAGATAATTACAATAATAATTATTTGATACACTAACTAAAAGTTAAAGATAATAAAACTTTCTTAACATAACCACTAAAATATCACTGATCATCAATAATAGTTCATAATAAATATCATAATTGTTTTATAATAGTAACTGTAAAAGTTACTTAAAAATAGATTACTACAAACATATCTATATCTTTTATATCTATATCTATATCTATCTATCTATTCTATATATATATAATAAAAGAAAAGTTTTTGGCATCAAAATTTGCCATGTGGCACCACCACATTCATCCTCAACAATTTTTCCCGCCAATTCTCCTAATTATGGAAGTGATTTGTATTTCCAATTTTTTATTTATTGCATTCCAAAATATTTTAATAACCAATTATTTAATTACTAAAGACATAAAAATATATAATTGTCGTATATTATGATTGTATTTATAGTTTTTTTTAAAAGTCACCCTCGTGTAACACACGAGGATAAAAAACTAGTATATATATATATATATATATATATATATATATATATTGTTAATAAATAAGTTTATAAATTTTTTGATTTTTTAATCACTTTTTAAATTACTTCAAAAAGCTAACACAAATTTCCGTTCTTAAAATATTCTTAGATAAGTTTCATTATATTAGTTAGTGATTTATAAGATTTTTTTAATCAGTTGTATTTACAAATAGTCATTAGTTTCTAATCAATTAAAAGAAAATGAGTTTGAATAAGTTTGTCACACTTTTCTCTCTTACAGCTTGTTACATATGTAAATCATCTGAATAGGCGTAACAAAAAGATGAAATATATATCTTATTAAATTATAAGAAATCATTACATTCAATATGAATATGTTTAATACGAATTGAAATATATTAAAGCTAATTATGTTTTACATATATACCATCATTGTTTAGATATGGATTTAAATATATTATATTCGTGTTACTGATAACTAATACAAACTAAAAATATTTAAAAAACGATCAAAAAATATAACAAAGCTAAAAAAAAATATAAAAGCTAATTATGCTTCCGTTCTTGATATATCATCTTCATCTTTGACACAAACATATTTAAACCTACAAAAAAACAAGTTCATCTGTTAATACTCGTAAAACATTTCATAAGTACATGCATTTACTTATGTAAATTTAGATAGATAACAAGATGTAGCATGTTACATATGTAAAGTTACATAGGTAAATCATTTGAATATGTGTAACAAAAAGATAAAATATATATCTTATTATATTATAAGATATCATTACAATCAATATGGAAATGTTTAATATGAATTGAAACATATTAAAGCTAATCATGTTTTACATGTGTACCATCATTGTTTAGATATGCATTTAAATATATTACATTCGTGTTACTGATAATTAATAAAAACTAAAAATATTTTAAAAAATGATCAAAAAATATAACAAAGCTAAAAAATATAAAAGCTAATTATGCTTCCGTTCTTGATATATCATCTTCATCTTTGATACAAAAATATTTTAACATACAAAAAAATAATTTCATCTGTTAATACTCGTAAAATATTACATAAGTAAATGCATTTACTTATGTAATTTTAGATAGATAACGAGATGTACCATGTTACATATGTAAAGTTACATATGTAACATCATTACAAATTATGACAAGATTTACCATAAGTATATAGGTAAATTTATATATGTAACATCATTAAAATTTCTGACAAGATTTACCATAAGTATATAGGTAAATTTGCATATGTAACATCATTGGATAGATGTGTATTTTTCTAAATCTCCAAAATGTTTAGTCACATTAGTTCAAGCATGAAGTATACGCAAATTTACATATGGATGACGAGTTTACATATGTAAATTTATATATATAAATGAGATGAAACATATTACGTAAGTAAATTAACATATGTAACGTCATACGTAAGTAAATTAACATATACTTATCTATGTACCATCATTGTTTAGATATGCATTTAATTATGCGCTACACATGTTACGTAAGTAAATTTTACATATGTAACATCATTGTGTAGATATGCATTTAATTATGACTTACACATGTTACGTAAGTAAATTTACATACATAATATTAGACATTACATATGTAGCTTTAAATAGATAATGATATGTAACATGTTAGATAAGTAAAATTACGTAGATAATGAGATGTAACATGTTACATAGATAAAATTACATATGCAACATCGTTAAAAATAATTAACATAGGTTACATCATTACATAAGTAAATTAACATGTGATTATATATGTATATCATTGATATAATTAAAAACACATAGTTTTTAATAATATTTTATTAAATATACTCTTAAAAATTTACATAAGTACATTTACATATCTTAAATCATTACAAAGATATTTTTTATAGCTTCTTTAGATATAACATCCATGTTTCACAACTATATAAATGTTTGGATTAATATCTTATTGTAACTAGTCAATTACTATTATTTAAAATTAAAATTATATCTTTACCTTTTTTTTAACAACAATTACTTCTTAACTAACAAGATAAAAATAAGGAATACGGCTAAATAAAATAAATATAATCCAAACGATTAATAAAAAATGTTAAATAAGAGAAAAATAATTAAATTACAACCTACAAATCTATTTGACTATCAATTCAGTAACATAATATTATTTAGCTGTTTGTGTTTGTAAATATAAATAATATGTAAAAATATATGAGCTTTTAATAAAAAGTAATAGGATAGTACACACTGTAAAGTTAGATTTAAAAATTGTGTTAAATTCAACTTAAATTAAGGACTATACAATTTATTAACTATCTTCTTCCTCGCGTTTTTTTATCAAAAATGAGTGAAATTTAACGAGCTCTTACCTCAAATCCATGTTCTACGGTTTGTTGGTGACCGGAATAACCACCTTAACCGTCGTCGGAGGCCTAACGGGTTCAGACCGTACCTCCGAACCTTCTGTCACCATTTCTTAGCTCGTCAAGGACTAAGAACCTTGTCTACGTTGGACCATCAAAAGGGGCCACTAACGCTGTGAAAGTCGCCAGAGATGGGCCAAAGATGGAGTAATAAGTCGCCGAAGATCAGCGCCTTTTAACACCAAAACACATCAACGACCACGATCTAACCTTATACCCGTGATTAGCTCTGCACCTAATCAAAGTGAACCTCATAACAAGAGATGCATCTGATTTTATGGTTTAGTGATGAAAGGATTTGGAGAGAGACTGTGGAGTTTGAAAATGTTTGAATTGAATATGAATGGTTGAGTGTTGTGATGTATATCTTGAAAATGTTTAATTAAAAAAAATCTATGTAGTAGTTCAAAAAAGTATAAAAAAGTAAATAAAGGACATTACCATTGTGCCCTTTAGCACTAAAACAAAAGCAAGGAGTTAAATAATTTAAATGAAAAATGGTGAAAAAAATCTAAACCATTAGATCATGATGATCAAAGGTCCATATTTAGTTTATAAAGTAATCCCGACTCATGATGGTTTTCATTCTACCTTTCCTCTCTCTCTCTCTCTCTCTCTCTATATATATATATATATATATATATATATATATATATCTTATAATCCTAATAAAGCAATAAAATTGTTGACACATGTCTTCATTTTAGAGGGTCCACATCACAACCGCCACATATCAAACTCACAATCAATTACAAATTTAGTAAATCACCAATTAAGACTACTTACTAATTGTATTCAAATTAAAATTTTACTTTAATAAATGACAATTTAGTTTAAATTTGATAAATTTACTCAATAATATGAGTCTTTTCAAAAAATTAATCAACATTTTTTCAATTATAATAATTTTTAATTTATTAAATTATCATTTAATGTATTATAAGGATTTTACGTCAATCATAATCTTTAAATCTCATTTGTTTTTTTTTTGTATTTATTTAATATTATGAACCTAAATTTAGCCCGTGTATTACACGGGTTACTAACCTAGTATATATATATATATATATGGTTAGGTTTTTTTTTTTTGAACAGCTAAATTTTCACCAAATACCACCAACCTTGCATTTGCAAGGATTTGAACCCACAACCACTTAAATGGAGGGGCAATCACCATACCACTAGGCTAAAAGGCCATAGGTATATAGAGGTTAGGTTCAAATTATAACTTTTTATTTTGAGAACTAAATCTCAACTACTAATTTCAAGTGGGACCACTATAATTCATGGGGGAGGGGGGGGGGGTTCATATATATAAACTAGTGGCTTATAATGGTTCTTAAAAAGTTCTCAAACCCAATTGGTTCTCAAATAATCATCTCCCTATATATATATACATACATATATATATATATATACATATATATATATAGGGTAAGGATCATGTGAAAATAACTTTTATTGCGAAAACACGAAAACAAATATTAAAACCTTTATAACTTTTTCATACGTTAATATTTTTTAAAAAATTTTGCACCAAAATCCTTAAAATTATGTTAACTTTATTTCTGGAAAAAAAATTTTAAAAAATCAAAAATTTTTTAAAAATTATTATTGCATAGGTGCAATAATTTTTTTATTATTATTATTGCACATATGCAATAATATTAAAACCTTTATAACTTTTTCATATGTTAAAAATTTTTATAAAAAATTGCACTATAAATCTTATAATTCTTTTATCTTTAATTCTGGAGAAAATTAAAAAAAAATTCTACGTTTTTAAAAAAAATTTATTATTGCACATGTGCAATAAAAAATTATTATTGCACATGTGCAATAATATTAAAACCTCTATAATTTTTTCATACGTTAATATTTTTGATAAAAAATTATACCATAGATCTTATAATTCTGTTATCTTTAATTGTTGAAAAAATTTTAAAAAAATTAATGTTTTTTTGTTAATATTGCACATGTGTAATATAATTAATACGTATTATTGCACATGTGCAATAATAAAAAAAATCACGAAATTTTATATGTTTAATTTTTTTTCCCAGAATTAAAGGTGACATAATTTTAAGACTTTTGGTGTAAATTTATTAAAAAATTATTAACGTATGAGGAAGTTATAGAGGTTTTAATATTTGTTTTCGTGTTTTCGCAATAACATCTTGTTTTTATTTGATCCTTCCCCTATATATATATATATATATATATATATATATATATATATATATATATATATATATATGGAAAACCCTTAATTTTTGGAAAACATAAAAAACCACTTTTTAACCATTGATTTAAAATTAATGGTTGAGATCAAATGAGGGCAAGATGATAAATTTGAGGGGTTTAATGAAGGGCATAATAGACAAATGACATTTTTATTAATGAATGTTTTAATTAATTTCGCTCTCCAATCTTCTTTTTCCTAAAATATCTCTCCATCTCTCCTTTAATTTCAAATTTCATACCAAATTTTAGAAAAGAAAAACAAACCAAATTTATAAAAGAAAAAAATCGTTGATCACCAGTTATCAACAGAGTAACGATTGTTATACAGTTGTAACAATAACTAATCAACGTATACAAATTTTGTTACAATTGTGTATAATATATTCGATTCATGTAACAATAATTTCATGTATATTTTTCAAGAAAAAATTGAATGTTACATATGTTTAACAATAATTTTACATATGTGTAATCAAATTAAACATTAAATATGTTATAGTCATGTAACTGTACTGAAGTTTTAATACTGAAAAAAAAGTTACAATATTGTAACATTATTTGTGATAATAAAACAAAATGTTGTTACATCGTTGTAACAACAACGATGTAGAAAGTAACAACAACGATTTTCGAAAAGAAGTTGAATGAACATGAAAGTAATTCAAATAAAAAACGGGAGTTGATTATGGAGATCAGATAAATTGATTATGATTTTGTCATTAAATTAACTAATGTAGGTTATTAGTTAATTGTCATTAAATTAAAGAATTGTTTAATAAATTAGAATATGGTAAGTTACTGGTTAGATATGGTTTTCCAGGTTTTCTAATAGGAAGAGGGTTTTCCAATGGTCATCTTCCTATATATAGACCCCTTAAAAAGTGTAGACCCCGTAGACCCTTGGTTTAACCGTTAGATCTTGATCAAGCGATTTTTATTGACGAGGGTACGATCGTCAAAACATTTGTTAATCTCTTCTCCTCGTTTGAAAGAACATTTGTTAATCCATTCTCCACATTTGAAATATCTCATCGGAGAATAAAAAGACACACCGATAAATTCCCAAATCCACCGGAGAACTACATGAGATCCGATCGTTCGGTTACCACCACCACCATGTTACAGTTTCAGTTGCCGAAGTTGAAGCCATGACCGCCGCCCACCATTGCTTTATCCTGAAATCAGAAACCAGGATCAATCTTCGGTACTTTTTATTAGAATACGAACGCTCGACAACGAAAATAAGGTAACAATTTCAAATTTCTCTTTTTGGTTTTGAATACTCTAAAACGCCAACACATTAGATTGGTGAACTGTTGTGGATTTTGGGATGCAACTTAGGGTAAAAGGAGGAAGATGAACCACCGATGTTTTAAATAAATGGATTAGGAACTAGGTCAAACAACAAACTCATTGTTGTATAGTGGTTCACTGTCCTATTATTCTTCTCGCATCCATATCATTTCCGATTCTGTAATGAGTTTTATTTATAAAAATCAAGTGAAAGTCAATTGAGTTATAACTCAAATGAATTTGTATTAAGTTTTATAACTCCATTCAATTTTAAGTTTTCACTAAGTTCTAAGTTTTGGAAGCACATATATATCAAAACCATGTAATAAGTTTGTAATATAAAACTATAAGATTTACAGAATATGTAAGTCACTCTTTGAGTTTTCATATGAACACACATATGGATTCATTGTAAGCAATTCTAGTTAGTGAGTTTTAATCTTTATTGAGCTTCAAATTTAATACTTAAATTAAAACTCAAGTGAGTTTTATAACTCTATTTCTTTTGGGGATACGATGAAATTGAATTAAACTCTATTGAATTTTGAGTTCTCTCACTTTCGCATGGTGAAATATTGTTTTGAGTTGCTGTGAAAAGAGACATGAAAGAATAATAGGTGTACATAGAGCTTTTTTTGTAACTGTTAGAATCTTAACTAGAAAACTCATCGAACTCACTAATATCATACCAACCAACGGTATATTCAAACCTAGACCTTTGTTGGATGTAAAATGTTATATAGAGTTTGTTTTGAAGTTTAGTTGAGTATTGGAAACTCTCTATTTTCGAAATCATTGTTGAGTTTAAAACTCTCTATTTTTAAAGTCACTGCAAATTTTAAAACTTAATGTTATATGGAACTCACTATAGATTTCGAAACTCACAATCATTGAGTTTTGAAGATCATAATCACTGTGTTTTAATCAAATGAGTTTTAATCATTTCAGTTATTCATATCTCTGTTATCCACTTTTTTGGTATGCTTCGAACTAACTTTGTCGATGACCATTCTATTGGGTCATTGCTAAAATAACTTAATATTTTTGGTTAAGCAGTGTGTTTGGAACCAATGACAATGTGTACAAGTAAATTTAGGTTTATAAATCCGTATATGATTAAATGTGTTTGTATTAATTCCCATGAGCCAATTCGTCTTAAGTGTTTGTTTGTTTGTTAGTCTTTGAATACATGTTTTTTTTAGAATTTGATTTAGAATTGATGTTTGCAGAAGTCTAAAACAACATAAAACTAAGAATTTATTATGTTGTAATATCTTTAAAATACAGTTTAGTCATCACACAGAGGTTTGGATTGAAAGTCTAGGTCTGTGTTAAGGTTGGTTATCATATAAAACAAGTTACTAATAAATTTAAATGTCCTATTTTTAATGGGTTTATTCTTTGTTCATGAGTTAGGTTTTTCCTTAACCAAATTTTCAAATGCTTACTGGATTTGCTGTTCTTAAAAAAATTAATAAAGAGTTGGTACAATTGCAGTGAATGGCTGCTTGTCTAGCTCGTCAAGGTAGTTGGAAATTCGTAAAGGTTAATATATGTTATCAAGGAGGTTTGCAGTTATGTAATTGGTATGCATTCATGATTGGCAAATTTAGAAGGATGTTTTTGGCTTTGGTACTGTGAAAAGAGTAGGCATAGGATGTGGGTCAAAAATTGTCTCTCTGGTTGGCCCAATCTATATCTTAAAGATGTAGGTTTGAATGAGTTTAATTTGAACAACTGATGCAGATCTTTGGATTCTGACTATCATAGAATGACAATGAGTTTAAATTGACAATGAGTTTAATTTGAACAACCGATGATATAAAACTCACCTTTAGTTAAAACTCAGTAAAGTTATAAAACTCACTGAAAACTCAGTGACTTATAAAACTCACTGAGTTATAAAACTCACTAAGTTATAAAACTCAACTTCGCTTTAAGTTATAAAACTCACCTTCAGTTAAAAGAAGTAAAGTTATAAAAATCACCTTCAATTAAAACTCAGTGCTTTAACTTATAAAACTCACCGAAAACTCAGTGACTTATAAAACTCACTGAGTTATAAAACTCAATGAGTTATAAAACTCACTTTCAGTTAAAACGAGTTATAAAACTCAGTTAAAACTCAGTGAGTTTTAAAAAATAAAACTCACTGAAAACTTAGTGACTTATAAAACTCACTGAGTTATAAAACTCAACTTCGCTTTCAGTTATAAAACTCACCTTCAGTTAAATTTCAGTAAAGTTATAAAACTCACTTCAATTAAATCTCAGTGATTTAACTTATAAAACTCACCGAAAACTCAATGACTTATAAAACTTAATGAGTTATAAAACTCACTTTCAGCTAAAACAAGTTATAAAACTCAGTTAAAACTAAATAGTGACTAGAGTATTTACCTTTTCTTTTAATATAAAGTTGATAATATTATTATTTGTTCTGCTGCAGGTAGGTACCCTTGCCCGTCTTATTGTTAAGAGTCTATCTAGCAACAAGGAGGTGTTCCTTGGTGAACTTATCAGGTGATTTTTTAAACTTTCCAGCAAATTTGCAATGTAGTAGTTAATTGGGTGAATTTGTGAAAACAAGCTATAGTCATGTGTATCATGTTTACTTGATATTAAAAAATTAAAGATGGTGCCTTTAAAATACAAAAAGGTGGAAATTGTCTAAATAAACAAATTTTATGTGATTGCAGATACCTATAAGAGCTCGTGGAAGTGGTCGTGGTCAACTGGAAATAACATACTTGGATGAAGAATTACGGTACACAACACTTTATACTTGCGACTAAATGGTTGACTTTCTAAAAGTCAACTAGTCTGCTAACTGTTGGTTCCAAAAATGCCTTTAAGCCGAAGAATTTTGCATCAAGAGTCAAGACTACTTAAGTTTGTAGGAATTAGATAAAGAAGTCTTTGTACACTTAACGTTTCCTTCATTTTTACATTCAGACTGCATTAGTGACCCGGTTTTATGTTTACAGGATATCAAGAGGCAATGAAGGAAATTTGTTCAAATTGAGAATGGTAGATCCAAATTATAGAGTCCTATTGTTTTTGTGCCTAGAAGGCTATGGCTTTTCTTGCATCATTGTTTTATTGGCCCATGCCAAGATTTTGTATAGTTTGACCATGGAAGGTCAAATGTGCAGTCAAGCTACTCTTTGGAAATTCTGTACAAAAAAGATATGAGTGGAAAGAGAGAAAATGTGTGCATTCATCTACTTGAGAAAAGACAAAGCTATCATTAGTGGTAAATAAAACTCACTGAGTTATAAAAGAGGAATTGTATAAGACTCAGTGAGTTTTATAACAACATGAATATATTACTTAAAAGTCAATTATTATAATCTTATGAGTTTTATTTGATTCCTCTAATCTTGATTCATATTTAATATAGATTCAAAAGTAGACTATAAAACTTAATGAGTTTTAATAGATTTATAAAACTCACTGAGTTATAAAAGGGGAATTGTATAAGACTCGGTGAGTTTTATTGCAGTTGTGAGTTCTATTTCAGTGAGTTTAAATTTCAGTGAGTTTAATAAAACTCCCTACAAAATCAATGGACTTATAAAACTCACTTGATTAAAACTCATTGTTTTATAAAGCTCATTGAGTTATAAACTCACCTTCAGTTAAAACTCATAGAGTTATAAAACTCACAGAAAACTTAATGAGTTTTATACTCAGTTAAACTCACTGACTTATAAAACTCACCTTCAGTTAAAACACAGTGAGTTATAAAAACTTAGTTAAAACTAATTAGAACTCATTACATCTGTTTTATTTAAAACTCAGTTAGTTATAAAACTCACCATTTTTTTTTGGAAGTGATGTTTACTTAGCATACATTAATGTTGGTGCTATTTTATATAATAAAAAAATTGAGATTATTAAGATGTTCATAGTATTTATATTTTTTGTGATAAATGGTGAGTTTTATAAAACTCACCATTTTTTAGAACTCACCGCAGATTAAAACTCATTGTAAAATATAAAACACACCGTTTATAACTTCATTATTTTTATAATGCCGTTTTTTAAACTCACCGTTTTTTAAATTTGAATTATAAAATTCACTATTGTGTTTAAAACTCGTTAAATTCTTATTTTTTAGAACTCACTACAGATTAAAACTCATTATAAAAAACTCGTTCAATTTTTATTTTTTAGAACTCACTACAGATTAAAACTCATTATAAATTATAAAACTCACTCTTTTTAACTCGTCGTTTTTAAACTCACTATAAACTTTAAAAATCGATGTTCTATAAAACTCTTGGTTCTGTTTAAAAATCGCTACAAATTATAAAACTCACTATTTTTTAAAACTCATTGTAAATTATAAAACTCACTATTTTTAAAAATAAATGTTATATAACACTCACTTAAAATTATAAAACTCATTATTTGAGTATTAAAGCTCACTACAACCTTACATCTAAATTTGAGTTATAAAACTCACTGTTATGTTTAAAAGTCACTGTTTCAAAACTCACCATTTTTTAGAACTCACTATAAATTAAAACTCATTATAAATAATAAAACCCACTGTTTTTAAAACTTGCTTATAACTCATCGTTTTCTAAAGCTCATTATAAACTTTGAAAATCGAAGTTCTATAAAACACATGGTTGTGTTTAAAACTCACTACTGATTATAAAACTCACTGCTGATTATAAAACTCACTATTTTTTAAAACTCATTGTAAAATTTAAAACTCACTATTTTTAAAATTCGATGTTATCTAAAACTCATTATTTGAGTATTAAAACTCACTACAACCTTACATCTAAATTTGAGTTATAAAACTAACTGTTGTGTTTAAAACTCACTACAAACTTACATCTAAATTGAGTTATATAAAACTCACTGTTGAGATTAAAATTAATTGTTTTTTAAACTCGTCGCAAACTTTAAAAGTCAACGTTCTATAAAACTCACTATTGAGTTTAGAAACCCTTCAAATTATAAAACTCACCGCTAAGTTTAAAATTTCAACTTGAATAGCATAACACAACAGATCTATTCATTCAATTAAACTTGTTTTGAACTCGTTCCAAACCCGTTTCTCGCCTTTAACACACCCCTCACCAACATACCAGTGAACAAATGCCCTATTCGCTTACATAGGATCAAACTTATCGTCAATGTGCGAGACCACCTCAGCAACACTTGTGGAATTTGAAATCATGCACACATCCCTCTACACCTTAGCCAGGTCCCCACCAGGAACCACAGTCGGTAACTGGTAGTTAGTACAACATCTGAATCCAGTTGGGCACTAGTCAACAAACTGAATGGTGCACTTGGTCGGGATGGTTCCAACAAGTTCATTCATGTCCTTGGGTGCAACATCTCCGCGGTACATCTAGCGATGTTTTAGCTTTTGCAAGTACGAAATGCATGTGAGCGTTTTTGTTTCGAGAAACCTTTTAGATAACATTTTGCTTTGCTGGTGTATTTACAAACATAGTTTAACTGAAATCAGATAGCAGAGCACCTATTAGTGAATGATACACCATTTCTGAAAACAGAGATAAGTTAATAACATAAAAGGAGAATAAAGAACACAAGAAAGCCTAATTCGAATGTGATAAGGGTGGGTAAAAAACCATAACAAAAACAACTGAACCAATTGAAAAATCAGTAGTTCAGTTATGATTTGTTTTATAAGTGATTTTTCTGGTTTGCCTACAGTTACATGCATATAAATAATTGAATTAACCGCCTTTAAACAATTTTTCATTTTATAAATAAATCAGGGACAATTGCCACTAATTTATAAGTTTAGAACTGTATGTATTGAAAGTCTTTCCTAATATTTTATTAGTCCCAAAATATAATTGGATTTATTTGTTAAAGTTAACATGAATGGACCCACATCCAATGCCAACAACTAATAAATGGTTAACCACTTAACCAAATTAACCTAAAATCATTGCCAATAACCACATTAACCAAAGAAAAGTGACTCAAGCTCCAATTACATGAACACCTAAAATAAAAGCATGAACAATCAAATATAAAGACTTACATTGAGTTAGGGAGGTGGTTTGCTCCTGCAACTCAACTCATGCCAATATTTTGGATTTGGGGCTAGAATCTTTCAGTTTGAGTTTAAATGTAAACATCTTAATTATCAATAATAATTTTACAGCTACGATTAATGATATGATGATATGCATTTGTTTAATTGAACAACTTTACATATAGTAGGGGTCATACATGAGCATACTGGTTGTGATTCCACAGTTGCGTCAACATTCAATGAAATCAACGTCAACCAAAACATTCCAATTTAAGAACCCTCTCTGACCTAAAATTTAGTGACCACAGGATTCTAAGGTTTGCCTCAAATCGAATTCAAATTAGGAGCTTAATTAAATATTCTAGACACCGATAAAGCAGTTACTTCATGATCCGTAATTACTTCATCGAGTATCATAAACCAATAATCTGTGGAAGTTCATGAAACGCTCAAAAACTACAATTTGGATACCAAATTAAAAACTAGATATGATGATTTGAAACAAATTAAAATGTCAGAAACCCAATCAACAATCCATAGATCATGAAACCCCCAAAAACTATGGTTCAATCAGAATCAGAAACCGAAAACCCTAATAATCGAGAACACCACAAATCAAAAGCTATTATATACTTACGTAGATAAGAAGAACAACGGGAGAAAAAATCCGTCAAAAAGGTGGAATCCATATTGAGATCGTCGAAGAAACAAGGATGACAGAATAGAGATCGATCGAATTTCAGATATGTCGAACAGTCAAAGAAACGAGGATGACGGAAGTATTTAATCTAAACGTATTTTGAAAAAAGACCTTAAAGCCCCTTCGCGTGATTTTCTTTAAAGATCTTATAACTTAACCAAATCAATCTTAACCGTTAGATAAATTAATCTAATGGTGATTAGAGGGGTCTACGGGTCTACACTTTTTTAGGGGTCTACAATGAACCTCCCACTATATATATATATATATATATATGGAGAGGATCATTTGAGAACCAATTTGATTTGAGAACTAAAAAGAACTAATTTGAGCCACAAGTTTATTTACATGTATCCCCCCTCCCATGAATTGTAGTGGTTCCCCTTGAAATTTGTGGTTGAGATTTAGTTCTCAAAAGTTCTCAAAACAAAAAGTTCTCATTTGAACCTATCCCTATATATATATATATATATATATATATATATATATATATATATATATATATATATATATACATAGGGGATGGTTATGGTGAAAACCACTCCGAGTTAGGAAAACTTTCGAAACTCTTTAAAAACGGGGTCAAAAAGTTTTTTTTTTCATTCATTTTTTTTTAATGGTGATTCCTTAGGTTATAGGCTACCCCTAGGTGGAAAAAAATCAAAAAAAACGCCTCGGCAATTTTTTTATAAAAAAATCTAATAAAACGTTTGTTACATATGTAACCAATATATGTATACAATGTTACATATGTAACAAGACCGTTTTTTGACATTTTTAAAAAAAAATCCCCGAGGCGTTTTTTTTATTTTTTTCACCTAGAGGTAGCCTATAACCTAAAAAATCACCATAAAAAAATTGAACAAAAAAAAAAATTTAACCTCGTTTTTAAAGAGTTTCGAAAGTTTTCCCAACTCGGAGTGGTTTATATATATACAGGGTTAGGTTCAAATGAGAACTTTTTATTTTAAGAACTTTTGAGAACCAATTTGGGCCACTAATTTTCAAGGGAGGAGCATTCAAATTCATGGGGGGGGGGGGGGGGTTTCCATATATATAAACTAGTGGCTAAGATTATTTTCAGTATATATATGTGTATATATATATATATATATATATATGTGTGAAAAAATTAATATTAACTACTCCTTATTGGAATAACCAACTAACCATTATCTAGTGTTTGAAAAAAGCTAGAGTGTACAAGATCATGCCATGTGTCCTTTTTTTAATTATAAAGGGCAAATCTGTTATTTACCACACCCACATAAAACAACCATCTTCATTTTAAAAAAACGAATAACTTTTTTATACTTTGTCGGATTTTTATAAAAATTGCACCAATAAACTCGTCGTATTTTTATCTTTAATTCCATTATAGTCTCGACGTCTTTTATTGCCGTTTTCTCAGACGTAAGATTTAGCACCAGTGTTACAACAACTAACATCAGTGTCATAACTATTAACAATGAACAAAATTACATCCATACAATCATAACCAATAGCATCGATGTTTCTACTTAAGTACAACTGCATATGCATATATTACAACCAACAAATGCATCAGTATGCATATAAACAACGATGCTATAACAATTAAAACGGTGTGATAACCAGTAGCATTGATGCTATCAATATTAAAAAAAATGATCAAAATGTACAACTGCATATGCATATAGTACAAACCTACAAATACATCAATATGCATGATAAACACTAAATTATACATATTTTTATCATCAAATTTACTCGTTTTTCGGGAATAAACCTAACTACTAACATCAAAACAAGTTGATTTTGTTTTCTTTTTAGTTTTTCAGGTTTTCTGAGGCCAAAATACCAAAAGAAGCATAATGTAGCAGAAAAGTGAAGAAAATGCTAACTTTCGGAAAAACCAGCCTTAGCACAGCCCGTGCCCAGCCCGGCACGCCCCGTGCCCGAACCGAATACTCAGAATCTTCGCCTGATTCGGCACACCCCGTGCTCCTGATGACACACTATAGCCTCCTGACACGGCACGGCTCATGCCCAAGCTAACACGGCCCGTGCCTCTGATAACAAAGATTTAGAGATCAAGCTTCTGACACGTCACGGCCTGTGCCCAACTCAACATGGCCCGTGCCTCTGACAAAGGAAGATTTGCGGATCAAGGTCACTGTCACAACACGGCCCGTGCCAAGCAGGGCACGTGCCACGTGCCTGTGCCAGACGGTTTGCCTATAAAAGCCAACCTCCACCACTTTTCAATTCGCTCAATTCTTTCCTCTCCTCTCCCACTTTTAGATTAGTCGAGCCACTTGGCGTTTTTGAGTCTTTAAGTATGTCAAAGTCTGTAAGAACTATAACCAGCATTAGTAATTGAAAGCATTTTGTCTATGAAATTCTTCGTTTACTACCTGGCACATCTTTAAGCTAATCAACAATGATTAGCTCAACTCTTACGCTTGATTAAAGTTAACAAACTTTTAATGAGTTTTCGAGTTGTCTTTATAACGTTGTTTTAAGGTGTGTCTTATGCCTTTATGAAAACCCTTTTTATTGAAAGTTTATTATTGATTTTATGAACCAAACGTGCTCTTCGTATCACAGACCATTTGGGGAGTCGAAATCCCAAAGGGCCGGACTTGTGACATCCGGTCGGGGGACGATGCATGATCCGAAAGGTGACTCGTGCCCCATGCTACATGATACGATCGAGGTCCTTATGTCTATGTAAGCAAATTCGGCTGACCATGCAGGTGCGGGCTGAAAGTATTTGGTTGGGGATGAGGGTTGGTAATATTTTGTCACTTCACGGAAGCCGAGATGGTACGTGTTTGTAAACTTGGCTTTGGTTACGTCGGACGTACACATGCAGAGAGCTTGGTGCGTATGAAACAAACCAGAGTCCCTTAAAACTGTCATTTTCATAATAAAATAATCCGACACACAGGGTTGTTTCCCTACTAGTTCATGACGGCGTTTCGAGTACGGTAAGTCGCCGGTTTAAGGGACCCCGTAAGTAAGTGGCATTATACCACTTTGTTTGTTTATCGGTGGCACCTTCCTACGACGTTCGTACACCTCGCAGACGGTTGATTGTGGAGATGGTGAATCATCCTAAGATTCCGAAAGGTGGTTCGTCTTCTGCTAATAAACAATCTTAAAGCAAAGTCATAAAGCAACAACTCGATTTCAAGTTAATGGTATGTTTCTCCAATCAATATTGACAATGACTACTTAAGTCTCAAAACCCATTTTATTTATCTATATTATATATATATATATATATAACTTATTTTTTATAAAAACCTAAAGATAAAGTTCGGTTAAACGTAAACAAAGGTTGAGTATTGGGAGCTCTCATTTTCCATTGTGTCCTGATCGACCCCGATTCAACTTACCACTGCTATACTGCCCAGGATGGGTGCACTTGCCCGTGTAACGTGATGAAATGGTAGTTTTCAAGTAAATCAGGTATTATAAATTTAAAAGCTTCAAGTTGCTACAAAGGTTAAATAAAACTGCCATATTTTAAGTACACCTCAGCACACGTTAAGCTTTTTCGGCGCCGTTGCCGGGGACACAAACGAGGATTCCAAGAAAAATCCACGTTAATGGCATAACCAAAATTTTCCTTTATTTCTATCTAAAAATATATATAAAAATAACAATACTATATTAGTGTAACTTAATTAGTTGATATATAAGTAGTATATATTATTTAAAAAAATCAACATTTCATTTTTTGTCTCCTACCTACACTGCAACCGCAGAAGAATTTGTCTGGCCAGCGAACACTCCTCTCAGGTACAGGAAGAATCAACGGGAAAGAACAGGCAGCCAAGAAGGAAAGAGGGAATCATCAACGGCTAGGGAAGTTATTGTAGTAAAAATTTTATGAAAATAACAACCCTCGGCCCGGGTAAGTGTTTTGATTTATTTCAACTTGTTTGATGAAATCTGAAAAATCTTTTAGAAGAAAACTATCAGAATTTCCTGTCTGATAGAATCAAATAAAATTTTGATCTAACTAAGTTTTTGAAATTTACCAAAACGTTAATAAACCGGGTCTAACTTCCGACCTGTAAATAAACCAAGTTGTTTTTAGAATTAATAATATTTTGAAGGAAAATTTGAGGTTTTGAGTTTCTTATATGATCACCACATCACCAGAGAGACTGACAACCCGAAACGTTCTCAATATGACCTCATTTCTTTTAATAAACAATTAAATAATTTTTCTTAAAAGTATTTTAAAGAAGAATTATTTTATTATATGCAAAAACGGTTGAAAACTGACCAACACGGGTCGTGCCCCACCAAGCACGCCCCGTGCTGAATGGGACCACAGCCGAACAAAAGGGTGGAACACCCCTTTGTGATGTCATTTAGCACGGGTCGTGTCACGAACTCTCTCTAGGCGATTTCCATCTCCACGTCACGAATTTCTTCCATCCATCTCATCACTATCATTTAAGTCACCAAACCACTTTATTTTTCTTCAAAATCCTAGTTAGGTCAAAGTTTTACCCACTTTGGGGCTAAATCGAGATTCGTGATTTTTGTACCAAATTGGATGAAGTTTATTATAGGATTGTGTCTAATAAGTGTCTAGCAATCATCCTTATTGATTATCCATGTCAAAACACACGGATTAGAGTAGTTTTTGACAAATTTTTCCAAGAACTCTAGTTTAGAAAAAACTTAAATTTATGATAAACGACTTAAGTTTTGGAAAAAATGTTAATGGGATAGTTAAAATCGGAAGTTTGCAATCTTGATCACGTAAAAAGTTTTCAGTTTCGTCAAAATCACAATATTCTGGGTTAAACACCGAAGAACATATGAACAACACGCCCCGTGCTTGGACCAACACGGGCCGTGATATTCTTGATTTATGATTTTCTGGAAAAAAAATGGATGACACGGTGCGTGTTGTGGTAGGCACGCCACGTGCTGTTCATCATTCTTGAATATCAACCAGTCTCAAATAACACGCCCCGTGTTGAACCCAACACCGTCTGTGTTGTTCATCGCTGTTCAGAAAACCGACTAACCCAGATGACACGGCCCGTGCCCCACCAAGCACGACCCGTGCCGGACCCCTGTTTTTCAAAAACTTCACTTTTTCTTGTTTCATTTGCACTAATATATATCTTTATGTTTTCCATTTCAGGGCAGACTGGATCACTTTTGCTACCCCGCACGAGAGATACTGTCAACAAAGACTTCAAAGGCTCATGAAACGACGTGATTCGCCACCCCGCTACTCTCGAGCGTCTCAACCAGATGGACAGGTACACCGATTTGTTGACAGTTCGGATTCTGCGGCTACTTGATCTGTTATCACCCATTGGGGTCAGAAACTGCACAATCGAGTTCTTGGCATCTTTTATGTTCAACCCTAACATCACGGACACAGATGCACCAAGAGCTGTGAGGTTCAGACTAGGGCGGACGTGGTATGAGAGGTCTTTGGGGCAGTTCATAACTAACATAGGAGTCTACCAGCCACACGAGCTGCAATCTCTAGCAAACTCGATATGGTGCTTGCCATACGAGGAGCACCGGTCTGATCCAGAATATGAAGCAATCCGACAGTTTTTATAGGAGACGATTGGTACTAGGACAACAGTTTACAACCTAAGCACCACCAGGAGCTTGAGGCTGCGTAACCTAGCTGCACCATTACGTCCACCACTGCCTCACTAGGTCGATATTTGCTCAAGGGAATTCAGCTGTGATGTTTAACTCAAGAGATATGTTGGTATTCTACAGTCTCCTAATGAGGGAAACCTTGAATCTCTCTCACGCCCTATGCAACCATATCCTTGAGGACGCCACACTAAATGATAACAGCTCATTGTACATGAGATGTCTTATCTGCCACATCTACGGGGCCTACAACGTAGATGTCCATGCGGAACTCCACATATCCCCAACCATCATCTTCACAGATATGGAATATACCTGCAGATTTATCTCGATTACCACTCATCATCTTTTTAGGATGATGGACAGACAGCAGCGGGTATGGGATCCTGTGCCAGCTGAATTCATGGAGGACGACTCAGAGGTTGACTTCGATGTCGATTGACAGGTATGACATTCTCTTGGTTTGCACGAAGATATGTCGTGCATATGACATCTGACATTGATAACATTTTACTTTTATGTTTGATACATTTCTATTTTCAGTTATTATGTATGGATGATGACACTGTTTGTATGTTTTTATTATGTTGTGTTATGGTTTCAGTAATTTAGAAGCAGGTGGATGGCTAGCTCTACAGCTGACCGGATCGGGAGGTCAAAATAGTATGGCATGGTAATCATTCCACTAGTAAAATGTCCCAATTTCAGGGGAAACTCTGCCAAAAAAAATTCTGACCCTTTACTTTCTTTTACATTATCCTTAGTCTGAATGCATGTGACACATTGAGGACAATGTGCAATTTGAGTGTGGGGTCGGGAATAATTTGGGTATATTCGGGACAAAACTCAAACCGTTGCTTCGTCTAGTTCAAACCTTACACAAAACTTCTTTTGAAACTGGCTTCTGTACTGCCCAAAAATTTTCACAAATTTGTTGTTTTTAAATGAAATGTGTCTAAAAAGTTTTTCCTCCTCTCATTTATCAACTTAAAATTCCAATAATTTTGTAAAAACCTCAAAAGTTGAAGTGGATTTTTACTGACAAGAAGAAACCAAATTTATATAATTATGAACTTACACTTTTCCTTTTCCCTTTTCAGTGAGAATTTGAGACCTTTATAGCCTGATCAACTATAAATCATGCTTTTCTTTTCTTTTTGAGAGAAACCAGGTAAATGCGATAGAGGTAGAACTTGACACGGTATTACGTCCCGCGACGGAAAAAATCAGAAGCCACATTTTTAAAGGATTGCAGCAACTAGGATTTCTTTTCTTCTCACCCCATTCTCTACCCAAAAATACCCCCTAGTAAGCCCTTTTGAGCCTAAACCCTTTCGTTTCTTAACCCCCAACATATTTCCAGAATAAACCCCCTCTGCAAATCACCCAAAAACCCCTAAACCTTTTTTTTTACACCCCTTTATTTTGGTAAATAAACGGGTCTTTAAATAAGGTTTACAAAAGTAAAAACTTTCACTATTTTCTTACTATTAATAACAAGGCATAAAGTTGATGACCCTAGACTTTATACCCGTTGTCTAAAAAAATGGTCGAATAAAAGGGAAAAACCCCTTAGAAACTATAGCAATTATACCTCTAGAAGATTCGATTAGAAAATAGTGAAAAACTCCAAAGTTTTGAAGAAAAAGAAGACCGTTTATTTACGCTTTTACCCCTTTTCAAATAAAAACATTCCTACCCTTTAACCCTAAGCCTACCCTTTAAGACCTCATGATAAACTTGTGACTTCTGGTGAGATCGTTGGAGGTTCGATTCCATGTCAAGCATATGCTCTCTATTTCATCTTACCTTGGTACGAGTCTCCACCCCCAAAATCTCTAACCCGAGTGATCAGTGACCACTTGTGAGGTGTGTAAGTAAATATTTAAATAAACTTTTAAGAAGGCTTGTCATAAATAACTTACTTCAAATTAACCTAAAAGGTTAAAATAAGTTAATGGAATAAAAATACGAAAAATGGAGGAGGTACAACTTTTAACGACATAAATCTTGACAAAACACAAGAATGGAAATTAAGGATGTGTCTGAGCCCACATATTATGAAGTTTTGCTTGAGGACAAGCAAATGTTTGAGTGTGGGGATATTTGATAAACACTAAACTATACATATTTTTATTATCAAATTTACTCGCTTTTCAGGAATAAACCTAACTACTAACATCAAAACAAGCCGATTTTGTTTTCTTTTTAGGTTTTCAGGTTTTCTAAGGCCAAAATACCAAAAGAAGCATAATCTAGTAGAAAAGTGAAGAAAATGCTAACTTTCGGAAAAAACCAGCCTTTTGCACGGCCCGTGCCCAGCCCGGCACGCCCCGTGCCCGACCCGAATACTCAGAATCTTCACCTAATTCGGCACACCCATGCTCCTAATGACACACCATAGCCTCCTGACACGGCACGGCCCATGCCCAAGCTAACACGACCCGTGCCTCTGATGACAAAGATTTAGAGATCAAGCTTCTAACATGTCACGGCCTGTGCCCAACTCAACACGGCCCGTGCCTCTGACAAAGGAAGACTTGCGGATCAAGGTCACTGTCAAAACACGACCCGTGCCAAGCAGGGCACGACCCGTGCCTGTCCAGACAATTTTCCTAAAAAAGCCAACCTCCACCACTTTTTAATTCGCTCAATTCTTTCCTCTCCTCTCCCACTTTTAGATTATTCGAGCCACTTGGCGTTTTCGAGTCTTTAAGTATGTCAGAGTCTGTAAGAACTATAACCAGCATTAGTAATTGAAAGCATTTTGTCTATGAAATTCTTCGTTTACTACCTGGCACATCTTTAAGCTAATCATCAATGATTAGCTCAACTCTTACACTTGATTGGAGTTAACCAACTTTTAATGAGTTTTCAAGTTGTCTTTATAACGTTGTTTTAAGCTATGTCTTATGCCTTTATGATAACCCTTTTTATTGAATGTTTATTATTGATTTTCTGAACCAAACGTGCTCTTCGTATCACAGACCATTTGGGGAGTCGAAATACCAAAGAGCCGAACTTGTGACATCCGGTCGGGGGACGATGCATGATCCGAAAGTTGACTCATGCCCCATGCTACATGATACGATCGAGGTCCTTATGTATATGTAAGCAAATTCGGCTGACCACGCAGGTGCGGGCTGAAAGTATTTGGTTGGGGATGAGGGTTGGTAATATTTTGTCACTTCACGGAAGCCGAGATGGTACGTGTTTGTGAACTTGGCTCTGGTTACGTCGGACGTACACATACGAAAGAGCTAGGTGCGAATGAAACAGGCTAGAGTCCCTTAAAATGGTCATTTTCATAATAAAATAATCTGACACACAGGGTTGTTCCCCTGCTGGTTCATGAGGGCGTGTCGAGTACGGTAAGTCGCCGGTTTGAGGGACCCCGTAAGTAAGTGGCATTATACCACTTTGTTTGTTTATCGGTGGCACCTTCCCACAACGTTCGTACTCCTCGCAGACAGTTGATCGTGGAGATGGTGAATCATCCTAAGATTCCAAAAGGTGGTTGGTCTTCTACTAATAAACAATCTTAAAGCAAAGTCATAAAGCAACAACTCGATTTCAAGTTATTGGTATGTTTCTCCAATCAATATTGACAATGACTACTTAAGTCTCAAAACCCATTTTATTTATCTATATATATATATATATATATATATATATATATATATATATATATGTATTACTAAATTATTTTCTGAAAACCTAAAGATAGAGTTTGGTTAAACGTTAACAAAGGTTGAGTATTGGGAGCTCTCATTTCCCATTGTGTCCTGATCGACCCCGATTTAACTTACCACTTCTATACTGCCTATGATGGGTGTACTTGCCCGTGTAACGTGGTGAAATGGTAGTTGTCAAGTAAATGAGGTATTATAAATTTAAAAGCTTCAAGTTGCTACAAAGGTTAAATAAAACTGCCATATTTTAAGTACACCTCAGCACACGTCAATAACAATATATGAGCATGTATACACATAATCAGAACTATTTCAAGAGGTCTGTCTAGCAAAAGGTTCGATTGGAAGAAACTGAAGATCATGGTTTCCCGGGAATAACCGGATGTACAACTATCACCCACATAAGATCATCAGGCATAACCAAGTTGAAAGATGCCACTAATAATAATCACCAGGCCACTACTCATGTCCTATCTAGGCTCAGGTAGTCCAATCATCATAAAACCAAGTTTTGAGCAAAACATTTATTCTGGTCACAATATCGATGCGGACCGCGGGAAAGAAATTAACAAGTCCTGCGGTCCGCAAAGAATGGGGGTTTGAGCGGGTGATCTAAGGTCCTTGCGGACCGTAAGAGACCACAAACAGTTTCTGCGGTCCGCATCAACTGTTTTGTCTTTTAGTGGTTTTTGCCAAATTTCAATTTTTAGTCCGTTTTCTCAAGGTGTTCTACCCATAATCCTTCTAGCAGCCAAATAATAAACGTTCGGGCATATAATAAATGTCCCGGTGGGTAACGCATCCGACCAAAAGGTTCATTGGGTCTTGCGGACCGCGAGGATCTAAATAAGCCTCCTACGGTCCGTATCGACCGTGGTCCAGCCTTTTCTGATTATTTTTCTTAAAAATTATAGCCCGACATTTATGGTTTATTCAGGGGTGTTACATAATCGTTGGGGCAATTACGTATCTGGAACACAGACTCCGTTTTATCAAACCACGAGATTAAGCCAACCGCACCGTCAGTACTTTTGAAGTTGGTGGGCTTGTAGTTCATGAAGTCCTTTTAGGAACACACACGAGCACCTAAAAAGTTAGCCAAAATCTTAAGAACAATCTGTCAGAAACCGAAATCAAAATTTTCTAACACTAAGGAAATCCTCATCTTACCACATGGGGTTCCTTCGTAATGGTCACCACGAGCACCAACATAATTGGCTTTAGCAGCTACAATAGCATCCCTAATACGTTGGTTAACTAGCGCCTCGACGGAAGCAACATCCATGATAGGAGGAGGGGTTGCACCTCCATTGGCATGAACTTGGGGTCATCAGCGTGGCATGTCTTTCTAGACTTTCGCCATAAGTAAAACGAAGAAATCAGACATTACGTAAATAAATCATAACATGAACATGATATGTATCAACCACAAAGTACACATCAATAATCCATCACAACATAATAAGTAAGATAGTTTAACCGTAAATTAACATAACCACTTGTTTCTACATCAATAATCCATCACAACATAATAGCAGAATCATACATTCCACTTTAAGTGACAAGTTTCTACATCAAAATACAGGGGTCACACTAGCACCCCAATAGGTCAACATCAAATACTACGCTAGTGCCTGATCAATCAAAATCAACAAGTCAACATTATGTGATAGAATGGCAAGCAGCACTCGGATCAGCGGGGAATACTCCTTCATGGAAGCAATACGGGTCTCAAGAGTCTGGACTGAAATCTGAGCGACGGTGACCACTCCAATAGCATCCGACATGTGAGCATAAAGGGTGTCAAGGGCTCGATCAATATCTGCAACGCAATCCTCAAGAGCAGACCGACGAGTCTCCACTAACGGCACAGAAGGAGAAGGGTGAAGAGTTGAAAGTACAACTTGCATGTGTCGAAGAACATCACAATGATGGGCTGCATGAGAAAATGGGCGAGGAATGGCTCCAACAGGAAATCCAGTCAAAATAGGAGAAGGAAGAGGAGCAGTTTAGCAGCAGCAAGAGAAGAAGCAACAGGAGACATGGTACTAATATGTGTAGCGGGTGCAGACCTAGATGCGGGCCATGCTCGAAAGTGCTAGGAATGTCAGACTCGTGTCGCCAAGTGCTATAGAAGTCTGAGAGCTAAGCGATAAGGAAAGAATTAGCAAAACAGGGCCGCTTAGGAGCGATCTTACTAGAGTGAACAGAGTCAATCAAAGGGCGATGAATACGGATGACGAAATTACAAGGAGTGTACATCATCAAGGGGCCGTTAAAGGTATAGTGGTACGAACAGAAAGATGGTATGCGAAGAGAGGAAGGAGCAGAAGACACCACTGTCACCATGATAGAATCACCATTGTGAGAGAGATTGGTGATAGGAACGTCCTCAGGGAAGGGATTAGTCTCTACCGGGTTCTCATCGGATTTGGTGTCGTCAGAGACTCCCGGTCCTAGCATGCTGGTGGGTGAGTGGGCTCGAACATCCTCCGGAAGATTGGATTGTGCATGGAATGGCGAGGTCAGCACATAAGTCGGGGAAGGAAGGGTAGACTCCAGTGTCGATGGTGTATACCCATAGTCATCATCTGAATCTGAAGATATCAATATAGGCTCCAACAAAGACATGCTGTGACAAGATTTCCAAGTCGTGATAATAGTTCTAATTTAGCTATAAACACCTATATCAAGCAAGAAATGATGCAATGTAACATCCGTGTTCGATCCATTTATGAAACCCGACCCAAATCTGAATTTTGGCGCAAATCGAATTTCGGTATAATGAATATCGGAAGAAATTTTTTGAAATTATACATTTAAATGAGGTTTGAAATATTCCATAATCATTTTTGAAAGAAAAATATAAATTTGGTAATTTTTTAGGTTAATGATTTGCCTAAAACAATTATACATTTAAATGAGGTTTGAAATATTCCATAATCATTTTTGAAAGAAAAATATAAATTGGTAATTTTTTAGGTTAAACGATTTGCCTAAAACAAAAATAAACAATTTTCTATTTTTATGCGATTTCTCTATTCAATTTATCGTTTATCTAGAATCTCGGGATTTTATCTCAAAATATGTATTTTGTAATATCCTATAATCATTTCATAAAGTTAAAGATTTGATTGATTAATTTATAAAGGAATTTATTCGAATAAAACGCAAATAAACGAAGCTACATTTTTCGCACAAATTCCGGCATCATACCGAGAGTCTCGGGAATTTTTAAAATATCCCAAAACTTAGAAATTCGTGAAAAATTATCTTAAATCTTTTTGGGCATAAAATAATAAATTTATGAAAGTTTAGGGAATAAAATCGCATAAAACAGAACTTCAGCGACTAAAATTTTAAAAAGAAAAATTAAAAGCTGGCCAGTCTTGATGGCTTGCGGACCGCGAGCCATAACCATATAAATTTTCACGGTCCGTGAAGGACCACTTGTCACGATCAGCCCTTGTTCATCACCTTGTTCTCCATGATTGGCCATCCTACTCATCGTTTTTAGTGCTTAGTCAATACCATTGTTGTCTCCATTCAATTTCGACCAGAATAGGTATAAATACGACCTCCAATCGTCCATAATCACTCGCCAATTCACGAATTATCTCCTAGAAAACTCTAAGCCTCATCCGAAACCTTGCTCCTTCAAATTCGATCAATCCAGAGGTCTTTTGAAGCTCATCTCCTGCAGTCCCTTGTTTTTTGGTATTCTCTACAAAACCCCTCAATCAATTTCTGTTAATATTGTTGCTAAGATTGAGTTCTAGAAATGTGTATAAATTAGGGTTCTTGTACTTATTTTGATGACTTTGGGTAACCAGGAAGGAATTAGGGTCTGAAATTTTGAGGGATGTTATGTGATAACATATATTAAAGAATTCCCAAGTAAATTTTATGATCCCTAAAGGTTTGGTATTTATTTAGTAATCAGGTCAAAATTAGGGTTTTCCTAAAGGTATTTTGTCAAAATTGAGCAATTGGTGTTGAATTAGGACTTCATATTTTGAGGTATATTACAATATGATATTATAAGGAAACGCTCTATGTTTATTTCATTTTATAAAAGGTTTTGATATTTATTTAATCATTATGACAAATTTAGGGTTTCGAAATATATATATATATATATATATATATATATATATATATATATTATAATACTAGTTTTTGATACCCGTGCCACGCATGGGCGGATTTTCATATAACTAATATGTGATAATAAATGTAATTCGATAATTAAATTAAAGAAAAAAATTAACATGGAGAAAAGGTTACATATTTAAAAATACAAAATTATAAACAACATTTGATGTTTTGTATGACACTTTCCATCTTCATTCAATATGAGAAGTTTTAGTCTATCTCGGACTTACCCTTGATAATGTTAATCCAATATGAGAAGTTTTAGTCCATCTCTGCTCTTACCCTTGATAATGCAACGTAAAGCTGACCATGACTAAAACATGGATTCTTTAAATAGAGTCCAACTCTTGAAAGTGAATGACCTTGGCTTTGATACTCATGAATCGAATGGGCAGAATTTAAAAAAATTAATAATTATAGTAACATACTATAATAATTGTAATTCGATAATTGAAATTAAAGAAAAAAAACAACATTGAAAAATGTAAAAAAGTTAAAAATTCGAAATACAGACTTATAAAAAGTTGGTTTTTTTATCATCCTATTACTTCATTCTAGAAAGCCTTACTGTCATTCATGTCATCAGATGAAAAAAATTAACATAAAACACCATGCAAATATAAAATACTATTAAAAAAAGCGGTTGATGCTTACATTAGAATCATCTCCAAAACCATACATTAATGCTTTACTGTTTGGTTTGACAATAAAATCTAAGAAAATCAAAAAGGCTTTAAACTAAAAAATGATGGATAGAAATTCACATAAAATTTGAAGTAGTCACTCACAATCTTTCCACAAATAATGGAGCATGCTCTTGAATTAGGTTTCTAATGGTCAGGGTGAAGTAGCTCTTGCTTTTGATAAGACTCTTGAATACCATCATTTGTGCATACCAAGAATTAGTGAAACCTAAAGCAGTCACATTAAGGCAAACAAAACACAGTCTGGCCTCTATCCATGCGAATCCAAGACATACTTAACGGTTGATTTGAGTATATGTTAATCCCGCTTAGAAAATAACAATATCATATGTAAACTAAACCTTATTTACCTAAGAACATGTCTACTTGCCTGAGCTGCTGAAACCGAAGGGCTAACCTGCAAATGAAACATGTGAGTTGAGTCAAAACCAAATCTGTGATTGGAGTGCAAGTAATAGGGTCGTATAACTCGCATACCAACTTAAAAAAAACAAAAACAAAAACTAACTGATTAGAACTCCCATTTTGTATAAGTAACTCTTTATGGAACTATGGAAGGCCAAATGATAGGGCCAATGTACACCACATATACCACCTAAAAATAGCCCACACTTCATGATGTACGAATAGTCTATTTGAAAAAGAAGGAAGCGCTCTTTAGGTGGTTAAACTCAATGTAAAAGAAAAACAAAAGAAATGTATACCCATTGTGCTCTGTCACTAACAGAAACCAACACCTAAATCATTGAATATTAACAAAAAAGGCCAAAGTCATCAACTAAACACAAATGAAAAGTTGGAAAAAAACACAAATGAAAGATTTCAACTCCATCGAGATTTACAAATGTTGAGTAATCATTCCAAAAAATTGATAGTAATATTAGTGCAGAACTAATCATGAATTACATTAATTAAAATATATATTCTAAATGTAAATAATATCAAACTATAAATATGTTTAGACTATCTATTACCTGAACACCGATTGTAAATCAATTGCAATAGGTTCTAATATACACAACCTATTTTCCCATCAACCTGAAATACCGTGACATTCAATCCATGTGGCTTTAAATTGAGAAAGGTAACTTGGAAGTGTGATAAAGGCATAAATCAAATGCACACGAATTATTCTTATGGATCAATATATATTCTAGATAATAATAATAATAATAATAACTGTTGATGAAGAAAATTAGAGAAATCAATTTCACAACTCAACTCTGAGTAACCATTTGAAACATTAATCAGATGTTTAAAGCAATGTAAACACATACATCCAAATTAATTTTTACCAAGGAAAATATGAGAATCTAGCAAAACCCATCTATGGGCATAGCTGCAAACAGAACAAAGAGTGTGACTAAACTTTAGTAACTAAACAAACATATATATGGAAGAAAAATTATATAAAGAGAAATGTTACATTTGTATGTTTGAGTACAACATCGCATTTGAGCTATGAACATGTGCTTCTATCTGCCCATGAAACATAAACAACAATGGAGAGGCAATTATGAAAAATCACATAATCAATCTCAAAGGTCAGCCCAAAGAAAACAGATTGCACATAGTTATAAAGGAGAAAAAATAGAACCTTAACGATCTGGCATGGTTGATCAATTATGTTGCAGCCATTCCAAATTGATTTTTCTGAAATACTCCCACCAATATTTGTCCAATCTCCATCTTGGTAAACTGTATTTTTGCCGTAATTTTTTGTATATAAGTACAACATCTTATGAAAAATAGAAAGCAATGCATTTAAAAGATGAAATGTCTACTCTTAAAAAAACACAAACTGAAAAAACATGAATGAGATCCTCGATAAGCAATCCAAAACATGAATGAGATCTATATGTGCCTATGATTCATTCGCTTATATAAATAAAGAGGCAATTTTTTTAGTTTAAATATAAAAACACTTACCGACATGAACAATAAATAAAATCTTTATGTTTATTTGCTCATATATATACCAGAAAGAGGCTATGAAACTTACTAAGATGAGCGATTGTGATTGATAATTCCAAACAATGCGACAACTACCAAGTAATTAAACTAATGGAAGCTTAGAACAACATCCAAGGAACCCTGTGTTGCAAGTAAGGTTTACAACAATATCAGGATTTCCAAAATTGTTAGTAAAATCAGGATTTACAAATATACAACGAACAATGTTCAACCCAATATTCAAATGTGTCATTTATGCATAATGACTTAAACTACAAAAGGTTTGTTCTTTAAGACCCATT